>JALBYD010000015.1:0-351666 GCA_023212685.1 Pseudozyma pruni
CCGAAAGAGGAGAGGGTGATTCGGCCGGGTAGATTCTACATGAACTTTTATAACATACTTTTGAGCAGCATTTGTACAGTACTTGCAGTACTCGAAACGACTCGGATATTCAAGCTTGATCAGATGCTCGTCCTCAAAGTGGAACCAGCCTGGGAAGACGTTGGCGATGTGACTGAGCTCGTTATTGTCTGATGCCGTGGCGTTGGCAATGCGGACAAGTGCAAGCACCTTGCCGTCAAATTTCCAATCTCCGTCCGTCGATTGGCGGGATTGCAGCTCCCATACGTCAAGAGCTTCAACAGCGTGCCAAGTATACAGCTTTGACGTGAGATACTCCGGCAAGGCCTGAAGAAACCGCTCTTTGCAAGCATCAGGAACGTCTGCAAACTGGACAGGAAGAAGTGCTTCCTTTGTTGGTGCTCCTACATACCACGGCTTGCCGAGAGGAAGGCCATCCGCCGTCCAGTTGTATAGAAAAGCGGCGGCGACAATCTTGTCAGAGGCAACATTCTTGCTGGATGTATCAATATTAACGTAACACCCCTGCTTTCCCTCATATTTATCGTTGAAGACGTCTACAGAAGGTGCGTCCTTGCCAGGGAAGGCAAGTTGAAAGGCCATCTGAAGGCTGGCTCGAACGTTGTCAAGCTTGCTTGTGTCTATCTCCTTGGGAAGATGGTAGCCGACGTAGTTGAGGTGGGTGTTTGTGATAATTAGCTGTTGCTTCAGCGCAGACCATGGAAGGCGAGGCTGGCCTCTGGAGGCAAAGTGAAGTACACCTCGCTGCAAAGGCGCGCTGGTGGTGTTGGGCTTGTAGTGAAGCGTTCTTCCATTCTCGTCCTTGGAAGGCCAATCATCTTTGCAAAAGGTGTAGTCGGACATGATCGAGAGCCTCTGCTGCGATTGAGATGGTGAAAGAGGATAGGGTTGAATAAGAAGGAGTCAACAACTAGCCCTTTTTTAAGGCCAATCAGCCTTTGCTGCGCACAGTAAATTTTGCCTTGGAGCCGGTCTGCTGTGCACTGTGCAGCGAAATGAAAGCGGACTAACTGAGTTTGCAGAGCAGCCTCTTGAATCACCTCAATGTGGGCAGAAGCGTCGTGAATTCACAGTCAAGCGGCGCCATTTGTGATGCATGCGCAGTAGCAGTCGAAACCCTCGTCACAGTCTTATTCTGACGCATTTGGGCGCATGCGCCGCTGCTGTGAATATCACGACGCGTCGACACGCAAGTCACACGCGCCACCGTTGAGCCTCAGTCGGATCCAACGCCTGAAACTTGGTTGATCAAGAGATTGAACGAAACAAATTTGTGCTGCCCAAGAGCAATGATACGCCCCTGACGCTGTCTGGTCTGACCTTACAAAGTGAGAGCCTCTTCGAGCTGCTTGGACAGCATCGGGAAAGAGCCGGGAACGTCCTCGCCACCAGCCTCTTCCTCTGCGTCGTGCCAATGATCATCGTGACCATGCATTGCAACCTCTTCGTCCTCCTTCTGATCCTTCTGATCCTCCTTTGCGTGTGCGAGACTGTGTTTACCAAAGCGATCCCAGTAGCCTTTGCCGCCGTAAGGATAAGAGCCTTTGTTCTTGCTGTAGCCTTGAGTCTGGTCCTCGTTCTCCGCCTCGTGCAGATGTTCTTCGTCCTTCCTGTCGAAACAACGCTCGTTGTAATTGCTGTGTGACTGGCTCTGGAACCTGCTGGTGTTACCCTTCTGATAGTGACTGAGAGGGCCGATGAGCTTGCAGTGCGAATCAAAGTGACCAGATTCACCGCATCGTGCGCAGACCAGAATACGACAATCGACGAGCTTGTGACGCTGATCCTCTGCATCCTCTTCCACCGACTGAGCCTTCCACTTGCAGAACTGACAGAAATCGAAGCGTCCAGGATACATGAGATGAACGTTGACCTTGTTTCGCCACATCACCCAGCCAGGCCAGTAATGGACGAGATCAAAGATGCGCCCGTTGCCGGGGAGAGGCTTGGTGAACTCGACTAAGACAACAATCGAATCGGCGTAGAGCCAGACGGCTGGGTTTTCCTCGCCAGTGAGTGGATGCTTCATCGTGTTGTCGTACTGCGTCTCCCAGACGTCGACGATGCGAAGCTCGATGGAGGCGTCGACGAACTGCTTCAAGAAATCAGGCAGCGACTGAATGAACTCGTCGAGAAGATTGTGCGGGATGTTGTCGAGCTTGATAGGGAACAAGAAGTCGTTGGTGGGCAGTCCGACAAACTGTGGAGCGCCAAGATGGTAGTAGCCAACCTTCCATCCATGATCGATTGAAGCGGCAATGATGTCGATCGCTTTCGCATTGTCGTAGGGCGTTTCGACGTCAATGTGACGGAAACCTTGCTCGTTCTCGAAGAAGCGGAAGTGTGCGAGCTCTTTGCCAGGGAAAGCCTGCGAGAATGCAAGCTCAAGCTGCACCTTCGCGTGCTTCCAGTAGGGAGCTCGTATGCCGTTGGGCATGCGGAATCGGACGACGTTGGGGTTGAGAGCGATGAATAAGGTGTTCATAGGACCCATAATCTCCTTCCAGCCAAGAGCAGGGCGGCCGTGCAAGCTTCTGGTCAGAACGCCGCGTCGATCGCGACCAGCGGGATGAGGGTCGTCGTACTGGATAACAATCTCTTGCGGCTTGACCGCGGTCACGTTCAAAGACGACATCGTGGCAACACAACTTGTCGAAGACCCAGATACGTTGGGCCGTTTAGATGGAAGAGAAAGAGACAGACCAAACGAAGATCGCCCACTCGTACTTGCGTGTGTCCCAACCTGATCATCTCTGTGCGCTTTGAAAAGTTCTTCGAAGAACAATCGAATGTGCGCAGCAAGTTCTGCAAGTAAGATGACGAAAGACGCCCTCCCTTCATCAAGCCATGCGCGGAAGAACAATGCCCCTCCATGCAACTTCCGTCGCCCTTCATCAACTTCATTTGGACGATCCCTCACATCACATCACGCACACAGACCGCTGTCACGGAATCCCGAACAACTTGCCATTCCCTTTTTCTACCTGCTAATTCGGCTTCCTCCTGAACCACAGCACATAAGGCGAGTTCGTATGCAACTGTCTATCATCTCCCCTGGCGATCCTGCTATCGTCACAGTACCACCACTCCCTATTGCTCCTAACCGTCGCCGTATAGTGACCGGTATTCAAACTGCCAAAGTGATGCGTGACGGCGTACAGATCGTACAGATACGGCGGGGTCTGGCTGACGCTCGGCTGGACACCTACCTTGGTGCTGGTGCCGGGGGGTAGGGGAGGGGGCATGTAGTTGGTGAGATCGAGCGCGGTGGTGGTGGGGAAGGTGACGGTGGTATCGATCTTGTCCGTGAATGGTCCTTTGAAGCTAAACCTCTTGAGGTGGATGAGGAGGATCTGGGGCAGGCGCGAGATGGAGAGTCGTTTGGTGGCTTTTCTCGGTTTCTTGCAACGGGGACAGTTCCACATATCCCCCTTGTCGAGCACTTCCTCCCGCACAAAAGCGTCGAGACACTGGCCGAGCGTGACCTTCCCCACCCCGCGTCCGTGCGGCACAGGCAGCGAGAGATACGTATACGCCTCGTAGGTCGTACTCGTCTTGCCACACGTCAAGCAGGTGAGCTTGTTGCGGAACTGCCCCTGGAACCAGTCCACCACCAAACTATCATTCCTCATCCGATAGATGCTCCACTCTTTCACCGAGGCAATCTGCTGCGGCAGCGTCTCCAGCTCGTGCTCCCGCTCGGGCGTCATCTCGATCGCGGCCGGACGCGTTACGACGTAGTTCAGATCCTCGTGCAAGCCGTCAAGGAGGATGGCGAGGAACTCCTGCGAATCGTGCTGGTCGTAGCCGCGGAAACTCGGTGCGAACTTGGCCATGGCTTCGCGGAATGTAACGGGCGAGACAAAGGCGTACTTTTCACCCCACATCACATGCACCAGGCCCGCCAGAGCTGTCGCCAGCTGTCCCTGCGTGCCGAGCGGGTTGGTGCGGTTGATCGCCGACTTGTACGATCCATCCAGCAGAAATCGTGCCAAGGGGATCGTTGCAGAGAGACACTGTAGCGTGGAGTTCATGTAGCACGAATTGCCGAGGTTCTTGAGACCTGTGAGGCCGATCTTGATCTCGTCGGCGCTGCGACCGTTGGTGGGGCTGGCGTACATGCGCGAGGATTGCGTGCTGAGGTGTCCTGCGTAGCCGGGTGCCATGACCTGCTTCTTGGAGGGATCGTTGCCGCCTGCAGAGCCGGTGCCGGGGACGGGGATGGTGGCGGAGGGGGAGCGATCGCGTGAGCCGGCGGCGGGGGCAATCGATGTCGCTGTCGATGCGGCTGTGGGCGGAGGTTGAGGTGCGGGCATGCCATAGGCCGAGACAGCGCCCGACACTGAAGAGGGCTTAAGCTGAGGATAGTCGAACGTTGAGGACGAATTGGAGCGCGACGAAGTCGGGCGGTGGGCTGCTGCGGGAGGGAACGACGGTGCACCTTGATACGCTCGAGCTGGCAGCGACGGGCCTCCGAACCCGCCGTCGATGGACCCAGCTGCGAAGGGAGAGCTTGCGCCGTTGCTCGCTCGACTCGGGTAGACGCCGCCAGGCTGCATGCTCGTCCTCGAAGCTGCTGTTGTTGGCGAGGCAGGTGCAGATGGCTGAGCGTAGGCTGTACCATCTGCAAACACCTGATGCTGCCGTCTAGCCCGTTTCAATTCCTGCTCTCTCGCCTGCTCCGCTGCTGATGCTCCGTTAGCGGCACTGCGCACGATGCACTTCTCTCCCAGCTTCTGCGCCCACCTCTCGAACCCACCGACGAGCAACACGGGCTGATGCGGCAACGTCTTTGTGAACTCGTTCTCGTAGATGGCTCGGATCAGAACGTCCATCCTCGCTTGCGCTGTCGGATCCTGAGGAATGTTGTCGGCGGATGAGCTGCCGCGGAGAGCACGAAGATTGCGATCGTATAGCACCAGCAGGTCGAAGCGATTGCGAGATGCGAACGCCGAGTGCTCTTCGGGAGGCGAGAGGACGAGCTTGTCCTCGATATCGGCGGAGCTCATGCCTTCGCGCAGAGTGATGGGCTCGATGCAGACGGCCTTGGCACCAGAGATGCGACCAGCCTCGAACTCGGCCCGACTGCGCACATCGAGGAGCAACACGTTTAGACCCATTTTCTTGCCGATCTTGCGCTGGCCTTCGGCATCGGTAAACTCTTGAAAGCCAGGATTGAGGTAGGAGAAGAGCTCTTCGACCGAGATGTGGTTCTTCAACGGCGGAGCGGGCTTCGAGCCGACCATGAGCGAGCGAGGAACTGCGGTTGGGTCGAACGACGTTCCGGCTGCGGAGGCTGAATTGCGATTGGATGGTGCAGATGGTGGAGGACCCGTCGAGCCGCTCGAGTAGCGCAAGCTCTGCGGCGGCAGACTGAAGCGATGCGAATCCTGATTTGGCAGTCCATCGACGGGACGCTGCCGTTGTGACGACTGTTCTGCGGAGGGTGCTGGTTGCGACTTTGGATCGAAAGGTTCGGGTACGTCGCGTGCCAGTGCGAACTCGCGTGCGACGTCGGTAGAGCTGGTGGATGGCGGCGCAGGCAGTGGACGTTTCGCTTTGCCAACAGGATGCGTCGGTGGTGCAGGGAAGCCAGCTGCGTCATTGTCGGTCTGATGCGGCGAGTTGCTCTCGAATTGGTCGATGGTGGGATAGGAAGAGTTGAACTCGGAAGCACTTGGTACGTCAGGGAAGCTGGGTCGACTGTCGCCTGCATCTGGCAAAGCGTGGCTGAGCTCGTGTGTCGAGAACGCGCCATTACTCGATGGATGCTCGGCGAGAGATTCTAGGTGAGACGCGACGTTTGGAGCGCCTGACGTGGATGCAGCGCTGTCGGATCGAGCTCGATTGCGCAGCTCTGCTGGATCGCTGGCAGCCGAGTTTCGAAGCGCCTGGAGACGATCGGCGAGCGAGCTTCCGGTACGCCTGCCTGTTGCGTGATGGTCGATGGGCTCAGCGTCTGTGCCATGCGCCGTATGGTCCTCGTCCGAGTCGGCACCAGAAGCGGTGGCAGCAGCGGCAGCCGCATTACCAGAAGCTGGCCTGCGAAGCGCCGAATCGCCTGGTGGCTGAGCTTCTCGTTGACGTAGAGCATTGCGTGCTTGTTCTGCGGCCGCCTCGGCATGCGCCTTGGCATTGTGCTCTTCCCTGACTGCGAGCTGAGACTCTAACCGTTTGGTGCGCTCGATAAAGGCAGGAGCTTGCTTCATGAGCTCGTTGTATGCCTGGTAGACGGAACCTCGCGCCTTTGCTATCCTGGGCCAGTCATCGTGCTTGGCGATAAAGGCGGCGACATTGGCAGCTTTGAGGTAGTTGACAAAGGCGACCTCGATCTGGCCTTGTGCGTCGGCCGCTCTCGCCTTGTCTAGCAACGCATTGGCAGCACCGATGTAGGTCTTGACGCTGAAGCTCGAGTCGAGTTTGGGTTGAGCCTGCTTGCGAAGGTTGAGGGGATGGTTCGCTGAGAGGAAGGTGGTTTTGGACTGAGGGCCGGATGGTGTGCCGGCCGGGCTCGAACCCACCACGGCGGGCATGACTGGTGAGGCGATCCACAGTGATCCAGCAGGAGCAGATGTACGGCTAGAGGATGATGAGTGTTGTGAAGGGCGTTGCTGTCGTCGATGAAGGGTCGTGAGATCGGATCGAGTTGCGTCACCGAGTCGGAGTCGTGATGTAGCAGTGACGATGGACCGAGCGATAAGGTATGATGCCTTTCAGCGACGTCGACGCTGGTGAGTGTGTTAATCGTATCGACAGCGCATGTGCGATCCCGTGAGTCGCCGGAAAGCGGTGTGATTGTAAGGAAGAAGGGATGAAATGGGATTCGATTGTGATAGAGGAGCGGGATCGATGGTTCGCGTTCGGTGCTGTGCATTCAGCCATGCATCGCTCACAGCTGAGCCGTGCTCTGTGCTGTGCTGTGTGCTCTGTGCTGTGCTGTGCTGTGCTGCTGTGCTGTGCTGCTCTTCTTGGGCTGTGGGGTCGATGTGGAGTTCTCAGCAAAACGACGTTATTTCACATGAATTTCCGCCGTTGAAATCGCAAAGAAAGGGGTTCTCGGCTGTCATCGTGCTCAGCAGCTAAGTTACAGACGAGCGACATCCCATCTCAAGCATAGAATACATTGCAACGAAAGCATGGTATCGAACTAGAACATCTTCTCACAACTTGGCCTTGATCCCACTCGCATTGGCAGGCTGCAACACCTTGCCTTGACCCTTGAACCATCCAGGCTTGGCAGGGTTGGTCTCGACCCATTCGTGTCTCGTCTCGATGTACTCGTCCAGACCTTTACTGCCCAGCTCTCGTCCGTTGCCGCTCATACCGAATCCACCCCATTCCGCAGCAGGAGTGTAGGAGCCATACGTGTTGACCCACACCGTACCGTGTCGCAGACGCTTGGCCACCCTTCGTGCTCGCGCCACGTCGCCCGATTGCACACCGCCCGCGAGGCCGTACTTGGTGTCGTTGGCGAGGAAAATGGCATGCTCCTCGTCGCCGTCCTTGAATCGTTCTACCGTCAGTATGGGTCCGAAAGTCTCCTCCTGTACGATGCGCATGTCTCGATGACAGTGGTCAAAGACGGTGGGGCAGAAGAAGAAGCCTTTCGCCAATTCAGGGTGCTGCTTGGGATCAGGCCGAGAGCCGCCGACGAGCAGCTTCGCTCCTTCTTGTACGCCCAGCTGGACGAACGCTTCGACCTTGGACAGATGCGCTGCCGAGACGAGCGGTCCTGTCTCCGAGGCGGGGTCCATACCGTTGCCCATGTGGATGCGCTTGGCACGCTCCACTACGCCCGCTACCAGCTTGTCTGCGATCGACTCTTCTACGATCAGTCTTGCTCCCGACGAGCACACCTGACCCGAGTGAAGGAACACTGCCGTCGTCACCGTGTCGATCGCCCACTCGAGGTCGCAATCCGCAAATACCACGTTCGGATTCTTGCCGCCCAGTTCGACCGTGCATCGCTTGACGGTCGTCGCACACGAGGCAATGATGCGACGGCCCGTATCCAGACCACCGGTGAAAGAGACGAGATCGACGTCGGGATGGTCAGTGAGGGTAGGGCCGACAGAGGCACCTCCAGCAGTGAGCAACTGCACTGACCCTGTAGGAGCACCTGCTTCGATCAGCAGCTTGACAAAGTGGATCGTCGACAGCGGCGTCACCTCGGAAGGCTTGATGATCACAGCGTTGCCCGTCGCCAGCGCCGGTGCCACCTTCCAGCAGATCTGCAAGAGCGGGTAGTTCCAGGGTGCGATCAGCACACATACGCCTACAGGTACGTGAGATGTGGTGCTCTCCACCGAATCAGGAATCACGTCCGACTGGATCTTTTTGGGCGCGTCCAGCTTCTTTGCCTCCTCGGCGTAGAAGCGAAACACGTTGGTGACATCGTCGACGTCGATCTTGCTCTCTTCCAGCGTCTTGCCCGTGTCCTTGGTCTCGATCTCGGCGATGATGTCCTTGTCTCGCTGCAGCAGATCGGCTACCTTGGACAGCAGCGGTGTACGCGAGGTGTTTGTCTGGTGTGGCCACGATGAAGAACGGAAGAACTTGACTGCCGAGGTGATCGCTGCGAGCGCATCGTCGCTACCAGCTTCGTCGATCACAGTGATGGTAGAACCATCGTATGGGTTGATGATCGGTCGAGTATGACCCGCCCTGGCGTGCGTCCACTTGCCGTCAATGTAGAGCGTTGGCTCCGGCGCGGGCGTCCGTGAAGTAGATGCCATGCTGCTTAGTTGCGATGCGATCGCGGCGGGGTCGATGTAGCTTGTGGTTGCTATTGAGCTTCGTTGAGCCGTGAGAGTTGGCTTGAAAGAAGTTCGGCGAGGAGGCTGTGTCTGAAGGTCACGAAAGAATTCTAGTGTTAGCAGGCTCGTTCATCGCAATTGTCCTTCAGGTACAACGAACCGCCAAGCATTCAACTCGAAGCAACGAAATCAGAGTCTGGTTAATCTGAGACTCCGCACGATGTAAGGCTGATGACCTTCTAGGTGTTGGATTGTTCACATGATTTAGAAACGTCCTCATCATTAAGCTTGCTTCGAGTCGAGTATGCCTTGCTTCGTGGTGACGATCAAGAATTGAACTTACTGTGATGGGTCTGGTCGCGAGTGTCGTGGGCAGAACTGAGGTGATGGCTCGGAGAAGGCGTGTTGATGGCCTCGCGGGTATGATGGACATGAGTCGGGGATCCAGTCGACAATCCTGGAGTATATGAGACTTTCACTGAGCGACAACGATGGAAGAGATGAAGCGCGGCACGATGTCGAGCGAGGCGAAGGGTCTCTTGCGTCGTTGAAAGCCGGCAAATTTCTTGCTCGTCCACCGCACGGATCAAGGTTGTGCCGCGGCTCATCTGTAACTCGGCCGTTGCAATATTTTGATAATGTTACATCGAAGCTTCCTGCATCTTTATATTTGCGCGGCAATCCAAACGGCGTCCACTGCTGCAGCACGGCTATCTTGTTGTGCGCTATGAGGCTCTTGTCATGTGCTCAAGCCACGGCTGAACCAAGTAGTGCGGGGTAAAAGTGGTACAGAGCCATTCGCTCCGGGATCGGTCACATCGGTCAGCTTTGCGAGCGTCACGATCATAGAGTGCAAGCCGCAGCACAAGCCTGAGAGGGGGACACGGCGGCAAAGGCTGCAAGAGGATGAAAGTCGCCGAGCTGGCGTCTGTGCACGGCTAGCTGCACGCTTATCTTTGAGCTTGTTCTTCCCTTTCTCGCCTCTGCTCTTCCACACCACCATCTCCTCTCCTTCAAGCTAGCTCAGAGAATGCCTCCGAAACGAGTCCTCGTATCGTACGGCGTCGACATTGACGCCGTCGCCGGCTGGCTCGGCTCGTACGGTGGAGAAGATTCCGTCTCTGATATCTCCCGTGGTATCTTCGCCGCTGAAGTGGGCGTCCCACGAATGCTCAAGATGTTCCAGAAGAAGAACATCAAAGCCACCTGGTTCATTCCCGGTCATACGCTCGAGTCGTTCCCCAAGGAGTGCCGGGCCATCGTTGATGCGGGTCACGAGATTGGTCTCCACGGCTACTCCCACGAGAATCCTAGCGCTATGACTCTCCAACAGCAGAGAGACATCCTCGACAAGACCTTCAAGTTGCTCACCGACTTTGTAGGCAAGCCCCCTACCGGCAGCGTCGCCCCTTGGTGGGAGACATCCCAGGAGAATGTGGATCTTCTTCTCGAGTATGGAATCGAGTACGATCACAGCATGATGCACCACGATAGTCAATGCTACTGGCTCCGAACGGGCGACCAATGGACCAAGATTGACTACAGCGCCAAGGCAGAGACCTGGATGAAGCCCCTCGTCAAAGGAAAGACGACGGGGCTCGTCGAGATCCCAGCTTCGTGGCACGTCGACGACCTCCCGGTGACCCGACATGAGCCACGCGCCCGTTTGCCGAGAGGCCACCTTTTTTTTTTTTTTTTTTTTTTTTTTTTTTTTTTGTCACGTCCATGTCGAATCGATGTCCCAGCGCGTGTCCCAGCCTGGTCCGCTCGTGGTCCGCTCGTGGTCGCGCTCGTGGGGCTCAATTTTTTATTTTTATTTTTTTCGAAATACACATACATTTTTTTTTTCGATTTTTGTCCGGGCTGGTCTGGACGACGCGGATGCTAAGCTTGCGTGAAGAGGGAAGGGGGGGGGGGCTTGCCCGCCAGCAAACAAATTCCCAAAAAAAAAAAAAAAGACGCGTGCGTGGGTGCGAGCGAGCATGCATGCATGCATGAGCAAAAAAGAGCGTGCATGGACCTGCATGCGAGATGCGCGCTCGCTCCGTTGATTTTCGGTGAAATTGACGTCTGCCAACCAACACCGACGAAGATGTGCTCGTCGTCGTCGTCGTCGTCCTTGTCCTTGTCGTCGTCGACGAGGACAAGACTCGCCGTTCCGCACGCTCCAACCACCACGCTGCCACCGCGCTGCCTCCTCGTTGCAACCTCGCTGCCTCCTCCTCCTCCTCCTCGTCGTCGTCGCCACCAAGCCGCGCTGCCGTTCTGCCGCTGTCTCTCTGGCCTTTCCTTTCGCATTCCCGCATACATTCAAGCTCAAGCGTTTTGTCGGTTTCATCAATGCAATGTCAAGCCTTTCTTCTTGTCACTCTCCTTTGCAATGTCAATCTCCACGCATGCAACATCGTGTGAAAGACAAGCTCAGTCAGCTCGCCCGCAGCAACCGACCAACAGACTGTGATGTGACTGCCGAAAAAGTGGGGCAGCTCGACATGGATTGGACTCGGATTCACCGCACAGGACCAGCACAGGGTCGGATCTTCCGACGCTGGCCGCTCTCGGCGCCCGTCTTGCCTCCTCCACCTGCACGTCGCTTTCTTCCAAAGTCACACTTTGTCGGCTAAGCCGTTGGTGGCTACTCCAGCTCAGCACTCTCTCTCGCCGTTTTTTTTAGGCCAACTGCACGCATCAGATCAGTCAAAAGCGCATGGAGCATCGTTGGCCATGGCTGGTTTGCAAGGAGAGAAGCAGCAGCCGAGCAGAGGGCTGAGTCGATTCGCAATGGCTGGGCTGAGTCGATTTGCAATGGGGATATGAGTCGGTCGGGTGTGTATAAGAAGGCCAGCTTTCTGTCATCGTCTCCTCCTTCAACCGCCACCACCCTCTGCCCGCTTCCCATCCTCGACTCGTTGTTTTCAGTCTGCTCGTTACCAACGCGCTGCTTGCTAGGTGCCGCTCCTACCGTCACGACACGTCTGCGCTGCCTCCTTGGTACCTACGCTGCTGATCCATTCAAGACATCTCGACGCAGTCCTCCTACCGCCAACGCTTTATCGACAAGCTCTCTCTCGGCGCTTTCAGCCAGCCGGCAGCCTCCCCGCAGCCTCTCCGCAGCCTACGCGATGTCTGCCGTGTTCTAACCACGTCCACTTCCTCCCAGCATGCTGACTCCTCGTCAACAAAAGGCGAAAGAACGCCACGCAAAGGCGGCTGCCACCCGGAAGACGAACACCACTGCCAAGGTGATGGCGCTTGGCAAACGCGATACTCCCAGAGCCGCCTTGAACACCACCCTTCACAAGAGCATCCGGGTGCACGAGCGCAAATCGCAGGAGCGTACCTTTGGCCGCATCAGCGAGTACACGTCTGCCATCCTCGACATTCCCATTGATCAGGCGCGACACAAGCTGGCAACGGGGAGCTTGCCCATCGGCATTCTGCGCCAGGCGTTTGCTGTGCTTGGCTCGCTCGGTGGCACCGGTCACACCTCGCTGCTCATCAAGAAGATCAACGAGGGCTTTCAACGCACTCAAGCTCGTCTGCCGGGCGTACGTCCAACCTCAGAGCCTCCCACTTCTCGAATCGATGCCAACAGCAGCAGCAGCGCTGCCACCACCACCACCACCACCAACGGCGCTGGCGACAAGGCTCAGGACGATCGAGAGCAACGTCTTACTCGCATTCTACATGTAGTCGACCGCAGAAACCGACCCATCCAGGACCCAACCGAGCAGGACATCCTCAAGAACTTGGTGCGTCCAGGTCCCGACGATCGTCCCCTGGCGGTGGCAACACTGCACAGATGCATCTCTAGCTTCTTTGGCGCTGTGCGACGGATGCAGACAGCCGGCTACGGTCCCAATGTCAATGCCAACGAAGTCACCTCCCCCACCGCATCCTATCCTTCCAGCACAATCAGCGAGCTGCATATCTTTGCCGACATGCTCGATTCCAACCACTTCCTCGTTGGCTGCAAGAAGCGAAAGCACATCCTCCTGCAGTCCGAGGTTGACGCCGTGCTGGCAACGCTGTGGAAACTTCCAATTGCGCCCATCGACCGTCTCTCCATGTTCGTCGTTTTGACGTTGCTCGAGGTGACTGGCCTACGTCCTGGTGAACTCTTCCGGTACAAGTGGGGTGACGACGATCGCTTTCATGAGGAACGCTCCTCGCCGTTTCTTTGGGAGGATATCTATCTTGCCTACATGGGTCGTGACGTGGTGGCGGCGCCAAGCAACAACTACAAGAAGTCTGCCGACACCGTCGGTGCCAACCAGCAAGGCACCCAGGTGCTTACCGAACCGTTGTTCCTGCTCCAGATCGAGTGGAAGTATGGCAAGAACCGCACCACAGGCGAAATCATCCCATCATCGCTGACCTCGCAGCCTATCGAGACTTCCCACCACTGCGCAGTCCGTTGGCTGCTGGCGCTTGGCATGTGGCTAGATGTCTTCGAGCCTGATTCCGACGCTGCTTTGCGCAAGATCATCTTTGATGGCGAGGACAGTCTCCCCAGAGGCACACGACTCAAGATCCGCAAAGAATGGCGCACCGTCCCTGTCATCCTCTGCAATCGCAGCAACTTGATCGAGACAGTCGACAAGAAGCCAACGTATCCGCATGAGATGAACGTGACTGCCTTGGATGCAGGACGAGGCCGCAGGATCCTCCAGTTCCTTGCCGACATTCTCGGATGGGATAGCCTCCAGTTCTATGACTACCGTCGCACTTTTGCAACCGTTGCAAAGAACAACATCCCCGATAATCAGCTCAAGCTCTTGATGGGCCATCGTCGCGAGCATTCCAGCACGTTGGCTAGCACCTATGTGTCTGACCACTGCCCCATCGATCAGTCTGCCTTTGCGGCCGGTGGCAAATGGATGGCCAGTGCGCTGCACTCGGAAGATGCGCAAGCTGCTGCAGGACGTTCGCATGGCCTGGCTGCCCCGCCAGCACCCTTGTTGGTGTTCAACAACGCATGCGTCACCAAGGCGCTGGAAGCAGTTGAGACGCGCCGCGACCTCGCTATGGCAGACAAGGCGGTGGCTGCCAAGATCAAGAGGCTTGCGATTGACCTTCTCGACGAGCAAGACTGGACTCAGCATCTTTCCGAGGAGCAAATTCGACTGATCACGAGCCTGCAGGAAGCAGAGATCGACTTCATCAATGCACACAAGTGGGCCACCTCTCCACGCACTGGCCCAGGTGGCACGTTCGTCTCAACGGCTTCTGGCACAGGTTGGGGCGTCCAGCCTCCCTCTGACATGTCATCGTCCCTGCCGTCGACTCCATCATTGCTGATGACACCGGAGCCGCAGCGCATGGCCATCGATCCCGAGCTCGAGGATGATGCAACCTCCTCGTTGCCAACTCAGTCACTTGCGGACTCGACCATGTCATCGGCAGCCACCTTGGTCCCTTCTGATTCCTCTTCGTCTGTCGATCTGGCTGGATCCGAATGGGTGGACCAGCTTGCTGGTGCTGGACCAAACCCAGCAGCCTCCATGACGCATGCGCAGTTTCTCTCGTTTGTTGGTAGCCACCTGGCTGCTGCCGAGACCGAGATGCAAGGGCACTGTCCCACCTGCGTCGAGCGTACTCCCGTTGATGACATCGAGCAGTGGCTTGCAGTGCTCAGCGCCAAGGACCTCAGGCAGGCCTGCACCAGTCAGGGTCTCCGGCAAGACAATCTCAAGTCCGGCATGCAAGTGAAGGAAGCCTTGCTCCTCTACCATCGCCATCGCCAAGTTCCCTTCATGGCTATGAGCTTTCGAGAGCTCAAGAAGGTTGGTGTGCATATCACCAAAACGGCAGAGTGGACGAATGGCACCAAGGTGGATCCGGAAAGCATGGGGGAGTGGGAACTGATTCGGTGGCTCACTTCTTTCTACGGCTCGCCCTGCGTACCCAACGGGATCCTCAATGATGCGTCCGATTGGGAGTCCCAGCACCCACCACAGACTCGCAATCAGTCGCCGTCAGCAGGCCGGTCCCACCTCGCAGGCTCCTTCTCCTCCTCGTCCTCGGTTGCAACCAATGCCGACTTCAAATGGGCTGCCGACAAAGACACCACCAAATACGAGGCGATGCGAGCTACTCTCCGTGCTGGTGTCAACGTCGACGACCTGCTCAAACACCAAGCCATCATCAAAAGCTCTGTGACCATTCTGCTCAACGAGAGAGTAGCCGATGCCATCAGCGAGCCAACCTGGCAGCCAACGCCGATCCCGCCTTTCCCGACAGAGACGCTGGGCAAACCTAGTGAGCCAACCGGCCAGCTCCTTGGTATCACCCCGCTGTCTCTGCGATGCCACTCTCTCGACGCTCAGCAGCAAGGTCTCGAAGGGATTGGTCGTTTGGGTCTACTCTACAGCAAGCCCGCCTTTCGCAGTCGTGCTGATCAGTTCTTGCACCTCATCGAGCATGCAGAGCAACTCAATCATGGAGTCAAATTCTGCTTCCTCTGCTCCAGCTGGTTCACACTCGAGGACGACAGCGATCACATACAGCAGTGCCGAGAGCTGCACTTCTCCAAGCTGCCTCGACCTTTGACCTTTGACAACTATAAGCTGTCCTACCGTCTGCCAAATGCGCCCTACATTTGCGATGTCACGTTCCATTATCCTGTCGATGCAGCAGGATACGTGTGGGTGAACAGAGACGGCTGGCAGAGGCACACCTACTCTCAGCTTGCCAAGTCGGTTACCTTCCAAGATCGCACAGGCAGGAACCAGGTCAAGTCAAACCTGATCCGATTCGAGAGCTACGCGTGCATTGTTCCGTACTGCAACCATTCCACGCAGGGCCTTGTCTCCATTCTAGCTCATCTGGCACAGCACCATCGCTTCCCACTTCTCCAGCGCTCAGGCGAGTACGTCTACGATGGTATTGAGGCGAACGAAGAGCTTCACGAGTTCGCTGCCAAGAAGGGAGGTGATAGCCTCTTGCGTCTTGGCGGTGCCCATGCCACCCTCATCGATTGATGCATGATATGTTCCCCCCAGCCGCCAGATTCCTTGTTGCCTCGATGGTGTCCACCGTCGCATGTCTCTATGTTTTCGTGTTTTGTTTGCATCGTCATTGTTTCGTCTCGCAACATGATCTGGTTGGCTTCCCTTGTGCAGCGTGCAGCAGCCTGCGTCAAAGGATGCGAAGTTGCGTGCTTGTGAGATCGACCAAGTCTTGTTCCGATGCGGCATGGTTGAGAGAAGGAATTGGCTGCCACCGCGCAGGCAGCCAGCAGGCAGCGCAAAGTCGTCAGCTGATATCAAGGCTTGCAAGCAGACGACGAGGAGGTAGCAAGGAGACACCCGCTGATTTCGGTCGGTCACCACCTTGACCGGTTTCAAACTCGCAGGGTTTGCATGTGCCAATGCGTAACGACACAGCGAAGAGATCATGCTACCAAAGTTGTTGACTAAAAGTCATCATATGTACGATTGAAGGAGAATCTCAACCAGTACACCATGAATGCGGATGAGTCTGCCACCTCACAGCTAGGTGTCGCTTGGCCCGCACAAAGGCGATTGAAGATCGAGATGCACGATTACGCTCACACTTCATTTTGTTGCGCAGCGCGCTTGCGTCAATCTCGATCGTCCGCCTTTGTGTCATTTGGGTCATCAATCACGGAGCCCAAAGGAAGCTAAACTGCTGAGCGCACAGATCCTTTCCAAGTTTTGCGCAGGCTCTCACAAAAGTGCGGAAGCGGAAACGAGACAACTTGCTGGTTGGCTGAGTTACAGAATCGTCCGCTTTTCCTGTGTCTGTCTTTCCTTCTCTCCATCACCACCATCCCTTCTCGCCTCTCCGCAGCCACCCAGCTGGATCCTTTGCTGCCTTTCCGCCTCGGATCACCGCCACCATGCCAGTTACCTGGCTTACCGACGATGGCACGGAGGTCGAGCTTGATGCCAACGACTTTTTCACTTGGCCGGAGTCGGACATCATGTTGGAGCTCTGCCGGCGGGAGAGGGTGTCCAACGATATCATCGTGGAGCTGACCAGCTTCGTCATCAACGTCTTTAGCCGTGCTCAGCAAGAGCTGCCTAAGCTTGTCGCTGGCTGGAAGGATCCTCAGCAAGACGATGACAACACGCAACAGCTCATGGGTTGGGGAGAGCTCATCGTCAACGTCTACACGATCGGCGAATACTGGAACGAGTGCAGGCAGCACATCATCAAGGGTGAGAGGTGCGAGCCACTCCAGGGTCCGCTCAACATGGAAGAAGCCTTTGACGACTTGGACCAGGGAAACATTGGCAACGGACTGATGATCTTTCTGCAATGCTGGGGCTTGGGAGTCGACGACGCCAGGGTGCTCTTCAATAGGCCGCTTTCCTTGGCGCTTGAGCGGGAGAGGGAGAGGATGGCACCTACGACATCAACCTCGCAGCCGGCTCCTGCTGCAGCAGCAACCACAGACAACACTGCCGTCACATTGCCAGCCCAGAGTCAAGCGGGTCCCTCGTCGCAGCCTATCACGTCTCAGCCAGCTCTAGCGCCTCAGCCGGTCACTCTGCCGCAACCTTCGGATCAGCCATCGTCTGGCGTGCAGCCAGCCAGTTTGCAGCAGCAACTGCCAACGGAGCCATCCCGCAGTCAGCCAGTTGCCAACCCGCAGCAGCCGATCCAGCATTCTCAACAAGCGCAGCCACCTCAGAGCCAGCCAGGTCCCTCGTCGCAGCCTGTTACTCTTCAGCAAGGCGCATCGCAGCTGATCAACATCCCTACTCGGCTCCCCGCCTCTTTCACCACGGTCAACCCTGCATCCACCCGCTGCCTGACAGCCATCGCCAACAAGATGGACATAGCCAAGGGCAAGCGACCAGCCATCTCCGAAACTCGTGATGTCGAACAAGAGCCTCCTCGTCAGCACAACGAGCCTCCTCGTCAACAACAAGACGATGCCGAAGACGAAGCTAGCAGTGACAACGAGTCAGATGCAGGGCAGCAGGAAGGGCAGCAGGCAGAGCAGCAGGCGTACCAGGAGGAAGACCAGGAGCAAGACCAGCAGGAAGATGAGCAAGAAGCGTCGGGTAGCTCCACCACCAAGAAAAGGTCCAGTCGCAGCAGGAAGAAGAAGCCGCAGAACTACGAGTCTGCTCGCAAGGAGCTCATCGACACCAACCTCAAGGACTGCAGCAACTGCGTTGCCCACAACGACAAGTGCCACCCCGCCAGCGCCAAGACGCACAGCGAGAAGTGCCATGCTTGTGTTGACCACAAGAGGTACGACCCTCCCTGCGATCACAAGGAGTGGCTCAACACGACGCGAACCAAGAAGTACGCAGCCTACCGCCAGGCCCACAGCAGACTGGTGGCACTGTGCATGGCATACGGAAAGACCGAGGTGCTGGGCCACAAAGATCACGACAAGGTCCCTCTTGAGCAGTACATGACGGTGCCTCCGGAGATTCGAAAGATCTACTGCTCCGAGAGATTCTGGGACAAGGCTACCACCTCAAACGCACCCTCGGACTCGCACATGACCCTCCGTGCTCTTGCTCACCGACAGACGCAGGTTCAAGCCGGAGGCAGCAGCGAGACAACCACTGGCGACAACCAGGCATCTGGTTCGATCGGCACAAACAACCAGCAGCCTGGCACGACCTCAGGCAGCACCGAGGTGCTTGCCGGTGATCAGCAGAACCAAGGTGGCAACCAAGGTGGCTCGCAGGGTGGCAATACGCAGGACAACCACCAGGCAGGCTCGTCAGGCAGCAAGAAGCGCAGCAGGAAGGGCAAGCGCAAAAGGGACGCAGACGATTCGGGCAGCCCAGAGCCAGACGAGCGATACCCCAATTCCTTCTTCGAGGGCAGAGAGCCAACCATGACAGACGCCCAGATCGTCGCCTTCCTCAGACAGGGATTCAGGTCCTTCACGCACGACTTCTTTGCCCACAAAACATCGAACCTTGCTCATCCCGCCGCCAAAGAGATGGTCTTGGCCTCTCTCAAGGACAACGTGTGCAACATGCTGTGGCAGTGCTTCAACTACCGGGGGGATAGCTTCACGAGTGTTGCTGGCGTCGCTGCAGAGAAACGCCGAGAGTAGATGCATCCGACTGTAGCTAAGTTTTCCAAATACAATTCAATGTTGCTCTGAGTATCGCGTGTGAGGCCCCTTGTGTGATCGCGACCGAGCTCAGCATCCGCAAGATTGCCACTGCGATGTCTGCTAGGTGGTAGCGGAGTGCCTGCGAGGTGCCGGCAACGCGCATGTCACAGACCAAACGACTCGATCAGATAACTACGAGATGACGAAAGATTGACTATGCGCTTGAATACAAACAACTAGATCCCTTTCCGAACGCCAGCGTATCGGCCAGATTTGCGTGCAATCGTCGTAGCAGCCTTGGTACGGTTGCGGCTCACCAGACCAGCCTTGCGCGTCTTCGAAAAGGTGCAGAGTGGCTGTTTACGAAGCACTGAGCTTCGCATGAAACAACCAACGGCCCACCGCCTTTTCTCCGTTGGATCCACAATGGTGTAGTGCTCGTAAGCTCTTGAGGCAAAGACAAGCACGTCTAGAGGTCGGAGAAGGATCTTGGCCGAGAATTCCGGTAGCACAAGCCATGCGGAACCACCAAAATTGAAGAGAAGCGATGGATTGGCATCGGATTCATCACGGTGCTGCTTGCCGGTGGCATCTTTGAAGAGAAATGTCGTGGACCAGTAGGGATGCAGCAGATCCGCATCGTCTCCAAAGTGGCCTCGCAGGTGTGGCCGGATTCGTCTTCGAGCAAAGAGCCGCTTCTGAAAGTCGGGATGCAGCTTTCGACGCTGCAATGCTGCCTCGGTATAGCGCTTGGCCCACCTCAATAGCTCGATAGTGAGATCAGGGTGCCGCTTGCTGAGTCCCGTGAAGCCGTACGTTGAGTAGCCTGGACTGTGCCATATGCCGAAGGCAGGAATTTTTGCTCGTTCAGAGTCGTCCGCCTGTTTGTCCTTCGCCTGCTGGCTCGCACCGCCTCTGGATCGCTTGCGGCCGCCCTTTTTCTTGCTTGCATTGGTTGCGATTGCATCTGACTCCTTTCGCGCAGCTCGAGCTCTTTCCAAGGCGAGTCTCTGTGCTTCGAGCCGCTCCCATAGCGGTTGGAAGATCGGTTCCCCCTCCTTCTCGAGTGCAGCCAGGCGTGTGTGCCTTCGCTGCTGTTGCGCACCTTGCCGAGTGGTGAAGATCTGGCAGACGACTTGACCGGTCTTGTTGTCCTTGATGATCATGTCTTCGGTTGGACAGACGGCCTCCAGCGCGGTGCCACCGTTGTGGTTGTGCGGTTTGCGATCGAGTTCACGCACTGTCGCCTGGGTGGCACCTCGCTGCCGCCGTCCTGGCTGCTTCGACAGAGCGGACAAGTCTTGTGCATCAATAGTGCGGCTTTTTGCACGCAGTCGTTGATTCTGTCGCTGCGTGCTCCTGTACCGACGAAGTTCTGCCTTGGAGAGATCGACAACTCGCTTCTTGTCCTTGCGTTGCCTTGCTCGTCTGCGCTTTGATGCTTCTCGATTGTACTGCTTCAGGTACTCCACAGGCTGCTGACGATGCGGCAATGCTGAATAGGGTTTCTTCAACGTCGTCATATTGGTGTGTGCTGGTTGCGACGAGGATGCGACGAGCGCGTGCAGTCAGAGTCTGTTTGACGCTTTTCGGCGACATTCTCTTTTGAAGGAGCCGTCGATTCGGTTTTAAAGATGTCGCCGAAAAGCGTCAAACAGCGTTCAGGCTTAACATAGCGTAGACGCCGGCTATCTAATTCGAATGGGACTCGACTTGGACATTGACTCGACGTGATCGTGGACACGACACGGACACGGAATAGACACGGAATGGACACGGAAACGACACGGACACGACATGGACATGGACACGACTTGTTTATAAAGTCGGCGGCGAACTCTCATGGTTGGGTCAACCCGAGGGACATCGAGGAGATGTGGAAGGATATGTTCCAGTGGTTGTACGACAGCGACGAAGGAGATTTTATTTTTCCTATCACGGTACATCCAGACGTGTCGGGCCGACCGCAGGTTTTGGCGATGCACGAGCGCTTCATCGACTGGATCAACACCCACGAAGGTGTAGAATGGGTGACCATGGACGAGATCAACAAGGATTTCCGTAGTCGAAACAAGCCTCCTGCCGAGGCATGATCGCCGTACGCTTTTGCAATCGAATTGCCTTAGCTTCCTAGCGCACAGTCGCTGTCTCGTTATTCGTGCTTGCTCGAGGTTGACATTGCTTGTTACGTGGTGTCTAGCTCGCGAGTTAAGCGCGGTGGGTATGCGTGTGTGGTCTGATCGCCTTGGTAATGGCAAGAGCATCAGAACTTGCGCCCGATGCCAACCTTCCTCTTGGCCTTCCCTCCGTCAAAGTGATCCATCTTCTGATCCGCCTTGCTGAGCTTCACCTGTGTGCTCTCCACCTCCGAATCCAACTGTCCGAGCAACTCGGTCTGTTCGCCCAACTCCTGGTTGATCGCTTCGCCCATCTGCCTCTGTCTACGTAGAATAGCGGCGAGGTTGAGCAGCTGTTCATCTTGCTGATCCATTGCGTCCGTCTGACTTTGGAATAGCTGAGCGTTGTTGAGTGGGCGAGTGGCGTCTGTTTCCTCGGCTGGAGGTCGGGGTGTGTTGGATGCTGGTGCGCCGAGTGTCCGTGTTCCTGGTGGGAGAGCGCCGGGCATGCAACTTTGATTAGTCCGTGATGCTGCTGTTACTCTTGGAGCTCGAGGAGAGGCAGTTGCGTTCGAGGATGGAGTCGCTGTGACCATTCGAATGCTCATCGGCCACTCAATGAACATCTTGAACGCCTCGGACTCTCTCCAACCCGCATCTTCGTCCATCACGATCGCCTTGAGATACAGCTCCAAAGACTGCAACCTCTCCTTCAACCACATCTCCTCATCGTACCCGTCACCAGACTGGTCTCCCGAAGCGAAAGAGAGAAAGCCGGAGAAGGTCTTCTTCCATTCTCTCGCACGTTCTCTCGGTGGTAGTGTGCGAGGCGGTGGCCGACCTGCTCCTCCTGGCTCGCCCGCGCTGCTCGAGGAAGGACCGTTGGGTGCAGCAGCTAGGTTCTTGTCGAGTCGGACGAATTCAGAGTAGCGTCGATAGACGGTCCATGAGCGTACGGGGAGTTGAATGACGACTGCGTAGACGATGTAGGAGGAGGCAGTGCCGGAACGAGATTCGTAGCGCGGTATCGAGATGCCTTGCAGAGGCTGTGCCTGAGCCATGGTTGAGAAACAACACGCGAATTGAGGCGAGATCAGAGATGGCGAATCGAGCTTGTTTTCCGTGCCTGAATGCTTTACTCCGTTCCTGAGTGACGGTAGAGAGCGATTGAAGCGAGATGAAGTGGACGGCAAATGGTGATGGTCGGTGAGAAACGTTTCAGGGTCTAAGCGTTGTGTGTGTGTGGATGCAGGGTGAAGCAGCGAAAGGTGGAGAGAAAATCACAACGCGTCAGGCACAGAAGCACACTTCCGGCGAAAGCAGCCTCAGCATCATCAACCCTTCAAGGTTCATTGCCGTACAACACTCGCTCTTTGGCAATCTCACGGTCACCAGATTTGAGCTTCACAGACGAATCACATCAATTTCAACGTTGTGTATTGCAGCAAAACAGACTTCAACACCGTGTTTGCGAGACCACGATGAGCGCATGGTCTAAGAGTGACGTCCGAGTCGATCAAGACACGCCTTGCCCTGCTCGTACCACTCTGCTCGCGAGATCCAGAAGCTTTCCCTGTTCTTCATGATATCGGCCAACACAGCACCTCCAAGGAAGACCATGTGTTTTCTCCTGGGTGGGTCCTCGATTCGAATCTTGAAGTTCTTCAACCTGGAGCCATCGCCGTTGAGCACGCGGGTGAGGTAGAGCTGCTTCATCTCCTTCTCGAGTCGACTTGGCAGACCGGGGTACATGGACGAACCGCCGGACAGCACAATATGCTTGTAGAGCTCGGAACGGGTATCGACGGCGGCGGACTGGATGGTGTTGAAGAGGAGCTCGGCGACACCGGCCTGCTCGACGTCGACCAGGTGGGGCTGGAACATGCACTCGGGCGCCTCGAAGCGCTCGGAGCCGACCTTGATGACTCGTCCATCTGGAAGCGTGTACGACTCGACGAGCGTGGTGGTCTCCTCGGCAAGCTTCTTGTCGAGGTCGAGGTTGTAGCTGACGTAGCAGAGCTTTTCCTTGATCTGACGGATCGTGTCGAAATCGGCAGTACGATTGAATGCGTAGCCTCGCATGAGAAGGAGCTTGATGAGGTAGCGTGTGACATCACGACCTGCAACATCGAGACGCTTGGTGAGATGTGGCAGCGCAAAGCCTTCGAACACCGGGACGACGTGAGTGACACCATCACCCGAGTCGACCACCACACCGGTCTGCAAGCCTTGAGCGTACAGCGTCAAGACGGCCTGGATAGCAACGTAGACGCCGTCGAATCCATACTCCTCGAACATGATCTGAGCCATCTCTTCGCGGTTCTTCTTGGGGTTCATCGGGGGTTCGGTAAGCAAGATCTTGCGTCCTTGTGGGTCGATGCGAAGTTTCTCGTCAAAGGTGTAGTTCCAAACGTGGCGCATGTCGCCAAAGTCCTTTACGATACCGTGCTCCATGGGCTGGCTGATCTGGAGGTAGTTTCGTAGCTCCTCGGCTTCGGTGCCGACCATGATGTCCTTGATCTGGGTGCCTGTATTGCTCGAGATGGCATCACGCTCTTCGGAACGGAGGATGGGGCGACCGACGACGGATGGAAAGACATGCTCTGGGAAGTTGGAGCCAGCATAGCCGACCTTGACGAAACCGGTACCATTGTCAACGACGACGGGTCGTTGGTCCGCCATTGTGTGAGACTTCGAGGAGCAAAGGGCAGTTGAAGATGCTACGGGGTCCAGCCAGGTGAGCCGATGAATCCGATGGAGAGCCGCTGCGTTGAATTCGGCTGGGCCTGCAAGTGAGATCTGCAACGACGATTTAGGCGGACGACGTTGAAGGCAGCAGGTGGATGACAGGAGAGGGTGTGGATGCGGATGGCTGAGATGGAAGGATCAACACACGGTCACTTCAGCTTGTGTTCAAGTCAAGCGCCGATGCATCCGATTTCGAGAGGAAGAGGGCGATGCGGAGAGAGCATCAGGCACAGCACAGCGCTGTCACGCGTGAGAATTTACCAATTTCGCTTCTCACTCCACCTTGCGGGCTGTGTTGAGCAGCCGTCGCGGATGGCCTGTGCTGCCGGTCATCCAAGCTGTCAGCCTTAGTCATTCTGCCTCGGGCCAGCCGAGACGGTCAAGAAGAACACTCTCAGGGTCCACATTCGCTCGCCGTCCATCACCTATCCTTGCTGCAGTCACATCGTCACACTTTCGGCTCGTCCGCCCGCTCGACTCAGCCACAACTCAGCCAAGAGCTGAGCATTGTATTGGCGGCGGAGATGAACGCGCCTTCCATGGCTTTGTCGGGCTCACAGGCGCCGACCATGTTGAGCTCAACAGCAAGACCATTGCAGCTCGATCAATGGGCCAACACCAAAGCACCCCTCACCTCTTCCCAGCGTGCTTCCGTCAATCGCCTCGCCGAATGGCTCCATCGCAACTCGTCTGACTTCAGGCCACAACAGGAGAAGGAGAATCCACCACCATCGAATCTTGATGGCCATGCTAATCCTGACGCCACGAACAAGGCGATCGCCAGTGATGGTGAGGCATCGAACGGTACTGTCAAGCACACCAGTGCAAAGAGCAGCGATGCGATCTCATTGCCAGAGAAAGGAGCGCCACTTGCTTCAGCTCAGGACTTCCTCGCTTGGTACACGCAGCTGTCAGACTCGATCACCTCGTCTACGCAGACATCCCATCGTCAAGCCTTACAGCGCATTTCGGACACCACCTCCACCGCAGACAACCTCTTGGCACAGCTCGAAGCATGTCAGGTCAACGTGTCCGAGCTGCGCGCCGGTACTGCCTTTGTGCAGGATTCGTCAAGAGGCATTCGCGAGCAGGCTCAGTCGCTTCTCGACTCGCACAATCACCTCGACACCCTCGCCGAGGAGATTGCTTCGCGCCTTTCCTTCTTCACCTTGCTTCCGTACGCCACCAACATGCTCAGCTCGCCCGACTCCAGCATCGTCTACTCTCAATCCTTCCTAGAGCTCATGGACCAGCTCGACATGGCCCTCCTCTTCCTTCAGCAAGAGCCTGCCAAATCCTACCGCGATGCCGCTCTCTACCGTATGCGCTACTCGCAGTGCGTCACAAGAGCGGCCACCCTTGCCAAAATGGCCGTGGTGCGCGATTTCAGGGCCGAATCGGAGCGCACAGCGGATCGACTCAAAGGGCTCGAGTCAAGTCGCACATCATCGGATGCAGGCTCAAAGGGTGTAGCAGAGGTCAGCGCGGATGCTAAGGGCAAGGCACGCGAGCTCACAGATAACGCGGCCAACGGGTCGACCGAGTCTGTTCTCACCAAAGATGCGGTCGACATTCTGTTTGGCGGTGCAGAACATCAAGTTGCAAAGCTCCGTCCGCTGATCTTCGAACTGCAGAAACGCGCCGGCAACACAACTGAATCCTCGACTCCAACCGCATCGACCGCAGCAGAGTTTGAGTCACAACTACAGGAATGCAGAGTCGCCTGGTTCCAGTACCGACGTCCTCTCCTTTCCCGCATCCTCCTACAGCGCATCGTCGAGGTCGAGAATCGCACATCGGGCCAGCAGTCAAGTCTCGAGGCACTACATCCTCTCGTGCAATATGCTCGCTCAGGTACAGATCTCGTTCGTTTCGTCTTGCAGAAGGAACACGACCTGCATCAGCAGTTCTTTGGCACTGACGCAAGTGGTGTTGACACTGTTGACGACGTCGCGAGCCAGCAGAGAGAGACTGACGCGGCATTGGCGTCGTACCTGGCCGAGATCGCAGACACATTTACGGCTCGACTGCGTCCGAAACTGTTCAAGGAGGAGAATCTCGTGGTGCTGGCTCAGACTTCGGCGGCTATCTCAGACACAGTCTACGCCGACGATCGCGAAGGGCTCTGGAAACGAAGCTTGCAAGCAGTCGTCAACGAAGCTCAGTCCCGTCTCATTGCACGAGCACAAGTCGTCGTCTCGTCTGACATTGCCAATTTCAAGCCAAGCGAGGAACGCGGAGACCTCGACTTCCCCGAACGCATCAAGACATACAAGGCGTCTCTTCTTAGCCTCGGCGCTGAACAAAACTCTGCATCGGCGACGCCAACGGCTGCGGCTGCCCCTACCAAAGGTCAGCACCGTCGCGGCAAGTCAGGCGCTGGTCTGCTCGATGCAGCCCTCCCAACAGCACATGCGGCATCCTCCTCCTCAAAGGCACAGCAGGAGAAGGTCGAGCTCTTCACCCTCCCTGCTCCTCTCCTGGCAACCTATTACGCACCGATCGAGTACATGCTCGAGCTGCTGTTCAACCTGCAAGCGCGTGTGCCGGCAGGTGCCTTCCGCCGCGTAGCAATTGCAGCCATCGACGCCAGTCTCGCCAGCATCAGCTCTGGTTCGCAAGCACTGATCAAGCGCACCAAGGGCGACAGCTTGCAACGCGAGGATGGTGGGCTGTTTGAAATCAGGCAGCTCGAGATCCTGCGAGAAACGGTCGTCTCGGCGGAGCTCGTACTCAAGCAAGCGCATGATCAGCAGGCAGCAGGAAGCGAGAAAGAAGCAGACGCTGCATCGCAACTGGGCGCAGGAACCACAGCAGCGCTCGTCGACCTGTCCTCGCTCGTCGCTGCCATCAACTCGCTCTGGACCAACACAGGTCGTCTCTTTTATCCCTCGGCAACAGTCGCTGACGCCGTTTCATCAACACAATTCGACATGGAACCGTGCTCGTCCAACGTCGCGTCCAAACTGCAGACCTTGACCGAACAGCTCTCCAACCTCTGGTCCGACTCGATCATCCTCCCATTGCGCGTCTACATCGACCAGAGCGCAGCCGAAGCGAGCGCGGCCAAGTTCCAGAGCACGTATCAGGCCTTCGAGACGTGCATCGAGAGCATCATTCCGGAAAAGGCAAGCAAGGTGATGCTGTGGGTGGAGGATCAGGAGGTGCAGAAGCTCATTGTGAGCGGCGTTGCAGCGAAGATGGATCAGACGTATGCGAGGTTCTACGGGATGAAGCCTGATGACGCTTGGGAGGTGGATACGGTCAGTAGGATGGCGGAGAGGGTGAAGGGGGAGTGGGGCAAGGTGCTTTCTTTGTAAACGCGCTGCAGCAGCTCAACGATACGGATCGCGATGAACTCGTCGTAGCCATACCTAGACAAGGAGAAATCATTCATCTATCGCGTACTTTGTCATGGGACCAGTCTCTCAGGAACGATCAAATAGAGTTCACCAGTTTTCGTTCCTGAGTGTGGGCGAAGATATGTTTCTGCACCATGAGCGAGGCGCACCGACGAAAAAGCTCGGCTTGCGGAACTCGACCCTTTGCCGCGGCGGACACTCTTTCGAAAGACGTTTCTTCTCAACCTGTCACTGCTCTCTTCACCCCCTCGCTATCGGAGTCTACCGCCAACATGACGCTCGCGATACCCTCCAAGATGGCGATACGGTCCGTGCGAACCCTCCATACCACCGCGCGACGGACAGTGTTACGATCACGCGAACCCGCCTCTTCGTCGTCCGCCTCGCAACCGGTGTTTAAACGCGATGCACCCCCAGCACCCGCTCCGCCTGCTCGACCCACACCCACACCCTGCCCGTCAGCACCATCGACCGCGACATCCGCGGCATGCGCGACGGGGAGCAAGAGGAGCGGCGGCAAACCGGGCTCCGTATACGCCTCCTACCGTGCTCTACCGTACAACACCAAGCTCGTTTTCTGGACTTGTGGCGCCAGTAAGTATCGACCTCTCAACAGCTTCTTCGAAGAACCTTGACTGACAGAGGATGTTGGAGTAATGACAGTGTTTGCGGCGCTAGGACTGCTTGCCGCGGACAAGCTGGAAGAGCTCTTCCCCGCACGCAACCATAAAGCGATTCGTCCCGGATCGTCTTCCGATACCTCAGCAGCGGCGGCGGGGGGTGCACGATTCATCGACCACTCCAACGCAAGCGAGACGCAGTCACCAACGTCTGCAGAAGAGAGGAAACCCAAGCTGTTCAGCATCTCGGTCGTCGATCGCTCATAACGTTGCCACGCAAACCCATTCTCATCCCTTCCGTGTGCAAAAGTGACAAAACGAGCGTGTGGAATTGAGAAGCACGGGGTGGCGTAGATGATGTACAAGACAATTGCAAACGAAGCGTTGGATCTACTCGTCATCCTCGCTAAGCTTAGGCGCGAGGTAGAACCTGACATACCCGTTCTCAAATCCAAACTCGCACAGCAGCGGAACCTCGTTGCTCATATGCAGCTGAACCTCGTCCGCGAGCGGTGCAGCCTTGGCAAAGTTGCTGAGATACTTGAGCGAGAACGTCAGGTTGACCGCCTGTTGCATCTCGATCTTGACGGGTACCTGGGCGCCGCTCGAAGACGTGTCCTGCTTGCGCTTCTTCTTCGCCGGCTTGACGTCCTCGTCATCGTCATCATCGGCGTCGTCGGCGAGCACCGCGGTACCACTGCCTTGCTTGAGCGTCATACGAGCCGCACCGATCTCACCCTCTGCAGAGAAGCTGACGCCCTCTTTGGAGACTTGGATCTTGACGCTCTCGCCGATGTTGGTCAGGTCGCGACAGATGCGGCCAAACTCGCCCGAGGACATCTTGACCACCGCATCGTACTGGGTGTCTGGAATGCCGAGGTGTTCCGAGTCGATGTCCATGAGCTTCATCTCGAACTCCCCGACGCGGTCGGATTTGGGCGATTCGAAGGTCATCTGGAGCGTGTCACCGTCGTCCGACTTCTTGAGCGAGAGAACGTCGTCGTTGTTGGCGCCCTTAAGGATCTTGCCGAGCGAGTTGAGCGAGACGCCGATGGACATGGGGCGGTCGCAGCGGAACTCTTCGAAGCAGTCGGTGCGCAGCTCGATGGCAGAGAGGGCGACGTGCGAGTTGTCCATCGCTTGCAGACGCTGTGGGGGTCAGAGTCAAAAGGGGGAGACAGAGAGTCAGTACACCAGCGCAAACGAAGAGTCGATGGTTCTCGAGGGCGCGAGGACTTACGATGCCGTCCTCGGAGCATTCAAAGTTGGCATCGGTGATGAGCTCGCGCACGGCGTCGAGCACCTTCTTGAGCTGCGTGTGCCAAGATCAAAGAAAGAAGGAAGGGGTCAGTGATACGTTGACAAGGCATTGCTCCGGGCGGCTCGAGACTTACAAGGACAGCTTCACGGAGACGAGCTTCCAACATGGTTGCGATTCGATGCTATGTTGCTGTTGCTAGGGTGTTCGTGGTGTGACGAGGTCGAGATCCGAGATCGCAGAGTCGGTGTGTGGAGAGGAGGAGGAAGAAGTGGTGAAAGGAGACCTTGGAATGTTGCTCTCGCTTTCGCTTCCCTCTAGCCATGTCTTTGCTGTGCTGTGTTGAAAGACTGGCCTGCTGTGTGACTTGTCAGCAGCGCAAGAAGTTCTCTCTCCTCTTCACGCGGTTGTTGCGCGCAATCGTACTCTACGCGAATCCACGACGCGCTGCCACTCTTCGAGAGACTGAGGCTGCTGCTGAGTAATTTCCAACTTTGGTCGAGAGCAGAAAGTGTTGCTCTTCAGAGACGCGCGCTCTTGAAGCGCAGCTCGCGTGTTCGTGAGAAGTGGACCCTGACGCCTCTCGTGCGGCAACAATGTTTCCACTCGAGACCAACACCTGCAACTTGCTCTCGAACCCACACTCTTTTCATCGATGCGGCTGTCGACCGTCGCAAGCAAGAGCACAGCATGAGTCAAGCAGCGGAGTCGGCGTCATCGAGCGTTCAACCGGCGCATGGAATCGAATTTGTTGAAGCGCAATCGCAAGGCTTTCGACTGACGCACGTCTTGCGAGGTCATACGTCTGATGTACGATCCGTTTCCACCACCTTCGACAGCCTGTCAGGTCGGGAGGCGCTGCTTTCTGGGTCCAGAGATGAAACAGCAACCTATTGGTCTCGAGCAGTCGACGAACCCGGTCCATCGTCAGAGCCAGCTCCTGACTTCGAGAGAGGGACAACCTTCCACGGACATCGCTTTTGCAATGCAGTCGACTTTGTTCCGCCTTCGCCAGCGTACGGCCTGCCAAGAGGGCAGATCCTGATGGGCAGTCTCGACTCGCAGATACGCTGCTTCGATCCTCTTCGCTCGGACAAGCCGTTGCAAGTGCTCTCGGACCACTGGGACAACGTGTCAGTCCTGAAAGCTTATCGTCACGGCACCGCGGAAGGATTCGAAGCGACTGACGATGGAATGCCTATCTTCATCTCGGCAAGCTGGGACAAGACCGCCAGGGTATGGATCTGGGATCCTGCGCAGTCAGTAAAGTGGATCAGCAAGTTCGTCCTGCGTGGTCACGACGAGGCCGTGTGGGGAGTGCAGATCGTCGAGCCGCCGCAATCCGTCCAGGACGAAAAGGCAGAGCCTTCGAAGCAGGGCAGATACCTAACCTCATCTGCAGACCTCTTCATCCGCCTCTTCCACGGAGAGCAGCTGCATGCAGTATACGCAGGGCACACCGATGTCGTTCGCTCTTTGCACATCCTTCCAACGCTGACCGCTCGACATGACACAAGCAACGAAACAACCGACTCGAAGGCTGACTTCTACCCTGACGAGCAGCTCTTCGCGTCGACGTCCAACGACGGCACCGTTCGCATTTGGTCTCTAGACCCTCGTCGCAGTGACACGCCCGGCAACGGCGGAGATGCTCTTCGCGTGCTCAAGGGGCACACATCGCTGGTCTACGATGTAGCCGCCTACATCGAGCGCGACACTGGAAACCCAAGACTGGTGAGCAGCGGCGAAGATGGCACCTTTCGCGTCTGGGACTGGAGGTCGGGTGAGCTGCTGCAGACCGTTGCTGTCCCAGTCGTCTCTGTCTGGTCCATCGCCGTCTTGCCTCGTTCGCAAGACGTCGTCGTTGGCTGCAGTGATGGCCTTGTGCGTGTCTACTCTTGTCGTCCTTGCTCCTCGTCACCGTCAGAAGAAAGCCAGTTCAAAGGCGCGGCTCTGTCAGAGAGTGAGGCAGCAAGCGAAGCACAGAAAGCGCAAGAAGTTCAGAAACAGCACGCCCTCGCGATACAGGCAAAGGAGTCTACGTCGATTCCTGCCGATGGGACGGACAACTTGGTCGAAAGCCAAGGCGAAATGCATGAGGGCAAGCGATACGACCTTGTCCTTCAGATTGACGTCGCAGATGACGCGGATCCACTTCCCTTACCCATCAATCGGGGCGACGACAGAAGGCAGGTTGCATCTGACTTTGTGGCTCTTCATCAGCTTCCCGAGTCGTACATCGACAGGATTGTAGACTTCATCAACCTCGTACTGGGCTGATCTGCAATCCCACGTGGTCTGTGATCAAGGAGAATGGTGCGCGGGGTCGGCAATCTCCTTGAGAGCGAGACGTAGAAAGCCGAGGAGTTGCTATCGACAATGGACGGCCGGTGTCTGCGTTCCCTGAAGGCCACCGGCAAATTTCGAGATCGCAGGCGGCAAAGTCATAATCTTCCGGGTGATTGAGGCTGCAGCGAGCAAACATGTGGTTGAGCAGGACTGCTCATCGGCAATCTCTGCTCCGTACCAGCAAGGGTGGCGACGTCGGATGAAGTTGAACAGAAAGGCGGCATGGCTCATGAGAAGGACGCCGGTGACCGCGAATCTAATCCTCTCGCAGGAACGTCTTACTTCCTCGTACCAACGAGTGGCCTTGGGCAATCGAAAGTGAGTTTCGCCGGACGACAAGCTCGTCTCCGGCAGATCGCATCGGTTGATCTGTCTCCTGGAAGCTTAAAGCGCAGGGATGCGTGACAAGTCGCCGTTCATATGCTCGACCAAGGGAGGAGCGGAGTAATCTCGGTCCAGCCGAATTCTTGGTGCTGCAATCGAGTAGCGATCCTTGTCGAGCCTCATTGTCCATTCGAAGATGCATGACTAGAGCTCATCTTCGTCAGGCAGTGACAAAGCAGATGACTTCGGTTGATCACCTCGCAATGCGAATGACACATGGTGACCGGCAACCTTTTGGCGTGGTAGAAAGCCTCCTGCCACGAGGGGTCTCGCCGAGAGAAACTGCAAAATCGCATTGCACTCGAACTCTTCCTGTCGGCCAATTCTAGAGCCGATTCCACTGCCCCCGCAACGTCGGCCAAACTCTCTTTGGAGTGGTGGGCAGGCCTTGGCTCTGGCGACGTCGTTGAGCAAGCGATCGAAGACAAAATCACAAGGCAACTGCTTGGCCACCCAAGAGAGGAGGACGACCGAAGAAAGACCGTCTTATCCATTGTGCCGTCGTCGATTTTCCACAAAGCCGCCGCTCCGCATGAAAAGCTGGAAAGATCCGTTAACAGCCTTTTTTGGCGTGGAGCTAGTCGATTTCACGTTTGGAAACCCGGCAACCTTGTTACCGTATCGTGAAAGCTATGACGGCAGGAAGGAGCACGTGTTGATAGGCCGCGAAGACGAACGATGCTGAATCAAGATACGAAGGATCGCTGGGCGAGGCTACAAGTCGTAGCAGAAGCAGGCAAGACCGATTCGGTGATCTTGCGACGAAGGACAGTCAGGGAGGGGAAACCACCCGACCAACTCCGGAAAAACGCGGAGGGCGGCGACTTCGGACCGGCTTTGTTGCGTTCCTCGCTGCTGTGTGGCAGATCGCTTCCTCTCCTCGGTCGATTGAGCTCGCCGCAAGAACCGACACGCGGACCGAAGATCGTGTCCATCTTCGGCCTTGCTTTCAACGTGCACGACTTGTTGGCCTGTTCGTCGGTCGGCTTCGGTTCTGGCTGTTGGATGAAGTGTCCCTCCGCCTGGGCAGCCTTCCTTTGACATTCTTCCACCCTCGGCCATCGACGAACGCCTTCGATCTTGCCTCCAACCACGCTGCCGACATTCAGCAGCTAGCGCTTCGTCGCCCGACTCGGTCTGGCCCTTCGATTTGGTCGACTTGATGCGCCTGTTCGCTATCGGACCGACGCATTCAAGGCGCATCTAGTCTGGGCCACTTCGACACTGCAGCTTTTGCGATCAGCTTCATCATCGCCTCGCCATCCTCTATTCTTTCTGCAATATGCTGCTGGTCGAGAACGACATTCTCTCGTCGACGTCTGCGAGGATGCTGGAGCCGCCGTGAGGATCTTCGACGTCGTCATCCCATTTTGAAGTCAATCCACCCACTCGATAGACGTGCTGCATGCGGTCGACAATGCGTACATCGCAAACAATCGCAAACGGGCCTGAGCCGGTCGAACAGACACGCCTCCAGGCCCTGGTACCTGTAAACGAGGCACTGTCTTCGTGCTTGGTCTCGCCATGGTCATCGACACCGCTCGTAGCCTCGAAGGATCATCGAATCGACCGGATGCCAGCTTGCTCAGCCAGCGACGAGTCTCATGGCTTGGCTGTCGTCATGGTTGATAATGATGGACGAAGGCAAGGAAGCAAAGGTCTCTCCAACGTACGGCTTCAGCATTGCAGAAGGAACGATCTCGACCTCAGCTTCTCGCTCACTGCTGCATCGTTCCCCTTCGGATGGTCCTATCGAAGCAGTCAGCTTTGTTCGGAAGCGTTACGTCCTGCATATGCTCGTTGTAGGGCGCAGAACAGACACGCCAGGCTACGTGCAATGCTCTCAAGGCTTTCTCGATCAGTCGACGGCGTAGCCGATGTGACTTGTCGGGAGTACGACAACTTGCTATGCTCTGCGTCACATTCTCAATCAGCTTTCGGGCCAGCCGAGTCGACACGCCAACTCTCGGCGGTTTCAGCATTGGAAGAGCCGACTTTCTGATACGATGCCTCTGCAAGAGGCAAGCGCAGCAAGGGGCGCAGGCTGCTACGAGGTCGCAAAGACAGGCTGTTTCGCACGGGAGGCCATCATCATGTTCAACGACCAACACCACATGAGGCAAAGCTCAACGTGACTTCTGCCTAGCAACCCTGGAGCGCTCTCCGACAAGATCAGCTGAGCCTCAAGCATTGCGCTTCTCATGCTCACCCGCGGAATATCGTCCATAGCGAGCAAGCATCTGCCGAATGGTCTTCTCCTTGACTTTCTCTCGCCTTGGCTCGGGCTGTCTGCACATTTCGAAGAAAGCGAGACAATCAAAAAGGGGAAAACGCGAAAATTCGAAGCGACAGCAAAAGCGCTTACAGTAGTCCAAGCACGAAAGGAGAAGGCATTGCAGATCATTATCGATCTCAAATCTGCCAGCCGAGCTCGCCCTCCAGATTTGGAAGAATCACATCGGTCCCGCTCGAGCAATTTGGCGATTCATCGTTGTCGCCAGCAAGGACACTTTGACACTCCGGCCAGTCTATATGGATGGCCCGCTTCATGGGATATGCTCGCGGAGACTCAAGATCGAGATATTCGCGAACAAGCTGCATTTCGACGCTGGCTTTGGCGAAGCGGGTCTTGCGATCCGAACAAGGTGGACGACGGCCAGCTGCTCGCGTGGCAGCAAACCAAAAGTTTTGGTGACCGATCGATGGATTATTTTTTTTTTCCCGAGTTTATCGAAAACTCGGTTCTTCCGGGCGCTCGCTCACAGAGCCCAACTTTGTTTTGTCGTCTGCTCAGACGCAAAATCAGACCTCGACCGAGCTTACTCCGCCGCCGCCTTTTCGACACAGCCAGCCAGTCAGGGTCACAGCTGGAAACGAGCCGACAGGATGAGCAGCATTTCGGCTTGCTTGGCGTAAGACTCGATTGCAGCGCGTCTCGTCTTGGGCTCAGACGAACAATGATTCATGCACGTCCCTCTGCAAACTCACATTGCAGTTTCTCATCGCATCTGATCTGATCAGTTTGGCATCCTTCTCTGCTCATCTCGTTGTTCGGCAAGCTGCGCCGCACGCAAGACATTGCTGCATCCTCGTGCATCGTCACATCCACACCGCCCGCTGCAGAGCTCATCCGCCAAGCCACAATCGCGAGGCCTTCGATTTCTGTCTGTCGCCTGGGTCGCAGCTGTCGTCGTCTCTGCCATCGAGCTGTGCTGCTGCATTTGCATTCGACGACGCTCGACTCCGGTCTTTGCCTTTCCTTCTGCAAGCAACGTGGCTCTTGCTTCCTTCACGTCTGGCCGATCTACAGCCCATAGACACAACCCTCAACTGCTCGACCACAAGCCAACGACGTACGCCGTCTTTTGCGCTGCCACGCTTCTTCCGACTGGACTGCAGCTCGGATCCATCACAGTCACACTCTGCTCCAGCTGGTCGCTCGCATCCTTGTCGACGACCTCCATCGCCAATCCTCCTGCAGCCATCACCACCTTCCATTGCGACCCTTTAGACACCACATTCGAAATCATGCAGCTTGCTTGAAGCTCGTCGCTGTCCTCGATCCACCGACTTCACCGCATCGCTCGACACTCATCCATCTACAGCAAGGACCATCACGTTCCGTCATGACACCCCACAACTCGGGCCCGTCCCACCTCCCATCAACCGGCAGCGATGCAGGCAAGCGTTCCGTGGACGAAGCTACGCTTGACTCGAACTCGCAGCTAGCCGCTAAACGCAAGCGTCCTCAGTCTTGCGATACCTGTCGCTCGCGCAAGATCAAATGTGTTCGTCTCCCCGTCGAAGGTCTTGATGCTTCTGCCGACACTCGATGCGTTCAGTGCCGTGCCATCGATGCCAAGTGCACCTTCGACTACATCCCCAAGCGACCGGGTCCACAGAGCTCATTCGCCAAAACAGCAAGGCGCGAAGCAGAGGCGCAGGCCAAAGCATCGGCTCATGCCCATTCGCTTACCCATTCGGCCGCGACGCCATCTTCGCGCTCACAGTCCGCGGCTGCTGCTTTCGCAAACACGCCGTCATCTCGCATCGGAGCACCATCTCCCCATTCTCAGCAGGATGCATCGACCCACTCTCCGACAGACGTCTCTTGGTACCGCGAACTCGCAGCGCAGAACTTGACCTCCAGCAACCACGGCAACAACGACAACGCCGCAGGTTCACAGACCCGTTCATCCTCGTTCGGCGGGGTAACCAACTTTGATGCGTACCTCAACAGCTCGATGCTCGCCATGACGCCAGGTCAGTTTGGCGGAATGCCAGGTGCTTCGCCTTTCGACCTGTCGACGCCCAACCTCGCCAATCTTTCGGGCCCATCTCCGTCGATGAGCGTGTCGGGAGCATCCTCAGCTACGCCTGGCAGCTATGCAGGCTCGTCGTCCTGGCACGGCGCTCCGCGATCTGATGCAGGAAGTTCGCGCTCCGCCGCACCGCTCGCTTCACTGGCCCACATGCAGCAGCATTCGCGGAGCCACTCTCAGGCTCAACATGCGCAGCCACCAACGCCTTCTGCTGTCGATCAGATGCATGTCTTTGACACCCCTGCTGGTCTCGTCGGCACCGACGGTCGATCGACGCCACTTTCGCTTCATATTCCATCCTTCTCACGCATGCAATCGCCAATGCCAGCGTCATCAGCGCTGTCGACGCAGGCCAACGACCCGAACGCACAGCGAATGCACCAGCAACACCAGCAGACCCGAATGTCACAACAGCAGCACACACAGCAGCGACAACAAAGCACCCCCTTCAGCCCTTCTTCCCACGTGGACACGAGGGGAGGCTCCGCTGCCTCAGCAATAGGCTCCAGTCGCAAAGGCAGGGACGTTGCAAACATCCCCTTGCTGAAATGCGAACCTGTGCTGCGACCGCGGTCGCTCGAAGACGTTGCGCCCCGTCAAACGTTCCTGGCGATCGTCTCGCTCTACTTCCACTACCTCTGGCCCTTGCTGCCCATCGTCGACCGTCCGACGTTCAGCCACGATCTGTTGAACCGCAGAGACGAACGCGACGAGGCCTTCCTCGCCTTTGTGCTCAGTCTCACTTCCTACACCTTGATCCAGTGCCCCAGAACCGTCATCCCAGCTCCTTGGGCATTCTATCGAAGGCTGCACCGCATCTGCCACCTCACCTCGCGTCGAATGCAGCCTCGCGAGTACGACCCTCCGCAGCTGCTCCACGTCAACGCTCTCTACTGCGATCACATCTACCTTGGCACCGTCGGCAAGACCAATGCGGCCAACGCCGTGCTTGCCGAAGCCGTTCGCGTCGCTTTCACGCTTGGTCTGCACGACGAGCGCAAGAACGACGTAGCAAGGAACGCAGCGCCGTACGGTCTGGACGCCTCGTCCTTTGCGCATTACCGTGCGCCGGCGGCCAACGCGGTGGAGAACGAGCTGCGCAAACGCATGTTCTGGGTTCTGCACGGTAGCTCCACCACTGTGGCTCTACTGCAGGACGATCCGGCTCTCATCCACGCCATCGATGCCTGCGTCGAGTTGCCGCTGGCGGTGGATGAGGAGGACCTCAAGAACCCGAGCCAGGTGCAGAGGACTTCGAGCGTGCTATCCGGCTTCTTGACGGTGACGCGGCTGCACCAGGTGATGCTCGAGCTGCTCGAATCGTACCGCCGCGATCGACGCTTTCCGATCGACGATCTCAGCGTGGCTCGATCGAGGATCAGGTACCTCGCCGACGTGCTGCGTCGGCTGCAACGGGCGATCGACGACATGCCCGAGGAACTGCGCAAGCCGGTGTACACGCATTCGCCGCCCGAACCCGTTCGTCGACCCGGCGATGCGCTGCCGGCGCTAGAGGCGCGCGGTCAGCAGCAGCAGCGCCAGGCCCCTCTCTTGCAAGCCATCGGGTTCGACTCTGCCACCCAGTCTGCGCTGGGTGACCACCTCAGCGGCACCTCACCCTGGCCGTGGCCCGCCGAAACCTTCACCCATGACGGATTGCCCAACGCCGCCGCCGAGTCGCGCGGCTCGACCACCGCCTCCACCGCGCCTCGTCCCGCTGTCGAGCACACCGACGACGCCTCGACGCTGACAATGATGGACCTGGTCAACGTCTTCCGCCCCTCACCCCCACCGGAATCCACCCCCATTCTCTCGCCCATGTGCACGATGCACGCCAACATTGTCACCACCGAATCGCTCATCCGCTTCCTCGTCACCGAGTACCGCGAACTCGTCTCGCACCGCATCCGCGATCTCAAGCTGCGTCAGCCCCACCAGCCCACTTCGGCGCCGGAGGATATCCAGGGCGAGTTGTGGCAGGAGGCAGCGGCGAACATGTTGCGCGTGTTCAACAGTCTGCCGCTGGATGCGCTGGCGAGTAACGGGTTGAGTTTGGTGGATCGGATCGTGTATGTGGTGTCGGCGCTGTTGCAGAGGACGGGGACGAGGGGGTTGGGCGCTGGGTTTGGGTACATGAGCAGTTTGTTGGCCACGCTGACACGGTTGAGCCAGGGGAGAGGAGAGGAGGGTGGCGAGTGGGAGGATTCGACTCCGAATCGGTACGGTGGTGGGGATGGAGACGGTGGGGATGAGGGGGGTAGTAATGCCGGTATGGACGGATCGCAAGGGGGCAGCGGTGGTGGTGGCGCCGAGCGAGGCGGGAACGGCGATACGCACGACCGTCGAGATGGTTCCAACCGCGGCAACCTCCCTCCAAAAGCGCCGTTCAACCAGCTACCGCTATCCCTCCCCGACTCCTCCTTAACCTTCCCCTATCCCTCATCCTCCTCGTCCTCCAGCGCACCTTCGACGAGCACCAGCACCGCCTCGTCGACAGTCAACACGGCCAGCACCACCCCGACATCCGAACATCCAGGCTCCGGCTTCTATGACAAGATCCTAGTCCGGACGACTCCGCACGTCAGGTGCGCTACCGAGCCCGCCCTCCTCGCCAAGACGAGGCACGAGGAGACGACAGGTGCGGGCGTGGTTCAGCATGCTTAAGTTTTAACCACCACTCTTATTGAAATGCATTGTCGAAACAGTCTCTTGTGATGCTCTGTCAATTGCGAATGATGAGATGCTCTGTCGATCCTTTGTTCCTGCCATGCGCTGTCGAACGACGGAGCAAGCACTTGCCTGAGTTTCCAGTCCACTGCGCTGTCGAACCGCTCTTGTTGCACCGCCACTGTCGAGCACAAAGTGATGCACTGTTGTTGTCATGCTCTGTCGAACAGCTCTTATTGTCATGCTCTGTCGAACCACCCTCTTAACATGCACAGTCAAGCACGGATGATGTGAAGCTCTGTCGAAACCATTCTCTTGAAACGCTCTCCAATCTTGTCGCGATGCTCTGTCAAGCTCGACCGGGATGTGATTGTTCTGAAACTATGAACTCGAGTCGACACCGTCAGAGGGAAGGGGAGCCTGCATAACAAGCGCACTACTGTGCCAACCCGCGAAGGCAATATCGAACGCAAACGGCGTCCCCTCCTCCTTCTCCCGCGGTCGAATGCTCACCAGTGTCGGTTTTGCCACATTTGCCGCGCTCTGCATCCCCTCCCCCTCCCTCTCCGTCGTCGCCTGGTTGAAGCCGCCGAGCCTTGCGCCTCCGCGACCCGCAAATCCAATGCGCGGCTGAACCGCAGGTCGCAACGGCGACCGAAACATCCTTGGCAGAGGGATAACGTTTGACCACCCGCCACCCCCTTCCTCTTCGTCCTGTACCGCGTTGCCGGGGTCGTAAGGGGGTGCATCCGTGGTAGCGCCTCCGTTGTGCCAGGGCGGCGTCCAGTTGCCCAGCGCACCCCGGCTGAAGGAGCCCCAAGTCAACACCTCCCCCTTCTCCGTCAGGGCTCCGTAGTGATAATCGCCCATAGTCACCTTGATCACTCCCCTCGCCTGCAGTTCTGGAATCACTTCAGGCTGGTTTGACGAGGGTGAGCCGAGGAGCACCAGCGTATCTCCACCCTCACTCTCACCCTGACTCGATTCGGGGGCAAGGGTAGGGAGGAATGCTACAAACCGCCTAAAATGCGCTGAGATGTGGGCTATCCTGCCCACGCTCGACTTGCCGTCGGTGCCGGGGGCGTAGAGCCACGCCGGATCGAAACCCGGTAACGACTCCGGATGCTCGAAGAGTGGGAGTGCTTCCCAAGCAGCGCGGGTGGCGAGGAAGCGCGTCATGAGAGCCTGGTGGATCATCGCGCCGCGATCGCGGTCGTCTGGGTCATCGCGGTTCTCAAGCACTCGACGGACGAGGAGGTGGTCTTCTGCCGTGGTGGGACCAAGCAGGTGCAGGTCGATCCGGTGCAAAGTGCCGGATTCGGTGAGGGCGACAAGGAAGTCTTCCCCCGCAGCGATTTGGATGATCTTATTCCCCGTGTCCTGCGTGTCGGATTGCGGTGAGGTTGGTAAGGGTGGTAGTTGAACAGGCCGGACGCTGACTGGGAAGATGGACAGGTGCTCGTTGCCGGGCGGGTCGGCCATCATCCGCGCCGCATGGGCGTTGCCTCGATAGTAGGTACGTGTGAACGCATCGGCGCTCCAGTCCGAGTACCATACCCACACCTCGCCCGTGTGGGTCAGAATCGCGGTGAACGACCAGCCTGCTTCGAGCTGCTTGATGTTGCTCGTCAAGTCGCTCTGCGGGGGAGGCTTGGTGAGGCTCGCCGGCAGATCCTGGACCTCCATGATCGTCCCCCACGCTCTCCATTCCAGCACGCGGTGATCTCTCGTCAGCGCAACAGCATGGCACCGTCCTCCGGAGAGCGATTGAATCGGCGGCAAGGCGTCCATCAGCTGCGGAATCGGCACCTCCTTCCCCGGATGTCGTATCGGCGAATGTGGACCCGCCCGCACCTCGCCATCCATCATGCCCCACCCCCAAACCCTACCCGTAGACGTACGTGCATGAAACCCCCACCCCCCTGCAGCGATCTCCACTACCGCTCCCACCCTATCCTCCCCCTTCCCTCCATGCATACTCTCCATACGCGCCGCCCCGATCGTATCCAACTTGACCGGATACGGCACCCCACCAATCCGATAAACATCCTTCCTCACCTGTCCCTGTAGCTGCTTAATATCAATACCCAAGCGTCCGTTATCCGCTTGTCCCCACACAAAGACACTAGGGTTGCTGAGGTTGGTATAGAGGTTAAACCATCCACCCATGCGGGCAGAGGCGTGAGGGGGAAAGGTAAAGTCGTTGAGCACTTTGCGTTTCCAGAGGACTTCATCTTCGACGAGCGATTTGGCGTGTTTTGAGACGCGGCGCAGCGTTGCTAGGTCGCGGTTGTCGAGCAGAGGTAGGAGGTTGTCTACCACCACCGGCAGAGGCAGCTCGAGCGGGTTTCGCGTCATCTCGAGGGTGGAGTGTTCCACTGCCTTGTCCGTCAAGGATGCTGGGATTGCAGCGTGTTGTCGAGGCCGCAGAGTCCGAGGGATCCCGAGACGATATGAAGGGCTCGATGGAGGTAAAGTGAAGGAGGGAAGCGAAGCGACGCACCTGATCCCTTCCAACAGGCTTTATGAGGATGTTGGAGAAGCGTGGCTGAGTCGAAAGCCTAAATTTGGGCAGCGTCTGTGCGTGGCTGCAGCACTTTTCGCAGCTCCGACTTCAGGGTCCACTGCGCAACTCGCCTGCAGTCACGCAGAATCGTCCTCGACTCCACCTAACTCCTGGCTGGACGAACGCCACCCACGGGCGACACTGACATCAAGCAACACACAATTATAGCATGCTTTGAGAGAGTTTGGCATCGTTGGCATTAGACACGACCTAAGGCAAAGTACTGAAACGGTGACGAGAGACTAGACCTGGAACCGAAAGATGAAAAGAAAAGCTAGGTGAAGCATGAAGAGCACATCGCCTGTCAAACTAGACAAACGCCGTGAAGCTGCTGCCTAGTACGCATTGTATCCGCGCACCACCCTTATATCGAGCCACATCTCGCCGATCGTCTTGTTGATCCTGGACACGGTCTTGCGGTCCCTGCCCCACTCCGACATGTAGATGCTGCTCTGGATCCCCGACGTGTCCGAGATCGAGTGTCCGCTTCCCCAGCCGGTGCGCACCGAGGCAGCATTCGAGACACCCGAGCTGTACATCGACGGAGCCGGTCTGCCGAGCTGTTGGCGCTGCGGCGGCGGCGAGCTAGCGGGATGGTATGTGACCGCAGGCACGCGCGATCCCGTCTCGCCTTGCTGCTGCGGCATCGACTCGTGCGCCCTTGCCATCGCCATTCCGGCAGGAACTGCGCTTTCGTCGGCCGTCGAGATGGCCACGCCCACGTTCTGAGCGTTGGCGCCACCACTGCCAGTCGACGGTGATGCGCCTTGCGTCAACGATCTATAGCCGTCCGAGCGCGCACCAAATACCGACGGAGCCACGACACTAGGCGGCGTCGTAGGCGGCGTGCTGCCATCATTCGACAGCGACGTGAACTGCGTCTGCGTATGCATAGACGCCGTCGTGCTCATGCCGTCCGAGAAACCACGGCTTCGATTGCCAATCCCCAAACTGCGCATCGCCTTTTCGACGCCTTCGCTGCCACCGTACCGGTTCGCGGGCAACAGATCCATCTTGAGCGCGTACTTGACCTCGAGACCGTGGCATCGGAAACCCGGCGGCGTGGTGCCTGCCACCTTGAGTGTGCCGACCAGCACACGTACGCCGGCGGCCTTGGCTGCGGCAGCTGCCTCGTTGATGTGCGCCATCACCTCGGGCGAACGGCTGGAACCGGGTCGAGAACCTGCCTGACTGCCCGAGCCGTCGGAATTGAGCAGCAGCGCGGTCACGTCGACTTCTTCCAGATCCGCGACTGAGAGCAGCTTCCTGCGATGCTCGGGCCCGTCGTTGATGTTGTCGTTGCTGCTGAAGGTGGTCTGGATCAACGAGAGGCACACCAGGCTGACCAGATTCGGCAACGCTCCTGCGGCGACAAAGGTGCGATCCGTCAGGGCAGTGACACCCGTCTCCGAGCTGCCACCCGAGCTGGGCGCGGTGTAGGGACGTCGGCCGCTGAAGATGCTGGACCCGCCTCGTTGCGACGACGATCCCGGCAACCGACTCGAGCTTTGCGACGACTTGAGGAATCGCGACATGATGCTGCGTGTCGTCTTGATGGATTCCGCGTCGGCGTCGCGCTGAGGCTGCTGTTGCTGGCGCGGCAGCGGTGAAGTTGCTGACGCTGGCGAGACGGCAGAAGACATGTTGGCGGAAGAGAACTTCTCGATGGGGTCGTCCATTTGTGTCACGGCAGGCGACCCTGGTGCTGTTGACGTCTCGCTAGGCGCTCGTGTGCGCACCTGCGACAGCAACGATGGATCGGTGGGACGCAACACGATCATGACCGGAAGCACCGATGGAGCTTGAAGCACTGGCGGGTTGGGCAAGTGCAGCTCGATATCGACCGTCTTCTTGGCCGCCTTGAGCAGCGATCCGGACCACTTGGCCTGCGATCGATGCACGGTCCACTGGTCGCCCAGCGTCGTGTTCTCCTCGAGAAAGATGTCCGGGCTGATCGAGGACGGCAGAGTGGGAGGATGCGGTGGCATCGAGGTGGGTTCACCGAGAAAGATGAAGGGAAGAGTGAGCGAGTCTCCCTCGGCGGGTTCCTTCGCCGACTTGCTGGAAGACTTTTTCGACTTGTCGCTGTTGGAACGGATCAGGGTCCATGTGACCTGGTAGTAGCACCCGATACGGTAGACTTTTTGGAATCCCTTCTCGATGAGCTCCTTGGCTGCGGGCAGTTTCGCCTTGCCTCTGGTTGCCAGACGAATCTCTCGCCTTTCCTGTGCTGCGTGCTTGGAGCTGATCTCGAAGCTGGGCGGAAGCGATACCGGCACAGACTGCATTTCGCCGTCGATGAAGCGTGTCGCCTTGCCTAACGGCAGCTGCACCTGGAAGGGAACCGGCAGCACCATGTCGTCCTTGGAGAGCTGTGGAGGTTCCATCATGTCCTCGTTCTTGGGCGCGTATGCCGCGCGTGGCCGTACCAGGTCAAAGTTGGCGACGAGACGGTCCTTGATTTCAAACACGGCCTTCTCGCCGCCTGCAGAGAAGGGCGCCAAAGCGACACCCTGCCAAACTGCTGCGGGGGATCCCGAGGTGGTGTGCGCCGAGATGGTCATCATAACATCACAGCCGGTGGCAGCAGGCATTCGAACGATACCTCGCACCGTCGCGGCGCGACCGGCGATGACGGGATAGCCTCGATGGTCGAATGAGGACGCAAAGACCTCTACACTGAAGTTGGTCTTCTGCTCGTTGAGCAAGCGCGACAGGCGAGTGGCATCTTCGAGTGCTGGAGCTGCAGCGGAAGGAGGACTTGGCTCGCGCAGATCTGCAGTCAGCCCGTAGACGCGGCTCTGTATCGAGTCGACGGGACGTTGCTGTGATGGGCTGGTTGATGCACTGCGTGCTGAGCTGGCTTGCAGGTCAGCATCGCTGCCGACCAAGGCGGTGCGAGAGTTTGTGACTGTAGATGCGGTTCCATTGCGCTTACCGTACGCCGATGCGAGCGAGTTGTACGCCTTGGGCGCGTGGGCGTACGAGTGGGAGGAGGAAGAGGCCATGGTGGAAGGATGGGCTCTTGGCCGGGACTTGGCCGGCAAAGATACGTCGGACGAGGACGAGATGGCGGAGATGGTGCGTGGATCGAGTGCGGCACCGATATACGACTTGGAGAGGTTGGGAAGCAAGTGTTTAGCGGTAAAGGGAGCTGGACTTGGCGCCGACGCCATCTTCTGTCCGTGAACCGGATTGCTGTGGTGTGGTGCTGCTTTGAAAGACGGAAGTCGCGGCGTTCCTGAACGTAGGATGGAAGATGATTTCCTATCCGGCAAGATCCCAAGCGACACTTGAACTGAGAGACGTGAACGGATGAGGATCCTCTCTATGCGAGATCCGGGGTTACGAAAAGAATCCGGAGAACGCTAAAGCCGTGCTGCCATGTGTCGACGGGGAGCTTGTGGGTGTTGCAAAGGAAGGGAGACGCGGCGGACACCAAGAGAGGATTACGCCGCTGAGCTAAAAGGACCGCGCCAGTGGGACGGAAGCGAGCTAAAGTGTAACCTTGAAGTGCCAAGCGTTGGTGCACAGATGTTGAGCTTATATCGGGTGCAAGGGGATCCTTCCAAGATGCGTTCCACGAAGCGGGTAGCGGGAGAAGAGGTTGGGTGGGATAAGAGTCGAAAGGTGGGCGGTTGTTGCGCTTTGAGGGCGCTTGTTGCGACGGTGAAAGGTGGTGGCGCTGAGGGTGGACCTTGGTTCAAGATGAAGCCAACGGGGCACAACAAGGTTCGAGATGATGCAACAGTGCTGGACCACGGAACAGAGAAGCTGAAGGTTGGAGCTTCTCGCCGTGGTGGGGTCCGTACAGAGCTTAGTCTGAGCGCGGTCGTTGGTGGTGACCAGAGCACCTCCGAGGACACGTTGCTAGTGGAATGGCGGGACCGTTGCAAGGCACGCCGTCTGCGGGTGGTGGAGTCGAGCTCGATGCGCCGGGATGAGCGATTCTTGGCGGTGGGACGGATCGACGGTCGAGCTCAGCGAGGTTTGACGTGTCGATGTCAAACGCAATGAAAGGAGCTGCCAAGATGCGACCGGGAATGAAGATCTGGGGATGGATGAGGGTGGTGGTGAGCCGCGATCAAGGTGGATGTCGACCTATGGAGAAGAGCTGACTGCACACCTGTCGAGACGATGGAAAAGGGCTCGCCCGCAGGTTGGCAATCGATGTGGTCTGTGGAAAGGAAGGAAGGAAGGAAGGAGAGAGAGTGAGGAAAGAGGATAGCGAGATGGCAGGCAGCGTGGAGAGGGCAGCAAACCCTTTCTGAAATTTGTTTTGGCCTTGACACTAGAGCCAGGCGAGTGGACGGAGATGGCGACGACTCAGTTGCGTCTGCCAGGAAAGGTGGGCGTATCAGGAACACACCCAAAGCCAAGACCAAGCAAGCCTCACTGCACACGGGCCACAGGCACAGGTCGAGGGCCTGGCTCGTTGTGAGCGGAACACTTAGTTAAAATCACATGCTTTCTGAAGCATGACAACCGCAGGAACGGACAGGCACACTGACAGCCTGTCTGAATCATCATTTTCACAGCGGAGTCGAGCGCGCAAGGGACAAATGAACGCTCAGGAACAAGCAAGCAAACCATAGAGATAGAGAGAGAGAGAGAGAGAGAGAGAGACAAATTGCAGCAGAGTTCAGCCAAAGGGTACCGAAGCAGCGGTTCGCAATCTTCCCGATTCAGACAGACAGAGGCCAACTGGCCAAGCCACATCCAGCGAGACAGACCGAGTTGAGGCAGGGTGCACCTTGAGAGGTGGGTGGTACGTCCTGGAGCCCGCTGCAATTTTGAACCCTTTTCTCCCTTCAAGGAAAACAACGGGCCCCGAGACAGCGAGGCAGCGAGGCGGCTTAGCAGGGCAATTCAGGGACGGGGAGGAGTTGAGGCGCGTGCATAAATTGAGCTTTCGCTTTGTGCCTGAATGGCGGCTGCTCGCCTTTGCGCTCTGCTTTCAAAACCGCAATTGGATCCGCTTACTTCGCTCCGACGTTCATGCGAAAGGTGGCCCCGGTTTTGAAAGTATCTCGCGCACTTGAACAGCCAGCTCACTTGGAGCTTGCTACGGCTCCGAGCCGACCGACTGACTTCTTGCGACGACTTTGACGGGACGCTTCCGAAGAGGCTTGGGTACGGTAGCAGGATGACAAATGAAGGGGCAGGGGCAGGGGCAGGGGTTTTTGCATGAATCTCGTGTCGAGCGTAGCTCAACCTAAGCGAGCAACACGCGAAATCGACCTGGTGGTTCCTCTGTTCCTTGCCGGTCTGGCGCATTCTTTGTTCATTGCTTGTCGGAAGATGCGATCGACGTCGCAGCGATCATCGGACAGAATGCATCAGCTATTCCGTTCGAGGCCTGCTGGATTCGTGATTGACAAAGTTTCAAACTTTCACCTGTCTTCAAGAGAATAAAAAAAAGCTTCGGAAAAGTCAGGAACCAAGGCCGGTGCGTTGGCTCACGGGCTGAGAACGCTTTTCCGTCGTCGCCGGTCTGATAGACTCCGCCATTCAGCTTTGCTCGCACAGGGCTCTGAACATGCTCTTGGTTGTCGACACTTCTGGTGCTGAATGAGTGTATCCTGCGGATCGGCCCGCCTGAAGATGCTGAGCTGACCATTCGTGGTTGGTAAGTGTGATGGCCATGCAGAGCTGCAGCAACCTCGCGTGTTTTCGTTAGTGAAATCGGCGCTTCCGCCGCCAATGCAGCGGCTCCGGATCGGGATTGTCGGTTCGGCTTGGCCGAACATCAAACATTGGGAGGAAAAAATCAGCGCTTCAAGTCACTCGCATCTCTAGACCAACCATACTTGGCATGCCTGTCATCAAGAGCTCCAACTGAAACAGCTTGCTGCACTGTCACAATGAGACACAAGGGATGGCACCGTAGATAGAGCCTGCGCCAAGCCCAAAGGCGTGGATCGCGTGTCTGGGTATCAAAAAGCGCTTCAGGCTTTCTCTTGGCGTCTCGCTCTCCTCCGATAGCTCTCTCAAGCTCCTTGCCAAGCTTTCCGATCCCATCCTGTACATTCCTCGTATGACCGAGCGGAGAGCTCATCGGCCACGCCGACAAGACAAGGCTGCCAGTCTTGACAGACCACATTGACGGATGCTCTCGAGGCGAAGCCCAAGTGCGTTGAGGCCGTCGCTCGTCTGTCCACGCGGAGGTCACGGTGGGGGACTCCTGTCACACTCTTCGTCCTGAGTTCTGTTCCAGAGCGGGTAAAGCAAAGTCTGGCTGCGAGATATCGGCAACGCAGCCCTGCTCGGCCGCCGAGTCAGTCAAGTTACGGCACCGTCTTCCTCACTCTTGCTATGTACAGCCTCGCTTACCAGACGCTTGCCGAACAGCCGAGGCGGCGGCCGCGACCTATCCATATGCGACAGCGCACTCGGCTTGCAAGCTCTGCCGAGCAGTCGAGGGGTACGATGAATCATTGAGGCAGGCCAGCGAGAAGACTCATCATGCCCAAGACAGCTACAACGCATGAGACGCTAGCGTGCACTGCTTCGAGTCCCGCTGTCGGGTCAGGCGACAACGCGCCTTGCTTTGCTTCCATCGACACCGACTTGTCGGGTCATCCGCTTGGCCGACTCCACGGCTCGCGCTGTGGTCAATCCATTCAGATAGCTGCCCGCTCTGTTCGTGCGTGGATCTTGCGACTATGTGAATGAGTCTTCCGTGGGTGCGATCTTTCCCACGCCACGAATTGCGCCGTCGGCTCGCCCGATCGATTGCCTTGGATGGAGCACTGCCGATCTGTCGACGCGCACCCACCACGTTCGTGACTCTGTGACTGTAGAGAGGGCGTCTTGAGTCGATCACACTTCATCATATCTGGCTGAGTCGAATACGCAGCGCTCAGACCTCGTCTGTCAGGAACGAGTCTTGATCGAGGGCGGCCATTGTTCAGCAGCCCTGCAGAATCCCGCAGATTGCGCCGTATCTGATGCTCAGCTCTTCTCAAGGAATGCTCTGCTCCTCACCTTCTCTTTGCACAGCACCCTTCCGATCCTGCATACCTCACCCGCACAACGTCGATCATTTCGGGCGATGGAGACGGACGGTGCACATATTGTCGATGTCATTCGTGTCTAAGTCGAAGCGATCGATGCCTCCTCGTCGCGGGTCCATTTCGAACACTGCGAGCAACCTGCATCAGTACACCCTCATGCCTCTCGTATCGTAGGGCAAGAACGCCAACGCGATCGGACAAACGAGGGTGATGCTGCCAGCAAGATACAGCACGTGCTTTGCCTGCTGCTCCGTCTGATCCCTGAACAGCGGATCCGCTGCCAGCGGCGCCACGATACTCGCCAATCGACCCAGCGTCGATGCGAGTCCACTTGCTGTTCCTCTCACCTCCGATGGGTAGATCTCTGGAACGAAAGCGTACAGGATCGAGTTGAAGAACGACTGGAAGAAGTACTCCATCGCATTGAACCCAATGCTTCCGGCCTGACTGTTGACCACCGTGAACAAGAAGAAGGACACGGCCATCAGCGCCGACGACACCACCATCGCCCACTGCCTTCCGAGCTTGGGCACCTCGATCATAGCCGCACCGAAGGCAACGGCAAAGATACCGGGGAAGTAGACCAGGATGTAGTTGCGGTACGTCGTCGCGATCGAGTTGTCCTGCTCGGCACCCTTGGCACGCAGGATCTGCGGCAGGTAGAAGCCAGCCAGCGTGAAGCCCCAAAAGTCGGCGATGAACGTGATCCATACGATGGTGGTCACTCGCGACATGGTCTTGTTGCGGAACAGCGTCTTGGCGTTGAGGAACAGCGACACCATCTCCTTGGCCGACTTCTTGGTCGATTCCCATCTCGTGGTCTTTCGGCCGCCCGCGTGCAGCCCTTCGTGCTCCTCCTCCTCGGCGTTGTAGACGCGGCCTTCGTGCTCGGCGATCCTCCTCGCCGCCTCTCTGAAGTCGTCCTGCGTGAACAGCGGATCCAGCTTGCTCTTGTTGGTATGTAGGATCTGCTGGATGATCTTCAACGCCTTGGCGTCCTTGCCTCTTGCGAGCAGGTACTGCGGCGACTCTCGGAAGGAAAAGATGAAGAACCGCGCGACAAAGATGAGCCAAGTGATGCAGCCAAGCGTGTACAGCGTGTACCGCCAGCCCATGTTGCTCGATCGCGTGCATGTCTCTGCCGATTCGCACGCATACTTGGGGATGAGGCCGTAGGCAATGCCCGAACACACCAACACGCCGATCGGTTGGAAGATCGACAGCGCAGCGACCAGGAATCGACGATTTGTGGGCAGGAATTCGAGTGTAATCGTAGCATCGATGGGGATGTTGCCGCCGATACCGAAACCGATAAAGGCGGTCAGCACGCAGAGTGTATCGAAGCTGCGTGCGCCACCACTGGCGATGCCGAAGACCGAGGCGATAAAGGTGGTGAGGTAGAAACTCCATCGTCTGCCCACCACGTCGACCGCGAAGCCGAAGAAGAAGGCGCCCACTGTCAGGCCCGTGTTGAAGGCGGTCGAGAGCAGACCGGTGTTGCCCTCGACATTGAACTCGTAGGCCACTTGTGTCACGATCAATCCGAGCGCCTGCGCCCAGAGCAGGTCGATAAAGTAGCCGCATCCGCACAGGAACCAGATGCAGATCTGATACTTGCCCATGCCCATACGGTCGAGCTCTGCCGAGATCATCATCGACTTGTTCTCGCGCAGTGTCTTTGTGGGGTCGAAGATGTCGTCGAGGCTCATGTCGTCGGGACCGCGCGAGACCTCACCGCCGCTCGACGAGTTACCACGCGGACTTGACCCACTCGCCGTGTCGATGCCATTGCTGTCGTTGCCAGCGGACTTGGCCGCGGTCTCATCGTCGTTGTACTGGTCCGCCAGCCGATGCGAGTTGGAGCGCTTCATCTTGATCGAATTGGACCTCTTCTTTCCGGACCGACTCTTCCGCAAGCTCGACGAGGTGCTGCTCCGTTGCTGTAGGAAAGGCCTGCTTGCGCCTCCGTCGCGATCGCCCTCGTAGTAGTCCTGGTCGTCGTCGTCCTCGAAGAAGTCGTCGATGGACGTAGAGTCCTGCTCCGAGTCGTTGCGAGCGTGATGCGACAATGTTCTAGATTTGCCGTTGCCAGCTGTAGTCTGCGAGACGGACGTTCGCGGGGTCGAGCCGTGCGATTGGTAGAAGGGCGGGTCGGGCGAGGAGCGAAGGGGAGCCCTGGACGAAGATGTCGGTTGTGGTGGGGGCGAGGTAGATGATGGTTTAGAGGATAAAGAGGAAGGCATCGCTGTCTTGCCTCGAGTCGGGTCTATGATGGCTGAAGGGAAGGCAGGGTGTGACGTCCGAGAACAAGGTGGTCAAGCACTCTGTGTACGATGCATGTGCCTCGCTTTCCGAACAACGGTAGAGCTTTGGATTGCCGAATGGTCGGAGCGTTGTCAAGCGAGCAGCACCAAGAAGCGTCCAAATAGACAGTCACGAGCTTCCAGTGCGGTCGAACGAGGGTAGGCGGCTAACGGCCAGGATCGCAGGAAAGTCGAGGGCTATTACGAGGTTTCGAAAACCTCGGCTAGGGGGGCGAATAGATGAAGGCAGTCGTGGACAAGAGTGGCCGGTGAACACGAGGGCAGTAAGTCGCCAGCTAACGATGCCGGATTCGGGTTTCTCAAGGGCAGCGAGACACCAGCCACGATAGCGACACGGCGGCTAGCAGAGCTGCTGCTGTCGACGCCGCCGTCGAAAGCGCGGCGTCCAAAGAATATCGACAACTCCGCGCGAGACACATAAAAATGGGCGAGCGGTGACGTACACGCTGTGTCGCTCTTTCATGCAACGCCTTCGCCTGACGTCCCTCTTGCTCACTTGTATCCTTCAAAATGAGGGCTCGAGGTGGATGCTGTTGATCATCGAGCTCAACACGGTGCGCTCCAGCGGCTCACAGCGTCTCGAAGAGGCTTGCGAAAAGAGAGGTTAGGTTACGAGGCGGAATGGAGAAGAGCGGCGGATAGGAAGGCAGGTGGCTTGTCAGCAGTGCGTTGCCGGTAAATGAAGAAGCTGTCGATGGTCAACTGCAGCCCCTCTTCTCGAAGCGAACTGGAAGCGAGATCCACCACGCTCCTCGCACGGTGTGCTTGCTCCTAGCCTTGTCCGACTCGTCTCGCAGGTCTCCAGAAGACGCCCCTTCCTGACGTCCACCACACGCGAGAGCTGTCGTGTACGCAACAAGGGCGAAGAATGACCCTGGAATGGCTTGTTTGAGGTCGGGGCACGACAGCGGATCAGCTGCCGGAGGGGAGGCTGGAATTCCTAATCAGAGGAGCATCTGCAGGGTCTGACCGTCTGCAGGAGCGTTCATCGCTGACATCGACCTCGCGCAGAGGCGCTTGATGCTTGGCTAAGGGTGCGTCCTGACGCTCTGTCTGTCATTACATAATGCTGATTCATTCGGTTTGTCCTTCTCGCTCAGCTCTCCACATCTTCGCAGTCGGTTCATCATGCGAGCTGCTACTACCTTATGCCTTCCTCCTGATCACCACCAGCAGTCCTACACGTTGCTTCGAGATGCAGCAGCACACACTCCTTGTCGTGGGAGGCGCGGGCTTCCTCGGCAGCGCCATCTCCAAAGCTGCTCTGGCGAAAGGCTGGCGCGTTCTCTCCATCTCGCCCTCCGGAACGCCGTACCACACTCCCGCAGGTCATCGTCCAGCGTGGTCGTCAAATCCCAACATCGAATGGCATGCCGCTGATGCTCTGGACCCAACCTCATACGCTCATCTAGCGGATCGCGCCACTGCGGCGGTACACACCGTCGGCATCCTTCTCGAGTCAGACTACAAATCGAAGGAGTCGCAGGCCTCGCCGATTCGGAGTGCGATCGCCGGCGTCGCGAAGGGATGGGGTTGGAACGTAGGACGATCAGGCGGAGACTCGAATCCGTTGCACGACTCCAAGTATCCAGGTAGCGGTGCTGCATCGCCAGCTTCGTCCTCGTCGCGCGGCAACCCTCGATTCAGCTACGAGCATATGAACAGGGACAGCGCAATCGCTGTTGCGCATACGTTCCTGTCGTCGTTGCGACATCGGTCTCTGCAGTCAGCTGGTACATCTGCGTCAGCGTCTTCGTCCGCCCCGGCACCTTTTATCTATATTTCAGCGGAAGACCTGTTCCGTCCGGTGGTGGACGCTCGATACATTCGCACCAAGCGTCAGGCCGAGTCCGCCATCGCTCGCCTTGCTGCCCATCACCACACTCCTCGGCCCCGCAGCTCAGACAGAGATGCTCCGCGAGCAACCATCTCGGACTCGGACGGCGCAGGGCTGGAAGGCGAGCTTCGCGATGAGTCTGTCACTTCAGGTCTCGACACCGATCCATCACAGTCCGAAGTCGACAGGCTACAGAGCTACGTACGCCCCGTCTTCCTGCGGCCTGGCCTGATGTATCACCCGCACACTCGACCCGCTTCGACCCTACCAGCGGCCATCCTGGAAGCGTCGGCAGCGCTGCATCGCTCTCCGCCTCTGCCGCTTCCCATCCCAACACCAGCTCAGATGATCGCAAAACTCGGAGGCGGCCACGATTCATCTCAGTCGATGGCACGTCTACTCACGACGCCGCCGCTGCACGTCGATACGGTTGCAAAGGCGGTATGCGCGGCTATCGACGATGAGGGTGTGTTTGGTCCGGTGGATGTATATGGCATTCGAAAGCTTGCCGGGTGGAAGGATGACGCCTCCCTCAACGCGAGGGTTCGCGAGGAAGCTAGAGCTGGTTCGGCTAGACCGTGGCCGTCGAACTACCAGTCGCCTTTGCAGGCTGCTCCTAGACCCACCTCCCACGCTGCTGCTGGTGCGCCTGTTGGACAGCATAGGACCTTCATCTCACGCGCTCGACGCTCGACCACGCCCATCGCGAGCGAGCAGATCAGCAGACGAACCTTTTTCAACCTCCCCGACCTAGGCAAGCTCGCCTCGTCCGCGCTCTCCTCTGCAGGCCCCAAATCTGCCAGCAAGGACGCAGACTCTCGCTCGTACCGTGACGCCCAAGGTCGAACCGTCTACGAGACCTCGAAGATCCTCTCTCACCCCGCCCAGACGCTGTTCGACGTAGTAGCCGACGTCGACTCGTACAAGCACTTTGTCCCCTACTGCCAGGACTCTCGTGTTCTCGGACCCGCTCCTACCCCCACCGACCAGTCGCCCTCACCGTCTGCTCCGCCAGCGGTACTGGCCAACCTCACCGTAGGCTTCGGCAAGTTTTCTGAAACCTACACATCCAAAGTCTCGTTGCATTCGGGGGAGAAAAGCAGCAGCGTGGTGGCGGAAGCGGTTCAGCCTAATCCGGTGTTTTCGTACCTGTCGACAAAGTGGACGTTCCATCCAATGGAGGGGAGGACGCTGGTGGAGTTCAGTTTGGTGTATAAGTTTAGGAATCCGGTGTACGGGGCGGTGGCGGGGAACGTTTTTGAGCAGATGAGCGCGCAGATGATTGATGCGTTCGAGAAGAGGGCGGATAGCTTGCATCGACGGACATAGCAGTCAAACATGTCGAAGGGCAATGGAACACCAACACGCTGTCTTCTTGGGTGTCGAGTGTGCTTGTGTGCGAACAATGTGGCAGATGTCAGACGCTGTCATGGGCGGCGAAAAGGAAAAAAGAGAGCATGGAGACTGCATGAGTCGAACACGCGACCTTTCGCATATTAGACACAAGATGCTAAGCGAACGCTCTACCAACTGAGCTAAACCCCCTGTACAGGGCGGTGCTGCTGCAATGCATATAGATACCGTTGATTTTATCTCGACCTCGATGCATTGCCGAACTGGGATTGACCCGTCCGGCCATTTCGGCTCGCGTCGACGCCGGATCCATCTTTCGCTTCTGCATCACAACGATTCCTTTGGCTTCGCGCGCTGAACCTAGTCGCCTGCACCCTCGGTCGACCAGATGTTCCCGCAGAAGTAAGCGATAGTCTAGTCAGTCGATGGCTGTTCATGGCTGCAGATATGCAAGATACGAGTCAGACGGGGGTCGAGTCAGACTGAGTAGAGACCCTGCAGCTGGCAACGCGTGGTTTTCCCGATGCTGACGAGCCGGCTGTTGGTCATGCATTCCAATCAATACTCTATCTCCGCAGCGTAGGGCCACAATGTGTGCATACGTCCGCTGGCAGCGATTGTTGCAAATCCATGGCGTACCGAAGCCGACTGGATGCGCCGCAATAGTTTTTTTCGTTTTGGTTTAGCCAGTGCGGTTGGTCGGAAATACGCAGGCGCAGCGCCGCAGAGAAACTGCTTCTGCCGGCCTTTTGCCCGAGACCGCGGCGTGTGGAAATTTATCCAGAGCGACACAAGGTTTGGCGGCGGTACCCCCCCATCATCATCTCCACACTCACGCCTCGATTCTTTAAGAACTGCCGACCTCGACTGCTCGTAACTCGTCTCACGATTGCATAAAGGCGGAACGCAACGAGATGCTCGGCAGGCCTCATCTACGACCTCTCCATCTTTGACACTGACACACGACCATGGCCTCTCCTTCGTCGGTGCATCAGCAAGCAAGACCTTACCCACTAGACACGGGCGCGGAAGGCTACAGCACGCCCAATACCGCCATGACGGGCGAGGCGTCTTCGTCGCGGACGCGCACCGACTCGCTCGCCTCCCAGCACAACTCTCACAGCACCATCGATCCACCGCATCATGTCGCCAAGCCCGTACCAGCAGCGTTACACCCGGCGTCATCTGAATACATCGCCGCCCCCGTCGACGGCACACAACACGACCTCGAGAAAGTCCCGCAAGCCGACCCCACGACCTTGAAAGCGGAAGCAAAGGAGGATGTGATCTGGGTCGATTTCCCGCCTGACGATCCTGAGAACCCGTTCAACTTCTCCCGCACCCGCAAATGGTGCATCACCATCCTCGGCGTCCTCTTCACCGCCGAAGTCGCCGCCACCGCCTCGGCCTACGTCCCCGGTATCCCCTCCATGGAACGCGATCTCAACATCACCAACCACGAACTTTCCCTCCTTGGCATCGCCATCTACCCCCTAGGCTTCGCTTTGCCGCCACTGGTGCTGGCACCGCTGTCGGAAGTGTTTGGGAGGAACCCGATGTATCTCGTCTGCCACCTGTTCTACACGGTGCTGTTCGTCGGGCTGGGATTTGCGGATAATGCAGCGACGGTGATCGTGCTGAGGTTTTTGCAGGGTGCGATGGGGAGTACGGGCAGTACGATGGTGGGGGGCACGATATCGGATATCTGGAACAGCAGCGAACGCGGGCAGCCGATGGCGCTGTTTGCGACCGGTGCCATCTTCGGTACCGGCATCGGACCCGTTTGGGCTGGGTGGGTGGAGCAGAACCAAAAGCTCGGTTGGCGATGGATCCAGTACATCCAGGCGATCTACACCGGGTTCATCCTTCTTCTCCTGCTTCTCTTCCTGCGGGAGACGAGGGGGAGTATCATCTTGACGAGGAGAGCGGCGAAACTGCGCAAGACGACGGGGGATACTCGGTATAAAGCGCGCGCCGAGCTGGAACGTGCCAGTCTCAGCGTGCTCATCAAGAACTCGCTCACCCGACCGCTGATCTTTCTGGTCAAGGAGCCCATCGTGACGTTCTTCTCGTTGTGGATCGCGTTCACGTGGGGGTTCATGTACATGCTCCTCAGCTCCATCGGCCTTATCACTGCTCAGCACGACTTTACGCCTGGCGAGACCGGGTTGGTCTTTCTCGCCATCGCCGGTGCAGCCCTTCTGGGTCAACTCATGAACCCGATCCAGGAATATCTCTATCTGAAGAATGTCGCCACACGCGGACCGGAGGCGCGGCTCTACCTGGCGTGTGCCGGTGCCATTTTCTTCCCGATCGGCTGCTTCATCTACGGCTGGACGAGCTTCCCTCACACCTCGATCGCTGGTCCCATCGTTGGCGTCATCATTCTGATGACGAGCATCTATTTCCTCTACTTGGCAGTTTTTAACTACCTAGCAGACGCTTACCTGACGTACGCAAGCTCAGCGCTGGCAGCCCAGAGCTTCGCAAGGAACATCTTCGGGTTCATGTTTCCTCTTTTCGTCGAGAAAATGTACCATAACCTCGGGTATCAGTGGGCAAGTACGCTCTCGGCGCTATTGGGGGCGGTGCTGGGAGTGGTGCCGTTCGTTCTATTCTTTTATGGCAAGCAGATCAGGGCGAGGAGCAAGATCAGTCAGGCGCTGCAGCGGCAGTTCCAGGAGCAGGAGGAGAAACAGGGCAAGTCGTAATGTTGTGAGGGGGCGGTGCTGGGCGTGGTTGTTCTTCTGTGGCAAGCAGATCAGCGCGACCAAGTCGTAACGCCGGCGTTCGCAGTGCCCACATTGCGGGGTTTGACAGTTCAATTTACATGCATGCTCGTTTTTAATCAAGATTCATCACGGCATCACTTCATAACGCCCACCCACTTTCGATTGATGAGTGCGCGAGGTCAAGCGGTGAGGTGTCAAGATGCAGGCGGGAACACGCAAGCTGTCGAACGTCACGAATGTGCACGGAGGAATGGTAACAGATGCGATTGAAACGAGACAACAGCCACTCACTTGCCCTTGGGCGGACCCTTCCTCCTTGCAAACTCACCCGGCTTAAAACCGGTCCTCATGCGCTTATGACCCTGAGCACCCGAGCCACCCGTCTGCTTCAACTTGACCCGCTCCTTACCCTTCGCCTTCTCCCCCTCTGCCACCAAACTCTTATCCACCTTACCCTTACCCCCAAACTTCTTGTTCTTCTTCTCCATCCTACGGTTAACTCTGTCAGCGTCGTCCTTCTTCATCTGCTTTCGCTGGTCCTTGCTGAGCGTCGCGTACAGTTCGGCCTTCTTGGCGATGTCGGCTGGGTTGACGGTGCGGTTGGCGGTGGGGCTGCCGGGAGTGATCTTGGTGGGGCGCTTGCCGAGGGTGTGAGGGGAGGTACCGTTGGGTGTAGGTGCGCCACTGGAGCGTTCGTACCGCGGAGACTTGCGTTGGGGCGTTGTGGGTTCCTGCTGCGCCTCCTCCCCTGCTTTGGACTTCTTATTGCGAGGCTGGGGGGTAGAGGTCTTGGTCTGCAACTTGCAATAGGCAACACGGATCGGTCGTCCGCCGAGCTTAAGTCGACGCTTGAACTCCTTGCCACCCGATGCGATCGCAGCCGAAGCACCCAGACTACCCTTGACGCCCTTGACCGAATCGAGGAAGGCCTGCTCGGCGTTGTACACCGCCATCACCTCGTCGACGCACTGCTGCGAGGCGAAACGCACGTAGCCGAAGCCTTTACCCATCTGCGTAGCTGCATCGCGGATGAGGCGCACCGATCGAACGTGCTCTGCACTGCGTGTCACCGTGTCGGTCGTCTTGCGCTTCTCGGGTGGCACAAAGGGGAATTCGCGCGACAAAGAGTCGAGCAAGGTTGGGGGAGCGGGCTTGCCATCGAGACCCACGACGGGGACGGTGACGGATTCACCGGCCTCGCCGAGCTCTTCGACGAGTAGATTCTCGAAAAAGGCACGCACCTCTTCTTCGTCCGTCTCAAAGTCCAACCCGCCCACGAAGAGCGTGCTCTTGGGGTCGACGGCCGAGTTGCTCGAACCGACAAGGTTGCCGTCAAACGTCTTGACCTTCTCAAGGCGCGAGGTAAGCACCTCTCCCGGCGATATCGACTTGACCAGATCCACGCGCAGATGTCGACCCTGGAACTCGTGTCCGTCTGCAAAGGCGGCGATCAACGCGGCCAATACGGTACCTGTCAGCCTTGGATCGAGCTGGATGGGACCCGCACTGGCCTCGGCGACGCTCTTGGACTTGGCTTTGGGCGGCGCAATGTCGTAGAGATGCTCGAGCACCGCTTGAGGGTGAGCGATGGTGATGTAGGCGGAGACCGTTTTGGCCTTTTCGTGGAAATCCTGGTTGATGAAGGCGATCTTGCGCTTCTGTTGCGCTGTGAGTGGCGCTTGGGCGTTTTCGCCGCCTTCGACGGCTGCGACGGCCTCGCGGTAGTTTTGGCTGCGTTCTTTTGCCTTGCCTTTCTTCTGCTTCTTTTTGCTGGAATCGTCGTCATCGTCGTCGGCTTCAAGGTGGACGGTAGGGACGGAGAAGGCGACGGAGCGGAAACGAAGAGCGTGCGCCTTGGTCAAGATCGGGTAGGGGGAGAGCGACTCGATGAGCGAGATGAGCTTGCGCTGCAGGGGACGGGACTGGGCCGTCTCGATGGGAAGGTTGCCGATGAAGAGCGTGCGCTGATCTCTTGTCTCTGATGGCTCGGGTTCTTCTTTGAAGGTCTTTTTGCGGTTCTTGGTTGGCTCGGTGGGCTGTGATTTGGAGAGAGACTCGTGCTGAGGGGGAACATATGGCTCGTTCTCGTCGTCTTGCTCGTCTTGCTCTGCATCAGAGGCCTCGTCTTCGCTCTGGCTGTAAAGCAGGGAACCTTCGTCATCGAACGACTCGTCGACGCTGGAGAGATCTCCATCGCCCTCCTCCATCTCTACATCGTCGAGGCTGTCCTCCTCATCATCATCGTCAAACTCTCGATCGTCCTCGCTATCGTCCGACTCGATCGTTTCTTCCACCACTTGCTGTTCGACTGCCTTGCGCTTCTTTGAGCTCGAGGGACCAGCTGCAGCTGCAGCACTGCTCGTCGATGCAGATGCGGCCGGGGCAGGGGCTGGGGCTGGAGGAGCAGCCTTGAAGAAGGCGTCGAGCTCTGTGTCAAAGTTGGCTGGCGGTGCAGCTGTGACGGGTTCAGCGACCTGCGCCGCGGGCTGTGCAGCTTTCTTTCCCTTCTTGGCCATGTTGAAGGTGATCTGTGGGTGGCCTGCTAGGGATGGTGTCTGTTGATCAAGGCAGTGAATTGAGCTCGCAGTCCAAAAGGGCAAATTTTGCCTTTTTTTTCTTCTGGCTCAGGGTCGAAAAAAGTCGCCGTTTCCCGAAGTCGAATTATCCGCCATTGAGCGAGGCGAGCTCTAACAGTTTGGGGCAAATCAATGCAAGAGACAGCCGTTGCCGAGCGGAGTAAACTTCCCTCTGCAGAGCGCAGCCAGCCTGAAGCAGCTAAAAGACAAACAGCGTAGAGAAAGAGCAAATTTGAGCTGGCCAGTTTCCCTTTTGCGACCCACAGTGCTTGGCAACCAAAGGGCTGATGCAAGGAACAGCCAAGAGCTCTTCAGCCTCCTGTTGATGATGGTGAAGGCTCGGACGCTGACGGGATTCCGCGTGCCAGCCAAGAAGAGGACGAGATGCGCCTCGCCGATCAATTCTGAATAGACTGTTCAAGTGCCTCGCTCGGCCATCTGACGCGCCATTTTTCTGTTCCCCTTTGATTGGCAACCAAACACACTGATCAAGTGCCGTAGCTGTCGACAACATTCCCGCTGAAATTCCTTTGTCCTCTGCGGTTGTGCCTCATCGAGAGAAGGTTGTGTTGTTGTTCTTTGTTCGTGTGTGTTTCAGCCGCGTCTCTGCCCTTTCTTGTCCTCCTGGTAAGCCTGCCGAACTCGCATAGAAAGCGCTGGGCTGGCACAGTCACGCATCGCATCGCATCGCGACCTCTCCTGAGTTCCCTTTCTGCTGCTGTTGCAAAGGCAGTCTGTCAAAGTTTGATCAGTCGTCGTTGTCGCTCGTCACTCTGAGCACACGCTGGTACTGTACGCTGCATCGCGACGATCCTTGACACTAGCCTCCATCATCTTCCTCCATCTTGACTCTATCCTCCCCCCACTCCTCTCCTCCTCTCTCTTGGGTGCGTCTCAAAGATCACGTTTCCCTTCGTCCTTCCCAACCCACTTCATCTCCACAGCGCGAACCACCACCCCACAACCATCATCAGCCCAGGTCGGCCTCGATTCACACTCTTTTCATCGTCCATCAGCAGCACCATCTTGAACCCAACATCCATCGCTCAGTCTCTTCCTATCCTCACCGTCGCCCGTCATGACTCTCGACACTCGCAGCCACATGCATCACCACCAGCACCAGCTCAAACAGCGCAACGTCCAGCCAAAGGCGCAGCGCGTCGTCAAGCGTCAGTCCGCTTCCACCATCGACAACTCGGCCAAATGTCTCGCAGGTGGTCTCTACGTCAGCCCTGCTAGCGGTCAGCAGGTTCAGGTCACCAACGTCACCGACATTCGCTGGGACCAGTCCTGTCTCGACAACACGGTCTCCAAAATCGACATCTACGTCTACTCTCCCTCCATGCCCAACCAGTACCTTCCCATCCACGTCTTCCAGGGTGTGCCCAAGTCGCAGCAGCTCTACGAGACCAAGCTCGACCCTCGTTGGTGGGGCCGTGATCTCGGCACCAACTCGTCCGTGCCCGTCTCGTTCAACATTGTTCCTTCCGGCAACGAGCCCTGGGACTCGTCCAACCCCATGGGCCCCACCTTCAACGCCAACTACGATGTGCCCAACCAGGGCGCTTCCAAGGCCGAGTCGTTCTTCGGAAAGCTCTCCAACTCGGTCAAGACCGCCTTCCTCGAGAACGGTCATCTCACTCCCGCCGGTAAGACCGCCGCCATCGTCTGTCCCCTCGTCGTCCTTGCTGTCGTCGTGGGTCTCGGCATCCGACGTCTCCACATCAAGCGTCACAACAAGACCGTCGACTGGGCCGAGCACATGGACAAGCGCATGAGCAGGATCTCGGTCGACTGGACTGCCGGTGGAGACGGTTCCGCTGGTCCCGTCCCTGGCACTCGTCCAGCCTCCTTCATCTCGCGTCCCTCGCGCGAGATGGATGCCAACGGAAACTTTGCTGGCCGCGGCGCCGGCGCTCGCGTGCCCCGACAGATCCAGGACATCAGCGCCCCCTATGCCACCGAAGACGAGATGCGCGAGGCCATGCCTCGTGGCCTGTCCATGTACGAGGAGGGCAACCGCACCTCGCGCATCTCGTTCGCCGACACTACGCGCGGTGACCGTGTCTCGCGCATCAGCTACGCCAACTCGAGCGATGCCCATGGCCGAACCTCGTCTCATCTTCCTCGCGTTGGTCAGCAGAGCACCCCGCGCCGTTCCCAACTGGTCGACTCGTACTACGACCCCGATGCGCCGGCCGTCCCTCACCTCGACGCTCGCTACCGTGCTAGCCAGGATGCCAACCGAACCTCACGCTTCGCAGAGGGTGCCATCTACGTCGAGGAGGACGACGAGGTGCTCATGAGCCCTACCCAAAACGAAGGTCCCCGTCCTCTCGGCAACAACGATGTCGAACGTATGCGCCAGAGCCTCGACGCCAACGCGCGCAACTCGATGCTCGCCTACCCGGCCCTGTCCATGATGCAATCCGGACGCGAAGGCAGCGACGGTCACGACATGTTTGACGGTGCGCAGCTCGAACGCAAAACGTCCAACGGAAGCCAGGATGCCTACATCGACCACCAGCACTACCAGACCGCTGTTTCGGCCCAGACCGGTATGGCGCCTCCTTCCAACTTTGCATCGCCCGACGAGGCCATGAAGCACTATGCTTCGCTCAGGGCCGGTGCTCCCTCGGCGATGACGGATGCAAGTGTAGCGCAGAGTTCGAGGTCGCTGTATACGCCGGATGTCGTCGGCCGAGGTGGTCATATGAGCGTCGCGGGTTCGTCGCTCAACGAGGAGGAGGTGGTGGGCTACAACGAGATGATTGACCACGGTAACCAGTCTCGTTAAGCTGCCGCCCTCTTTCCTTGCTTCCTTTCGATTTGTAATGGTCCCTGCTTCTTGTTGCCTTGTTCTTCGCTCTCTCTTGCTTTCATTCTTCGCTTCTGTCTATCGTCTCGATTACTTGCTCGGCGGCCTGGCCTCCCTTGTGGAAGCTGCAGCCCCGTTGTTTGCCGTACTTCATTTGCCGTGCTCATGCGTTGACGCAACCGTGGCTGGTCGTGGAGGAAAGCGATTGGCAGCTGCTGTGCTAGCTATGCCGACTTTCTTCTCGTTCCGTCGCTTTCATTTTCCCCTGTCTTGAAAAATGCGAACTCAGTCTCGATATCCCATCGTGTGACGGTCTGTGGGTGAATGGATGTGGGACGTTGGAAGCTCGGTGAGCTTGAGGAGTGGAAGGAGCAGCCAAAAGCAGCAAACGAGCCAGGGCTTCCCCCCGCACGCATTTGTCGTGCGGGATAATGTCTTGAAAGGCACCCTTTTCACGTTCGTCGAGTGCATGCAATTCTCCGCAATTTCCTTGGCTTGGACTCAAGGCGGGGTGAAAGATACGGGAATCGAGCGTCATTCCGGCAAAACAAAAGTCGATCTGTAGCCGGATGACCGTTTACGGTGACATCGTCCTGCCCATCACTTGCCATCTCAACTCGTTCAACGTTGGTTTTCTCGACGGGACACGGTCATCGGTATCGCGGCCATAGGAGATAGCAAGCATCCGAACAAGTCGGCTTACCGCAAGGCAGTACCCGTTCTCGATACCACTCGTAGCATTCTGATCCAACCGACTCGTCTGGCCGTTCTAATCGATTCATAGACTTGCAACCACCGTCGTCGTCTATTCGTATCTTGCAAGCATCGTATATCGTCGCTGATCGACCTGTACGAACAAGCAAGCATTTCAGCAGACCCACCCTCTCGGTCGCATAGATACCCACCATGTCCGACCTCCAGAAGAGCCTGACGCAGCTCGCGCTCAACCCCGCCTACCATGACCTCTTCACCATCCTCAAGGTCAGCCTTTCCCCCTTGTCTTCCCCACCCATGACTCCTCGCTGATGCTGACCTTCCAACGTATGATCCGCAGGGCTTCCGCAATGGCGTCGTCTACGGCGCCAAGATCCGCTTCCCCCACGCCCTAGTCATGACCTTCCTCTTCGGTCGGGGTACACCACGCGAAAAGCTCACGTTCATCTTGCGAGCCACAAAGCAGCACGCCTTGAACCTGGGAACATTCACGCCGCTGTACAAGTTCCTCACCATTGCCATGCGTCGTCTGTTTGAAGCGACGGGCGGCAAAGGTCCCGTTCCCAAATGGCATAGTTTGGTAGCGGGGTTGATCGGAGGGTATTACGTGTTCGGTGAGAGGACTCCCGTTAACGAACAGGTAAGTCACTCCACCTTTTTTCCGAGACGAACTGGGGGAAAGATGCTGACGAGAAGGGTATTGGTAGATTGTGCTGTATACGTCTTCGAGAATCATCGCGTCGTTCCTGCCACGTGCAGAGACACCCAAAGATTGGCCCGCAGGAAAACCAAAGCCGACGGATAAGTCGTGGTTCGCAGCATACGCTACGATTACCTGGGGTGTGGTGATGTATCTGCACCAGTATAGGCGAGAGACGATCCAGTCGGGCATGGTCAACAGCATGGACTGTAAGTATCACCGTCCCTCCGAGCCAAGTAGAGGAAGTACTGACGGATACTGCGTGGTGTTGTGGCACACAGATCTCTACCACAATGCGGAGAAGTGGGACAGGTAAGTCAAGCTTCGAAGATGATACCTGGAGAGAGGAGAGCGAGTGCTGACCAGTTGTGTGTTGCGATGAACAGCTTGCGAAACCTCTTCTGGCACAACAAGTAGATCTCGACCGCGATGCCCTCCGGCTTCACTTGCCATCGTCCGCAGTGTATTATATCACTGCATGCACTGCAACCATGCCCGTTTCTCTGGCCTTGCTATGATGTGTTGCGACTGTGTGGAGAAGGCTCGACGGCAAGTGTCGGTTCTGACGTAGGCCTAACACGAGCGATTTTCGAGGCCCTTTTTGGAGCCACCATTTCAGACGATCATTTCTGGCACCTCAGTAATACTTTCTCGCCAAGAAAGCTGCAGTCGGGGGTCCATCTCGTCCAGCTCCGCCTGCTTCATGCCAGAGAAGGCTTCTTTGGAACGTCGTGCATGCACGTCCAGCTTCGCCCCCCCTGTGCGCCAAGGTGACACCAACCCTCTCTCAAAAAAGGGATGCGCTGGCACACTCTGCCGCACTGCACCCGCTCGCTTGGATCGACGGTGTTCATGGGCGTCCGCTTGCTAGACGCCGCCCAACGAAGCGAGATGGGTGGAATGCTGTCTCATGCCGATGCGAATGACGTCGTTCCCGTAAGGCGAAGATGGCACAATGAGGTCGGCATCAAGCGGCTCGAGATGGACGTGTCGATGAAACGCGAGCGACGGCGCTGTAGGTCGTTGATCACGGTTGTTCTAGTAGCATGAGTGAGCTGCGAGGCGCTGGAATTGGATCGACAGTGTGCAGCGTTGAAGAGCAAACGAGTCCCACACAGTTGTCACTGGGACGAGCGAATTCGCCGTCTTGCAGTCCAGAAGCGAGCAAGAAAGATCGGCGGTGTCAAATGACCTTGACAGAGCACAGATCGCCCTCTCGCTTTGCGATCAAGTCGTTTGGAGCAAGGAGAGGAGGCCAGTGGGATTCGAGGGTCGATTGCTGTGACCCCTGAAAAGAAGCACACCTCGCATCCAGGCAAGTGCGTGTTGGGTGCATGCCTCGGACTCGGCGACAGCATGCATCCAGCACCACCCAAGGGCACAGGACAAGTCTTCTTTTGGCTCGCATTTTCAACTCCGATCAAGGCAGACAAGACGCGCCCCTCCTGGCAACACACACACGCGTCTGAGCCAACTCGGTTCGAAGCCAAAAATGGAACGAAGGGCACTCGAGCTCGAGACTGGTTCGCCAGCGCATAACCACAACACACACACGCTTTTCTGAAACCAACAGAGAAGAAGCACAGAGGAATCGTGACGGGGGGATATCCGACGACTCTTGCCAGGCTTCTTTCGGATCTGCCGTCTGATGAGAAGGCTCTCGGCTGCTGCTCCGTGTGGATCTGTCACCTCTGCCTCACAGAGCTCGCTTTGCCTTGCGCTGCTTCTCATTCGAGTTGGGGGGAGGGAGTGGGGGCGTGTGCGTGTGTTGTTGTATGCAATGCTACGCTCGCAGCGGCATTCAAGGGCAGAAGGGCAGAAGCTCGCAGAGCATGAAATGAGGGTCAGAGAGGAAGCAAAAGGAGAAGCAGACGCCCTGCCAGCCAAGTGCCCCAGTTCGAGTGGGCTGTCCCCTGACTGTGTCTGTCTGTCTGTCACGCTCCCCTCCCTCCTTCCCTTTCACCATCTCCCCCCATCCATGCAACTCCATCTCTGATTCATACCACTCTCTCTCTCTCTCTCTCTCTCTCTCTCCACGCACCATCCACTCCCTTTGATCTTCCACGGCTGGCACGTGGATCTCAAACTACCATTTCCCCCCCTCAACACTGGACCATCGACATCTTATACACTCTCTTTGAACACACACTCTCCACTATCGTCACTGTTCCATCCATCGTCATCCTCCATCAGCATGTCGACACTTAACCAGAACACGCCTCGTATGAGACGTCACAGGCGTCGCATCAACGACGACGGCTCCGAGCTCGCTCACGCCGTTCGTGCTTTCACCGACGACGCCGCAGCTCACCTCGTCGCTCGTCAGGCAGATGGCTCCGGTCGTAGTAGCAACGCGCCCGCCATGGGCGGCTTTGGCTTCGGTCCCGACCTGGCCGATCAAGGCACCGACACTACCACCACCACAACTACACGCGGCTCTAGCGGCAACAGCGGCAACAGCGGCAACAGCGATACCAACGGCAACTCTCGTCCCACGTCCACCGCAGCTAGCACCACCCCGTCCCGCAACCTCTACACCACCACTCCAACTTCGTCCTCGTCCTCGAGCCGCGGCAACCCCCTCGACAGCCTTCTCCAGACTCTCGGTTTAGAATCCACCACCAGCTCCTCTAGCACCACCCCCTCGTCCACTTCGACTTCCACCTCGTCGACCTCGTCTTCCACCTCGACATCGTCCAGCACCAGGTCCACCTCGACTTTGAGCTCCACATCTTCGGTTAGTGTTACTGCCTCTGCTTCTGAAACAACAGCCACATCAACTACAAACGGATCGGATCAAGCAACCACGAGCACACGCAACGACGACTCTAGCCACTCTTCGGTTTGTTTTCATCTTTTGTTGGCCCTCACATCCATGTCATGCTTTAGCCTCCTTGTTGCTTCCTTGCACTTGTCCCTCGTTCGCCCAATGCGCTTGTTCGCAAAAGATTGTACATTGCCATTCGTGGCTTTGCTCACATCCCATCCCGTGTTCGCTCAAACCCTCTGCCTCGGACTCCACCCGCAAGATCAACCCACCCACAAGAAGCCGCCCTCCACGGATCGACCCCGTCGCACTCACCTCTCTTTCTTTCCTCTTCGCATAAAACAACCTGACTGACACTGTGACCTTTTCCACATCTCTGCACAACAGTCGCGAACCTCCATCGTGCCCATCACAGCCACCGCCGTCGTCACCGCCACGCCCACCGGCATCTCTTCCGCCGCCACCGCCTCCGCCACGCCCAAGTCCTCCACCTCCTCCGCCGGACCCATCATCGGCATCGTCGCCGGCGCCCTTGTCGGTGTTGTGGTCCTCTCGGGTCTCGTCGGTTTCCTCTTCAAAAAGTACCGCAAGCAGGACGACCCGTACGAGGGCAACCCGTTCGACCGCGATGCTTTCCAGCGACACTCTGCTATGATCCCGGACCATTTCGACTCGGATGAGGGCCACGCCGGTGCAGGTGGCATGTCACCCGAGATGTCGGAGCACTACCATCAGTATAACAACTACGGTCCTGCTTATGAGTCGGGAGTTAGCGCGGGTGCGGCGGGGGCTATGGCTGCGCATAACGAGGGCGGACCTAGGCCGCCGACGATGTTTGCGAAGCATGCGGCGGGGGTGCAGCAGAACGCGCCTATGGTTGGCGGATACTACAAGGACGGGGATTACTCGAACCAGGTGCCCTCGATGCCGGCGGAGTACCACGCGCCTCCCGTCGCCGCCTACGCGAACCACCACGCCGATCAGCAGTACCTCGACGAACCCGGTTTCGGCGGGCAACGATCCGTCTCCCCCGCTCCCCAACTGCCGGCAATGGCAGCCTTCGGCGGCGACCCTTACTCGATCGCTGGTGTAGGCCGCGGTCAGCAGGCTCAGAACGTGGCCAACCCCTATGCCCACCTCGACCGACAGTTCGTCCCTGGCACCGTCATCCCCACGCATCGTGCCGGTTCCGCCTCGGTCTCCTCCGGCGAGGGATCCGCCGACCAACGCCATGTCTCGATCAACGCGGCCGAAACACTCGCTGCCGGCCTCGCGCATCAGTCTAGCCTCACCCGCAACCAGTACGATACGGCCGGTCGACCGGGTACGAGCGAGGGCAGGAGCGGTACGCCCGAGTTGCCGAATGTTCAACAGACGTATGCGGGGCAGGCGGAGGTGGGCAACCAGTTGAGTGTGAGGAATCTAGTCCCGAGCGGTGCGGGTGGGCCGAGGCCGGTGTCGACGGCTAGCTCGTTGGCTGATCCGGAGGATGCTTATGGAGGCGTTTACTGAGAACGTCCTTTATAGTCAGCGTTCGCTTCAATTTGTCTCGTCTAGTCGCTTTCGGTTGTGATACGAACGTTTTCTTTGCTAAAGGTTGTCAGGGGTGTGGTTGAGGTCGAGTTGTGTGTTATGGGGGTTGTGAGGTTGGGGTTTTGGACAGCATCTTGTGATTGGGCGGTGTGCGGGGGAGTGTGCTTGGGACTGTGGTGGAGAAGGCTCTGCTTTGGGTGTGGGAGGGTTGCGAGGGCGTGGATCGGTATGAGAGGACTGCTTGGGGGGTTTTTTGAGGAAGGATGTGTGGATGCGTTCTGCTTGGGCGGCATTGTGGCTGTGAAACGGGGGGGAAGGGGTTGTGAGATGTGGTCAAGGTGAGAGAGGGGGCGCGCGAGGTTGGGGCGGTGTGTGTGTGTTGAGGTTGTGTGAGCTTTGCTGAGGCGATCGAAGGGTTGTAAACAGTGGTTGAGAGTGTCGAGCTCGAGCATGGCACGGGGTTTTTTTTGGCGAGGTGAGGAACATCGTGATTTGTGAGCCAGTTGAGGCTACGGAGCGTCGGTCAAGCCGGCTGAGCGTGTCTGCGAGATGGCTGAGATGGTGAATGTGAGCGAGGCCAAAGCCACAGGTCGTGAGAGGTCAGACCTTCACCATGCCAAGCTTTGCAAGAGTGAGCGAGGTTGTGAAAGATGCGTGGCGATCGAGGCTGTGAGAGTCCACAGCTCGAGCGTGAGGTTGCGAGATCAGGGAGGTCGTGAGAGGTGCCAGACGATTGATCCTGTGAATGTGAGCGAGGTGGATCAAGATTGCGAGACGTAGGGATGCGAGCGAAGCTGTGAATGTGAGCGAGGCGATTTGAGGTCGTGAGATGTGGAAAGGTAACAATTAGTTGTGAGAGTTCCTAGCTTCACGGTGCGAAAGATTACGAAATTAGGGGGTTCGGGAAGGTGAGCGAGGTGTCTGAGCTTCTAAGACGTGGCGAGGCGATCGAGATTGTCAAGGCGAGATCAGCGACGTCGTCAACGTCAGCGAGACGATTGAGAATGTGAATTGTGGGGAGGCGATCGAGGCCGTGAGAGTCCACAGCTCGAGAGTGTCTGGCAAGTTGCGAGGTCAAGCAGGTCGTGTGCAAACTGGCAGATGACTGAAGTTGCGAGGTGACGGGGACCGATCGAGTCTTTGGAACCTCAGCGAGGGAGGACGTGGAAGTCTGCGAGCTGATCGAGGGAGTGAAAGCATCCGAAGAGTGTGCGGCGAGCGGTTCATGGAGCTCTGTGTAATTGCGGGCTGATCGAGATTGCGAAAGGTTGCGAGGGCGAGGAATGTTTTGCGGCTCGGGTAGATGGTGGTGCTGTGCTGGCTGTGAGGAGGCGGTGGTGCTTCGCCGGTTGCGGTGATCGGGGCAAGACGAGCGGCAAGAGGAGGGAGGCAAGACGACCAGTGCAAGACGAGGGTGGGCGATGAAGTGTTCGGCCATTAGCCAGGATGGGATCACAGCAGAGACGAAAGCACCACACCGATCAGAGACTGTGTCAGAAGAACAGGTGAGAATGCTGGATAGAGTACATGAGATGCAACCGAGATCAAGGGGCGAGCAGCACAGATACGAGAGCAGAGAGACGATGGCAGACTGGAACAAAGGAGTGCGATCACCAATTGGCAAGAGCCTCCTTGGTAAGCGGCTCCGTCTCCTGCTCGTACTCGATTTCGATCTGTGGACCCCTCTTCCCACCCTTCTTCTGCTGTCCCTTCCTCCCTCCTGAAGGACCCGCCTTCCTCTTCCTCCCCTGTGCTCCCTCGTCCTCCTCGTCGTCGGAATCATCGGCGTCGGAATCGCTGACGATAGTATTCCCATCCGAATGGTACAGATCCTCCAGATCGTCGTCGCTCTCGTCGTCGTCGCTGACAAACTCCCTCTCGCCTACACCCTCTTCGTCTTCGAACTCCTCCTCCATCATCCTGTCCATCTCGTCGAGATCCTCCTCGGCCTCCTCCTCGCTCTCCTCGTCTTCCAGCTCGAGCTCCTGTTCGCGATTTCGACCTTCCAACACCTGCATCCAGACGTCTTCGTTGACGTTCAGCGGTGCATCTCCGTATGCGCCACTCTTCAGACGTTCGAGAAGCTCCTTCTCGATCGACTTTTCCAACCTTGCCGCTTTGAGAGCTTTGAATTCTCTTCGTTCCTCTCGACGCTCTGTCTTCTTCTTGATCGAAACGAGCTGTGGCTGCTCCTCCTCCTTCAACTTGATCCTCCTTAGCTTGATGAGATACTGCGTGATCTTCGTCAACCTCTGCTTGGCCTTGTGCGTGATAAACTTTGGCCAGTATACCAGCTCTTTGTCAACCTGCTCGAGAGCCTTCGAGTAGTTGTTGGACAGCTTGATGCGTTCCCACTGACGTTTTGGCGAATGCGCCCTCTCTGCTGTCTTCACGTAGAGGTAGACGATGCCGTCGCGCTCCCGAACAGTAGCATAGCGCGAGTTGGCAAGGGGACACGATTGACGGTTGCAGAGGCCAGTGAGGTTGTATTCGTTGCGACAGAAGGTGGAGTGCGTTTTGGACTTGATTTTGTAGGAGCAGAACTCGTGCCCGATGATCGTCCAGATCACGTCGTCAGACTGCATGCTGAACGATGTTCGCGGTGGAAAGGGATGCGAAGGTTGCGGCGGACGAGAGGGTCTGTCGTGAAGGACGTGCCGAAGCTAGGGACCGTGATAAGCTTGCAAGGTGGGTGCGGCCGTATCGACGCCTTTGCGTGAATAGACTAGCTAGCTGCTAGGCGCGAAATCGATTCTCGGAGAGGGATGCGACGACGTTGAAGGACCTCTAAGGAAGCGACCGTTCGATGTGAATGCTTAAGATAAGCCCGTTGATCAGTAGCTAGTCGGGACGAAGGCAGGAGGAGCGTTGATGGCGAGGTGGAAGAAAGGGTTCAGCGAGCCAAAAATTTCCACAACGCAGCCAAACCGAAAAATTAAGTGTCACGTGCAGCCCTCCACACAATTCAGATTTGTTAGACCGAAGAACTTTTAAGGCTTGGAGAAGCGCACGGTGTAACAGCTGCCCAAGTTTTTGATGCCACCACCCTCGGCACGAGATCGGACCGACATCCTATCCCTGTTGTGCCACGAGGCACCTTGTCACCAGGTGTCAGAGCATGCCGCGGGCAAAGAACCGCTAGATCTTCGCATCATCTATGCGAGGTCGCCTCCGGGAATGGGGAAATGGCTCGGCCCGGCAGCAACGACTTGTGAGAATTCAGGAGCGTTGCGAGCGGAGTCTGGTTTGGATCGCCGTCTCAAAAACTCCAGACCAACCAAAACCCCTTTCTTCTTTCGAACAAGAATGCATCCGTACAGGGCCTACAGGAGAGCTATGCACGGTTATCTAAGCGAGGAGGAAGATCTGTGTCCATGTGCTCGCGGGTGGGTGCTTCCGCTGCAGTCGATCTTGGGAGTTCCTTCCAGACGCATGCTGGATCGTTTGCGATTTGTTGCGCATGTCGAAGATCTGTTTGATCTGCGTGGACTTGGCATTCGAGCTCGTTCAGGTAGTGACTTCAGAAGCTCAAGGATGTCACCCAGAGCGAATGTCGGTCTCGCTCATCAGCGTTGGAGCCGCTGGTTGATTGGGGGCAAGTCAGAACGCACCCTTCTGGGGGATAAACAGGCATGAATTGCTGTCATGTACGAAAGAGAGCGTGTTGGTCTCGGCTAGCGAGATGGAAGCAATTTGCCCTGACAATGTCCAACGTCCAAACGCTAGGATGCGACGCTCTCGAGCTATAGTACGGGAGGCGAGAGCAAAAGGACTGGATGTGATTGGCAGCAAGTCTACACTCCGAAAGCAGAACTCGACGTCATGGTTCGGCGGAGCACGTAAATGACCACTTGGGGCCTTACTCGGTGTCCACTTGGGAGCAACAGATTGGACCACGTGAAGCCAGGCAGGCTTGAAGCAATTAGTGGCGCTGAACGAAGGTCCGAGCAGGGATATGATTCACCGTCGTCGGTCGGGATGAGAAAAGCAACGTCGGCCTCCCAAAAAAAGAGCATTCACCGCGGTTGCTGTCGAACGCAGTCACAGGCCAAGTCCAATGGAAAAATTTCGCTGCTGTTCCACTGAAGCTCGAATGGACTGTGTCGAATTGTGACCGTATGTGGAAGATCAGACCTGCCTGTTTGGGAAAACATGTCCTACGAGTATCGTCATCGAGAAACATTTCGAGACCGAGAGACATGCTGCGGCTAAAAAAAAACTTGTATGCCAAGAATGGAAGCGTTGCTCTGACAGCTCGCTTACGGTCAACCGCGCACTTTTACCCGCCTCGTGGAAAAAAATTTCTCCCTTTTCGTCGTTTGCCCGTCTGCCAACATCCACCGGCGATCTCTCACCAGAACTCCACCGTTGCATCGGTCGAACCTTGTCGGTCATCGGCAAGCACATGGTCTCGGGACTAGACATGCAGCCGAAGCTCCCGGATCTGGTACGGATGCACGCTTCCCCGAAAAGTTCGATCGACGTTGCACAGCATCGACACGAGCAGAGCCTGTGTCGAAGGCGACAAGAGATGGTTCGACGATAGGCGATCATACCCTCGTGATGCAGGACCGGCTCCTTGTCCCGCTTGAGGGTGTGCAAGATGTCTCAATGCGCTGCAAGGGTCGCAGCTCGCTTCCACCAAAAAGGGAAGTGTTTCGAATCATGCGAACGGCAACGAAAACGTCGAATCTCGTCTCAAAGCGAGCTTTTGGTCGCCTTACGTGTCCCCTTTGACCAGTGTGACTGCTCACCTCGCCATGTTATGCTGCTGCATCTGCTTCTGTTTACGGTGCGAGATTCGTCCGAAAGGCTAGCCCGTCGAAGTTCATCATTGCGAAGGCCCACTCGGGATGGTCATGCATGGCGGGAGGTCAATGGCGAAATCCGGCCGCAGACGTCGAACGAGAGCAAGATCGTCACGGACAAGACGCAGCTTCGTACGAGACAGCGGTCAGCCTCTCCTGCTTTGGGAGCAATATTCAACGTCGACGGTATGCAACCAAGTCGATCGATCAGCAGATTCCTCACCAGTTTGCGCCGACAGAAGCCGACGAACAACGATCTGTGCCTCGTGACTTTCTCACGCCCTCTGCTCCCTCGAACCGAAGAACAATCAACGACGCAGAATCACGCAAGCCGACGGGAGGCGAAAAAAAAGCGGAACCGCGCTAGATTGGTAAGCTCCAACTCCGCTCCAGGTCGAGACAACGCGCTCTCTGCGACTTGTGGCAGCAAGTTGCGCTCATCTGAACTCGAAAAACGTGCTGAAATTGGCGCAAAGAGGTCTAGAACAAGAAAATATTCACAAAAAGAGGCGCATCGATTTGCAGCAAATTGTGATTCGGGTTGATGCGAGTGTGGTAGTAGTGAGCCCTGAAAGGAAACATCGACGTCGTTGTTGCATTCTAATCCAAGACTTTCGCACTGTGATATCGACCATGCTTGCTGCAAGTATTCAAATGACCGCGCTAGCTGCTCACCCTTTCCGTCGGATGCGAAGAGAGAGATGAGGACCTCAGCAGTCGAGCCGGACCGCAGAAACAACAAGCTGGTAACCGAGCTTGCTGCCTCATTGTTGTCGTTCTGGTCGCGTGGGCCAGCAGATGCAGCAGTGGCTTTTTTCAATCAAAAGCCCCACGGTAACTGCGCGTGGCAGACTAACCTAGCGAAAGGGTCCTCCCTTCTCCTCGCTCCTCCCCCACCGATCGTGGAAGCCAAATACGGTCCTCTTCGAGCCACTGCACTTATCGCTTTGCACTCCGCCTTGAGACATACCTGTATTGTTGATCGTGATGTAGAACGCAGAGAAGAATGGATAGCCTGAGAAGCTCCTTGACGACACGACACCGCGACAGCTTCGCTTCGAATTAAGAGATCTTCGAAAGGGAACGAACGAGGCTAGCCGACTCGAGGCGGAGGCAGCTCAACCACGAGAGCCTGCAAGCAGCTCGGCGTGGCTCGGCTCTTTCTTTTTAATATTTTTAATTGTTTGGAAGTCGATGTTCGCTTCAAGCTGGACGGACCACCACACAACTCGGTCTGAAAGAAGACTTTTGTCAAACCAGCAGCCAAAATCTTAATAATAAATTTCTTCGTCTTTTCCCTTTTGAACTGTTTTACACTCCGCTAGCTTGAGTCATTTATTGGGCCAGGCGAGCTTAAGAAGTGCCCCACTTGCGTCCAGATTCAGGCACTCTACCAGTCAGTCACTCAGTGTGGGTCAGCCCGATGCATGACGGCCTGCGAAGCGCGACTGGCATCCAAGCGAGGCAAAGAACCCTTTCTCCGGTCCCTCAGCCCTCTTTCTATGCTCCGCTCGCCTCGCTTGGCTTTGCCTTTGGTCTCTCGTCTCGTCTCGACTGGTCTCGCCTCTGGTCGGCCGGCTCATCCGTCGTCACATCCTCCAACTCCTCCTCTATATTCACCATCCAATAGCAGCGGCAAGGCCGAGATCACGCATCACACGCTCTGTCACTCTTTCATCACACTGCCACTGCCATCCAATCACACTGTTCTTGTCGTCACCATCATCACCGCCATCATCCCACCATCCTCAGCCATCAGAGCACCTCGCATTCACCACTTGATCATCGCCTCGGACGTTCCAAACTGCATACATACTTCCTCGATCGAGCACACATACCACTAGACCAATCGATCCATCTGCCGTGTCGATCTTGACCTCGACCGTGTCGCATCTTTCAACCTCATCGCAGATCCTTCGTCGCACGCTTGCTGGTTTCGTACCCAACATCGACTCATGGTGCTGCCAATCTCAAAGTCGCTCTGAGCGATAGTCTTGTCCCCTCCTGCTAGACCAACTGCGTCGGCAGCGCATCACGCCCGGACCGGTCGCAAATACCATACCGACATGATGGCGTCCACCAGCCGTTCTACCGACGTCGGCCCTCGAGCGCCTCCCACTGCCTCGCGACGCTCCATATCCTCTCAAGCCGCCTCGGCTTCTCGCGATCTCACCTCGAGTGCCTCCACCTCCATCTCTTCGCCATATGCAGGATTAGGATCCTCATCCTCCTCCTCCTCTTCCTTGGCCTCATCTCACCGCCGTTCAATACCCTCCGGCGGTCGCAACTCCTTCTCGCGCTACAGCATTCCATCAGCCACCGCCGCTCACACACCCAGAACAGATCGTCGCGCCGGCAGCTCCAGCTCGGCGAGCCCAGGCAACCTCGCCAGCCAAGCCGACCTGTCAGTGGCTAGTACCGTTCGCAGATCCAGCAGATCCAGCAATCATCAAGTCACCGAACCCTCTCAGGCCCCTGTCAGGCCACAACGTGCACCTGGTCGTCCCTCGGTCAGGCGCACCAGTTCCAGACAGCACCGTCGTCATTCAGCAGAAAGTCTTCGTCTTGACCTCGATGGTCTCGATCTTGGTGGCAATCCGGCCCTTGGCGCACCAGTCGATAATCTAGAGGCATCGTCGCAGCACGTTCGGTCTCGTTCCAACACCACGCAACCCTACTTGCCTGGCTCGAAGCACCCTTTAGATGATGCCACCTACAACGGAGTCAAATTTGACCCCACCGGCTTCTGTTCGTCCTGCGTCGACGAGCAAACATCCCAACCAGCGCTCAATGGCATCGAGGACAGCTTCTCGCACCATCTCCGTGCAGAGTGTTCCGACTATCGCGAAATCATGTCGTCGCAGGCCATTCTCAACGCTGCTGTCGATAAGCAGCACCGCATGCGCAATTCCAGCGTCGACACAGTGGAGACCTATCGCTCGCGCGGTTTCTCGATCAGTCACGGTCAAGTCCTTGGCGGCTTTGCAAGTCTCGGATTGCAGACAGAGACGGGTCCTCAGCCACCGGCACCTGTTCGGCACCAACCCATTCGCACCATCACCAAGGGTTCGACCGACTCGTCCGAAGCTCCAGCTACCCCCATCGAATGGAGGGACAGTTTCGGCACGTTCGGCGGCATCGACTATAATCCGCCGCCCAAGTGGGCTCACCTTACCGCTCGACCCTGCAACCCTCTCGAGCCGCTGGATGTACTTTCCATCGAGGAGATGGGCCTCCACAGTCTCGACGTGGGCAGCCTCAACGACTGGGAAGGATGCAAGCTGTCGGCCGAGATCCTGTGCCCAATCAACGGTCATCAGCGCATCGAGTGGTCCGTTGCCCAAACCACCCGCAGGAACAAAAAGTGGGTCGTCGTGCCCAACGCAACCGTCACCTGTGGCACCACCGAAGAATTTTCTCCAGCAGCGCAGGCCGAAAGGACCGTGATCGTCAGTAATCGATCTTTGTGGCTTGACGAGAGCGATGTCAGCGTCTCCCAGCAGCGCGAGTCTTCCGTAGCGGCGGCGTCGTCCTCCTCCTCGGTGCAACGACAGCTCGGGTCGACAGCGGTCGGCCCGCTTCATCGCAGCTCGATGCCGTTCTCTGGCAAGGCTGGCTTTGAACTTCGTCTGCTTCGCCCCACCTCGGGTCGCATCCACCCTCCCGTCTACCTTGCCAACGCTTCCACCCATCGCTACCTGCGTCAATACCGCCAGGGCGTTGATCTCACAGCCCTGCAAAGGCAAGGTCGCGTGGTCAAAGATACAACCGATCAAATCGACCTTCAAGTGTCGCCGCCTGTCTATCCCACCCTTCGGCGATCTAGGTCGCGTCCTTACCTGCGCAGCCACCAGGCACCACTGCGTCGTTCGCGCTCCAAGCCGTACATCCGTCACCCGCAACAGCAAACAGAACCAGCATCAGCCACCGGAACCAATCCGGAGGTGTTCGCTCCTTCCCTGCCCGGCGACCCGCTCGTTCGGATGCATCCCGAGGAATCGTGGCCTTCGGCACGTTCGGGTCATTCCAACTCGCTGTCTTCGTTGGGCTCGCCTTTGAGCAGTGGTTCCGGCAGCGACACTTCCTCGTCGGACGAGGCAGGCTTGTCGACGACCAACACGCGCGAATCGACCTTGGGTAGCACCACCACAGCCTCCTTCGATCAGCCACTTGGCAAGAATGCCGAGCAGACCAGATCTGCCGCGATTCCGATGGCTGTAGGAGGTGCCCACTCGAGTCGAGCGCAGCGCGGTCTTTCACCCACCTCGTCAGCAAGCCGCGGGATCAGTTCCAACTCCGAATCGTCGGGCGCTCTAGCAGGCTGGCAACCAGGCAGCCTAGAGAAGCAACGCTTGCAGCCCAGATCCGGCCATACTAGCGCCTCGTACGAAGCCGAATCTTGGCCAGGTAGTACGTCGCCGCCCACAGCCTCGACGTCTTCGATGAGCGCCAACAGCAAGCAGAGCCGCAGTCGCAACGGATTGCAGAAGGCGTTGAAGAAGAAGGATAAGGTGCTCAACTCGTTGTTCAAGCGCAGACCCGAGAGCGGCGCCACTCCGACATCGGTGTCTCCTGTCACGGACAGCGAGAGAACTCAGGCAGGTTCCGTGCCCAGCAATGGCGTCGGTAATGGCGCCGGCAACAAGAGCAAGCGCGCTAGGGATGGATCCGATAGCTCGAGCAATGAGCCTAAGGCTGACGCGACTCCGTTGACCGAGTCGGCGCTGGAGAGCTTTCAGCGGTCCATATTTGTTCCCGCTTCTCCGGATCCGACTGTCACGGGCTCGAGGAGGGGGTCCGAGGCTCTAACGCAGAAGGCGGTCGAGCCGTCGGGCAACGCCGGAGCCGTCCAGAGCAATGGCAATGGTGCTGAAAGGCTTTTCACGAGCGGCGCAGACAATCGCGTTGCCGTCAACTCGGCGTTGTCTCGAGTGTATGGCTGGGACGAGCAAGAGGCGGCTAGCAAGACATCGCGCCCTGTCGCTGCGCCCGCCGCCGTGTCCTTCGAAGACCTGGACGAGGGCAACGCCCTTCTCGGTCTCGACGCGGTACCTGCGGGAGCGCTGACGATGCTCATCCCCTTACCCCTGATCGGCCGAAATCGAGCTCAGGACGCTGTGCGGTACATGCGCGTCAACTTTGTCCCCTTCAACAGCTTTTCGGAGGCGTCTGACGCGGCGCCAGCTTCGACCCTGTCCCCTGCTGCCGTGCCCCACGGTGTTTCACCCAGCGTCGAAGGTGAATCTGCACTTTCGCAGAGCACCAGCTCTAGCAACATGATAGCCTCCAAATCGGAGCAATCCGGCTGGAAACGCAAGCTCGGCCTCGCTCGCCCCACCACCACCACCCTACCCGCTCTCGACACACCCCAACCCTCTCCCACCCTCGCAAAGTTCGAACCCTTCCGAATCACAGCCATCGTCCACAACGCCCCCTGGACATCCTCCCACCCCGTCGACCCGCGTCTCCCCGAACCAGGCACCTTCCCAGTAGTGTTGGGGTATTGCAACGACGGGAAGGGGTTGGAGATGGTTCCAGAGGGTTGGGGGGCACTGAGGCTGGCAGGCGTGCCAATCCCGACGAAGGAGGACGGGAGCCCGCTGGACGGGGTACATCCGTTGAATGGGGTGAGCGATCTGATTATCGCCGCTTGCACCGCCGTGATGGATGTCTAGTCACTCTGATCAGCAGCAATTGTATTTGTATTGTTCTCCAAAGGTAGCGTCGATCGACTGTGAGGGGCTGCGAGGTGTGTGTGCGGACCTCCCAGATGTGAAAGGCTCTCTTTCAAGCTGCCGAAGCGAAGCATGGACGATTGCTCGATGATAGCTTGAGGCTACCGTATCGAACCTTCCGATTGCACGACGTCGGCACGATGCGATCCAGACCTCACGTCGGCTGATCCAGGGTCTGCCCTCGCTCTGGCTAGCCGAGAATGAGTTCTTTTGTTCGCGAAGCACTCGGCTGGGAAGTGACAGCTTCGGCTCGCCCGGCCAAACTGAGCAGGCGCCGGTCTGAGCCGCTTTTTGTTCCTTCGCCCCCTCCTCACCTTGTCTGGCCTGAGCGTCATTCGATGCAGAGACCGCACGCACGCGCGCACAACTCAGCAAGGTGGCTTGCATTTGATTGACCGGTCTGAGCCTGAAACGTAAATTGCTCACGTGTCCAGACCCCCGGGTGCGTTGCTGATAAGCCAGGCCATTCGTCGGAGTTGCATGCTTTCTCACAGTGCGTGGTGGCGTCGACAGCCTCTACGACAACGTCGGTCATCTCCATTTCCAGCATAGGGAACAGGCAGTTCGCAGCAAAGATGCTTCGGGAAAGGGTCGTATACAGTCACGCCTAGCGCCAGGTCGGAGGGCTCTTCCCGAAACAGCTGGGTTTTCAACCGGTGTTATATACACTTGAAAATGCGGTGGCGCTACGTCCTGGGCTTCGGGATGCCCGCCGTGCAGAGGTGGATGCGCGAGCGTGCGAAGGGCCGCCATTCTGTACCGCTGAGCTGACGAGCGATGGAAGGGTATAGGTGGCGCTTGATCGAGATCGGATGTACCGCCTTTCACAGCAGCGCTGTCCAGCATGCAGGCTAGGGCTGATTCATCCATGGCTAGGCTCGGGGCTGAGCAGGTATGCGCATCTCTTCTGATCATCAGAGTGACTGCTTGGTCCTTTCTTCATCTCTTCCATGACTCAAACGGTCACCTCTGCACACCCCAGAGCGACCATCATCGCCGCACACGTTCCTCCTATTCCAAGGGAGCGAGGTCCTAGCTCGACGCCCAAATCCACCTCGCGCTGCACGATACCTCCTAAAACGCCACCGCTAGCCGCTTTCATACCTCCTAGAACTCGCACCTGCATCTGCTGCGCACGAAACACGGACCGCACATCGCAGCCCCCCGAAACCAGACGCCGTCGCCGCCTCAGCCTCGTATCGACGGCCAATTCTCCGACCCAGCAGTCGCCGGCGCAAGGAGGTCCAGCAGCAAACTTTGCAGGCTCGAGAGCTTCGGCTCGCAGAAAGCTTTGGTGGGAGCGCAGCCTGCTTCATTTTTCATCCCGGTTGCCCACTCAAATAGTGGTACAGGGGTTAGGCGCTTTCATCATCTGCTTTGGCCGACGGCAGGCCAGCGCAACATCGACGTGGGAAGGCATATATAGCTAGCCTCGAGAAGCGAAAGCCTACCCACAAAGACGCATAAACTCAACGTCCTGGTCGTTGATCTGCTTTGCTTCTGCATACGATCATCCATCATCAACACGGACACTCTCGACGCCGTCTAGGACGTCGCGACCGTCTCTCAACCCAACGTCGCACCTTTCGCCTCCTCACGCCCAGTCATGTCGCCATCGGTCTCGCCACGCCGCTCCAAACCCAGACCCCTCCCCTCCCAACCCACGGACCCGTTCACCCTCGCCCTCCTCCCACCCCCTGACGAAACCTCCTCTCAAAAACAATCCCGCCTTCTCCGCGAAAAGCAAGCCAAACAACGCTCCGACGAGATCGATGCCTTGCTCAAACAGCAACCGCCCATCGAGAAGAAGGGCAGGGTGTACAAGATGGTGTTGCTGGGACAGGCGGGTGCGGGCAAGACGACGGTGCTGAAGCAGATGAGGTTGTTGTACGATCCGGAGGCGCACGAGAGGGAGAGGAGGGGATGGAGGAGGATTGTGCTGCTGAATCTGGTGGCGAGCGTGAGGGTGATGTTGGTGACGTTGAAGAGGTGGGAGGGGGAGTGGGGGAGGGGTGACGCGGCGAAGGGAGACGAGGTGGGGCCGAAGAATGAGGTGAACGAGGCGAGCGCGGACAGCAGGCCGTGGATGGAGCATATTGATGAGGTGGTGAGGCTGGAGAGGGAGCTGAGGAGCGAGCTGGGTGCATTCGGGGAGGAGGTGGTGGTGACGGATTCGGACAACACTGCGCCTTCTCCCAGCGAACTCGATCACCAGTGTCGTCAAGTCGAACAACAGTCACGCACGAAGAACAGCAGCGACAAGAGCCCACTCCTCCTCCGGCCAGGCTGGCAGGAACGTCTCTTCAGCTACGCCCGACGCTCCTTCTCGCACTCCTCCCGCGATCCCTCTCACGCCGACTCTCACGACGAGGACGACGCCGACCACGACACTCTAACCTTGCTCCGCACTTTGCAACCTACCATCCTCTCGCTGTGGAACGACGATTCGCGCTGCCGCACACTTCGCTGTCGCAACCTCTTCCTCGACTCGCAAGCCGATGCAGCCACGACGTACTTCCTCGACGCCTTGCCACGCATCGTTTCGCCCTCGTACAGCCCGACTGACGAGGACATCCTCCACTCTCGCGTCCGAACCGTCGGTATCACCGAGAGCACCTTTCGCGTCGACCGTACGCTCTCGTACCGCATCTACGACGTCGGTGGATCTCGCTCACAACGTGCCGCCTGGGCATCATTTTTGGACGATGTCGACAGCATCATCTTCCTAGCCCCCCTCTCGGCGTTCGATCAACCGCTCGTCGAGGATCCTTCCGTCAACCGTCTCGCTGACACCTTTTCGCTCTTTTCGCAAATTGTGGCGAACCCGCTACTCCGGCACGCAAGCGTGATACTGTTTCTCAACAAGATCGACCTGTTGGAGAAAAAGTTAAAGGCAGGAGTCAGGTTGGCGAGGTACTGGGATTACGATGGGGATAACGACTTTGAGGCGGTGTGGAGGTGGTTCAGGGGGAGATTTAGGGATTGTCTAAGGGAACAGGAGGGGGGAGCGGGGAGGAGGTTGTATGTGCATACGACGGTGGCGACGAGTACGAGGCAGATCAGGGCGATTCTGATGAGTGTCAAGGATAACGTGTTGAGGGAGAATCTGCGGGTGACTGGGTTGGTCGGGTAGCGGTACGGCGCAGGGTCGATGTGGGCAATGGCGGGTAAAACCAGTGTTTCGTTGATCAGTGTTGAAGCGATCGGTCGGTGTGTGCGTGTGTCGTTGGGGTGCTGAGGATGATTGGGAGCTCGACCGTTCGAAAGGTCACTCGCACTGAGAAAATCGGCTTCGAGACGTAATTCAGTCAAGCGCTGCCACGAGGGTTCGAGCCTTGAGTGCGCTTGACCCTTAGCAAAGATGGAAAAGCTCTTGACTATCGAGACAGACGACTTGGAGCAGCATGCTCAGGCACGACACGCGCATGGATCGAGCGAGCGCAGTTCCGAGGGATCAAAGCAAGAGCTTGATATCGCACGATCGGCCTCGTATTCCGGACTTTGCACACACGGTAGCTTCGAGGGCCGATTCCGCTTCTGACTTGTGATCTGCGACAGCTCGTTCAAGCCGCGTCAGCCCGCGCAACACGGCGCTGCATCACGTCGTGCAGCTGGGCAGGGCAAGAGCAGCAGAACGGCGGTCGTCTCTGTGCCGACAGGACAGAGTGAGGTCGGACTGTGTACAAGGCGAGCCTGTCGAGCAAGGTGCACTTCACTTGTGTCAGCGGAGACAAGTCCTGAACGATGAACTCGCCAGGCCTCGAACCTTCTCGACTGAAAGAAGAGGGTTGAACGGCATTCAGCAAGATTCTTCTCGAGCTTGACCGGTGGCTTTGGTTGGTTCGACTGGGCAGCTCATGTAGATCGTGGTGTTTCACAGCCGCGTGGGCTCAATTGCGGAGCAGCGCTGATGCGAGAGGGTGCGAATCTGGATGACTGTGTGCGAGGATTCGTGCGGCCGTTTGTCGTCATATCCCACACACTCAATTGAGCTGCTCATCGAGGCACACTCCCACGGATGACATGCTTCATATCGACGTTTAACCGTTTCTGCGCGCACGCTCTTCGTCGCAAGATTTCAAGGGTACATAGGTAGGACCACGGAAACGTCCAGCATCGTCCCTCTGCAAAGTCTTCATCAGCTGTGTCCTCACTAGCACCAATCGCATCGCCTTCAAGATCACCAACTATGCTCACAATCACCACCCCGACGCTTGTCGAACCTCACATCCACCACCACCCCTCCACCTCCTGCTCAACATCCGATCTGCAGCCTGGTCCTATCCCAAGCGTAAACCTAACCCCTCCCTCCGCACCGTGTTTCCAAAACGATCCCACCATATCAACCACCCTAAAGGGCTCGAAACACCACCTGCTCAACACGCTCCACGACCACGTCTGGCGACACCACCTTCGCCTGATCTCCACCTTCGCCCTGTCGGTCATGGAGCCGTGGGAGCAGCTGTTCACCCTCTCCCTCTTCTCGCTCTCCATATGGTTGGTTGCGGGCATGCTGCGGGGAGTGATTGGCTGCGTTGGACACGTTGTTGTTCGAGGATAGATTTGGCGCTGAAACAGCAAAGTGCGCGGAGCTAGCGCTTTCTCGCCATGTCGGATATCATCACGTCGCGTCTCTCTCGATCTGCTTGTATCAGAGTCACACAGCCCACCTTCCGAAAAGTAAGCTTGGTCACGCATTCGTGCATGTGGAAGAGAGCGTTGTGTAATTCCTCACCCGCGCCTACGTACTCCGCCGAGCACCAAATCCCAACCCGCGCCCGGCAGTCTCAAATGCACCAACCGCCTCATCTGTGTCCACTGAACCTGCCTCACCATCCCTTCTTCCACGCCTGCCTCGCCTGTCATTTCACCGAACTTTCCGAGATTGACCTTCTTGATGAGGTCCAAAAAGTCATCCCTGGCATTCGCAGCTTGGCCCTTACCGCCGCTGCCGAGCTTACCGCCCGACCGTCCCACCGCTACATTCGCCGAGCTGAAAGGCTTCTGCCGCGTCGGCACGAGCACAAAGTCAACCGGCGTAATCGTAGCTCGCATCACCGAACCCAGTAAGAACGCCGCCACAGCAACCAGCAGCAGCGTCGAGAAGCGGAACTGCGTTTCCGAGCTGAACAGCGTACCAATCGCTGAAGCGCCATCCTTAGCGAGCTGGGCCACAGTATTACCGGCGTTCGTGGCCGCTTCGACAACCGCTTCACCCGCAGAAGCGCCGTCGTTGCCGCTGCCATCTGCAATCGCTCCTACAGGCTCACCGGTAGTCGCTTTGTCACCCTTCTGCTCGCCACCCTTGCCTCCATTTTTGGCCCGATCATGCGCGGCGAGCGCCTCGGCATTCGTCTTGGCCGACGAGGAGGATGCGACGCTGCTCCCGCGCGCCGTGACCGAGGAGACGGAGGTGAGCGAGGCCGCAAGCGCCGAACCGGTGCCGAGGCGGGAGAGCGGGTAGGAGCCGAACATGCTCATGATCTGGGCGCCTGTCGAGGTGGGGGCCGACGGCGTGGCTGAGCGCGAGGGTGGGGCTGATCCAGCCGCCGATCCGTTGGCAGATGCAGCGGCTGAGGATGGTGCGAGCGTGCCGGTCTGCTTGGCGTTCTTGTCTGCTGTCGCGTCGCTTGCTGAGGAGGTGCCAGTGCCGGTGACGCCTTTGCCGTAGCTGCCGGCGCCCGTCGTGCCGCTTGCCTTGGGAGACTTTGGGTCGCCTTTCCCAGGGCCGCCCGCGGAAGCCTCACCTACTTCCAGCAGATCCTTCCTCGTGGCAACAGGTCGACGCAATGCCGTCGGCAACCGCACGTCGTCACGAGACGTCATCACCTCGCCACCTGACTTGCGTCCCGACTTGGGTCGAGGTGGAGCCACGCGTTTCAGCTGCGTCATCGGCTCGATGCCAATCTGTTCCCTCTGCAGCATGGCCGAGGTCTGGTTGACATGGACCACTTCAAGCTTTGCGTCGCCGCTACGAACATTGACCTTGCCTGTAGGTGTCGCGAAGGCAGTGATGCCGCTGGTCGAGTCTTTGGATGCTGTTGCGGATGCCTCAGCGTCTGCACCCTCTCCCTTGAGCGGTTTGACGACCATGCGCAGCATCGCGCCTCGTTGCAGAAGCGACGTGTACCAGGCGGGGATCTCTGGAGCTTTGGAGCCGGTGAGCGGGTCGTCGACTGGATCGAGAAAAGACGTGGTTGGTACGGTGACGCGGACTAGATGCTTGCGTGGGCGCGCCGAAGGATCCAGTGTCGCTGCAAGCACTGCGCTGGGCGGCAAGTCGTAGATCTTCAGCTGTACGGGCAGGTCCTTGCACTTCTCCGACGCCATCTTGAGGGACAAGGCGGTAACCTCGTGGCTGGGTGGTTTCTCTCCTTCCGCAGCGCCGTCCGTATTTTGCTGTTGAGCCGAGGCACGCTCGGTTCCAGTCAAGCTGCCATTGGGCGTCGCAGGTCGTTCAATACCTTGACCTGTTGCTCGGTGAGCGAGCACGCCGGCCGCGCTGACAGGCACGAATTCAGAAAACAACTCGACATCGTACCCCTGATGGTAGTGTCGAAGCTCGATCTCCACCTCCATCAGGATCAAGTCTGTGGCGTTGCGAGAGTCTGTATGGATCGAACTGGGACGACGACGGATAGTCGAGGCAGAGCTGTTGCCCGCGGTGCTGGCGATCGAGTGCATGCTGGTGGCTCGTGACAGGCCAGCGCTCTGATCTCCACTCGAGTTGACGGGCGGCGCAGCTGATCCGAGCATGGGTGTGCCCGGCGCAGCATTGACAGCTTGAGCGAGCTTATCGGCAACACCTTTCGTGAGAGAAGCGTCCGAGATTCGTGCAGGACGAGCTTTGCCATTGGTCACAATGTTGGCTGCAGGTAGGAGTCCACATCCCGGTCCTGTAGCGGCTTGTGGCGAAGCGCGGTGCATGCTCACAGCGACGTATCTCCTCGTTGAAGGGTCGAAGCTAGACGAGATGAACAGATTCTTGCGATCCGAGGGGCTGACCGACCAGACCAGTCCTTGGTCCTCGTCTCTGCCATCGCCGAGCACCTGCAAGCACGCTGGCGGGGTCTTGACCGAAGGGATCGAACCCCTCGCCTTGAGATACTCCTCGATGAGGAGCACAGACCTCGGCAGACTGGCGTTCCACATTGTATTGACAGCAACGGGCAGACTGCCTGCATAATCGATAGCAACGACGTGCGTGCATCTCGTCGATGGGATCTGAAAGCTTGTCGAGCTGTATGGGTCCAACGTCTCCAGGATCCAACCGTCGATCAAGACCCTGCCCAACGGCAGGTTGGCAGGGTTGATGCGATCCATGGCAAAGCGAGAGCCCTGCTGTACGTAAGACGCAGATGCGTGAAAGTAGACGGCGGGTCCTGACCAGGACGAGGCGGAGCTGGACAGAGTCGATTCGCCGGGGCTGGTCGCGCCGAGACTGGAGGGAGGCAGCCCTCGAGCGGTCAAGCTGGCAAGGTGGAACGCGCGTCCTCGGAAAGGGAAGCTCGCCTTCGTCGTCATGAACGAGGTGAAAGAGCCATCACCGTAGCTTTCCAGCAGCGTTGTCGAATCGATCTTGTCGTCCCACTGCTTTCGACTCTGTGGGCTTGACACGAGGTCCAGCAGATCCTCCGCAGAGAGGCCTTGAACGACTTTGTCGCCACGCTGCACGAGCACAGTGCTGGAGATCGACTCCATCAGCTTGCGTCGCACATAAAGACCGTTGCGCTCCATCACTAGAGCCCATCCTGCTGGTGTTCCGGCGGGATCGGGAGATCGCTCGGCATGGATGCGTCGGAGCAGGAAGAGGACGTCTAGAGCACACGTCATAGGCTGGCGTGGAGTTTCATCCGAGAACGGCGCTGAAGAAAATGAACTGGATGAGGAGTCTCTCGACTCTGCCTTGCCAGCCTCTCGAGTCTTGGGCGTCTCGCTGCCGATCGCAGCAGCTGCCAGCGTGCTTCCGTTGATCTCTTTGCTCTTGGCTTCGTCTACCGGTGAGTGACCCGAATTGCTCGATGGCTGCTCCTTCGCAGGCTCGCCCTGCGTCGCTGACGTGCCTCCTTCGGCAGTGTCTGCTCTACCAGATGCAAGAGCTTCCTCAGTCGCTTTGCGAGCCGGAAGGATGAGGTCCAAGGGTACGCGCTGAGGTTTGGTGCGTTTCTGACGGCTGAGCTGCTGCACCTGTTCGTCGTCGAGCTCGTCCACATCCACCTTGATACTGGCGCCGTTGACGTGTACGGCGCCCTTCTCCCGTGCGTTGCCGCGGCGAATCGTGATGCGAGCCGGGTCGTCTTCAAGAGATGCTGCGGCATGCTCGATGGTGAGCCAGAGGCCACCTCCGCCCTGGGATAGCTTGTGCCGACGCAGACACGAGATGGAGATGGGCGGTGGATCGACAACAAGATCGAGCGAGGTAGCCCACGTCTCGACGTCGCACCGAAGCTCGCATTCGACGTGAGGAGCGTGGTTGAGATCATCGTCCGGCGATATGTCGGATGCGTACTCGATGCGGAAGGTGGCCTTCTCGTGGTCGTATCGCGACACCTTTGTCTTGGCGCCCAGCATGCGTGTCAGAACAGGCGGACCGCCGAATTTGATGGCATACTCGCCCACACCGGCTACGGCACCTACCATGGCTGCTGGCGTTGCTGACTTGCTCGTCCAGCCCTTGGGATCGGATTGCTCCAGCATCGTGACATGTACGGTCGTTGGCGAGAGGGCTTCGACAGACCATCCTCGCAGGTCGATCTGCGTGCGGATGGTCCCTGTCTCCGCCTGCGGAATGGACGGAAACTGGACCCGATCGTCGGTGGAGAACGAAAAGATGTGCACGGATGTTGGCGCCTTGTACGCGGTCTGGATGACGACTGTGTCGCGGGCGCTGACGGGCCAGCTTGGCTTGGTCTTGGTCTGCCACAGTGAGCTGAGCTCATTGATGTCGGTAAGCAGTGTCGCATCGTCGAGCGTCTTATCCCAGTACGCCCTTGCGCCGGGATTGCCGATGGTGGAGAAGAGATCCCAGACACTGACGCCGACAAAGGTGGCTTCAGCACGGTAGACGACCAAGGTGGGATCGATCGAGTCGAGCTGAGTGACGGTGACGCCTCTCATGTCGCTGACGGGCTTCCACTTGGCCTCGGGTTCTTGAAGAAGACTGGTAAAGTAGATGTAGTTGCGTCGAATCTGCGAGTTGATCTGATTAGCGAAGCCCAAGTTGGGGGTTCCTGAGCGCGAGACATTGGCTGCGTTGCCGGCCTGGGTTGCATTGACGGATGCAGCACTGCCGGTGGAGGCTGTAGCTACACTGATGCCCGAGATGCTGGCCGTGTCCTCAAGCAAGGGTTGTGCTAGCGAGGCAGGCGTGCGCGGCTCTACCTGCGTTACCTCGACGGGATCATCGTTGACCCTCAGATCAGTGCTTGCCACCACCCTTTGAATCCTGACCTTGATGCGGACGAGATCCTGTGAGTCTTGAAGCTGATTGTGACGTATTGCCAGAATCGTGTACTGAGACCCTGGCGATTTCTCTGCTATCGCCCGCCAGGATGGCGATTCGGCGGCGTTGGCAGAGTCGGTCGCATTCACGTTCTGCTCAGACGTCGCTGTCTGACCTCTGATCTCCACCCGGGCGTCCCATCCCTGCGTGGCTGGAAGGCAGAACTCGACGGCAGCCTCGAGCTTTCTTCGTGAGCGGAGCAGGTTGAGCGTCTCGAGGTTCTTGTGTGCACGATCCTCGGCCTCGCGCGCAGCCGTGTCCTCGACAACGATGGCGTACTCAGAAGCAAGAGTATCTCTGGTCGTGTCGAAGCTGTTGGACAGCAGCTCGACGCAATTGCCATAGTTTCTGAGGAATGGGATCTTGTCGCTGCTGTCACGCGCGTGACTCAAAAGACCTTTGATGAGCTCGGGTAGATGCATACCAAGGCCACCGGCAGGCATGCCCATCCACGCTCCTCTGAGGTCCCACGACCAGAAGACGGTGATCTTGATACGCGGAGAAGATCGAAGAGAGGACGAAGTGGAGGCGGCTGGTGATTTGGCTGAGGAGGTTGCCGGGCCGTCCGGTGGAATGATCTGCAGGCACCACGCCATGAGGTGGACGTGAGACCTGACGCAAGGAGGAGCCGGACGAAGGTAGGAGGGTGCATCTGGAGAGCGAGGCAGCGAAGTGGCTACATCAATGAGTGTTGAGTCGTCTGCGAGTGTTCGATTGATGACGATGGCATCTCGAGGGCTAGCCGGCCAGCCCAGTCGATAGTGGACCTTGTTGATTCGAGTGATTGGGTCAAGCTGCTCAACAAGCTCTGCCGACTGGACGAGTCGATCCCACAAAGGGCGAGTCTCTGGTGTTTGAAGTACTGAACGGAAGGATGCGAGATCCGCAACTCCTTCGTAGGCGACCTCGGAGACAGCTCTGTAGATGTCGGGTCCTTTGGAGCTCTTGCGATGCACGGCTATGTGATCAGGTCGAAAGCGACCGATCCGAAAGGGCTGCGAGATTGACGACGTAGCTACATTCGGTGATGACGTGCTCGAGTCGTAGCGAGCGGACACATGCTCGATCGATTCAACATGCCGCAAGGATGATGCTTCGCGCGGCTTGGCCCGTATTGATCCGCTTCTGGGCGTTAAGGACGATGCAGCAGTCTGCGGTGAAGTGGACGAGGATGCAGCGGGAAAGGAGGATGGAGATGCGAGGTGAGGCGTTGGTGGGTTGCTTCCGACAAGGCTGACAGGTTTCCATGCCTTTGAGGACGACTCTGCAACGAGGCTGCGGAAGTTGTCGAGCGCATCGTCGAGAGCCGCAAGCCATTGTGCTTTGGACTTTTGAAGGGATGAAGCGTCGTCCATGGTGGTGAAAGACAGAAAGGGTGAGCCGCGACTGCTGTTCCGATAGAGGCTGAGCGAGCAAGTTGTGCGGCTGAGTGCTCCGAGGCTGCTGCTCAGCTATAATGCGCTCTGCATTGCTGAGGTCGGCTCGAGTCCGATCACGGTGACTTGTGAAAAGCGAGCGTCGGGAGATGCGAATGGCTACTGTGACGTTTGTGATGTCCAAGGGAAAGCAGGTTCCGTGTGTGGTGTGGTGTTTCAGAGAGGACGATGTTGTGTCGACAACAAAGCTCAGAAGCAACAACACATGCGCCCGCAAAATACACACATCCCAAATTTGACGCTCAGGCCAGACCCGTCGGAATGGCCGGTCTTCAGAGGCGGCTGCTGAGAGGCCACTGATCCGATGTCGTATGTCTAATCACACAACGCCAAGGTGCTCCAGTCACACCAAAATCTGCTCCAGCAATCGACACATACAACGTCGATCTCCTCCAGAGAGCCATGTTTTCCAAGGCGGGAGGCGTCCTAGCTGGGATGAAGGTGGACCCTTTGACGCTGCCTGCTGCTCAAGACGTCACCTCAAGCGCGGGCACGAAAAACGCCGCAAGACCTCCACCTCGCCCTGAAACCTAACAGCATCGCAGCGCGCGCGCGCCAGACCACGCTATCCTCAAGGACGTCGTCGAACATCTCCTTACTGCGCTCGAGCGGGCGATTGAGATGACAGACGATACCTGCTTCTTCGGCGCCCTCGTACGGATCGCAGACGGCCATGCTTGATCAACTTTGAATGTTCTTTGCTGTCGGTTCTTATTTACATGGGTGACGAAAAGGCTGCCGAACAGCATTGCCGATCCTGTTTTACATGATGGTGCGACGCAATGGCAGTACGTGCGTGTGGAAAGTAAGCCAAAAGGGGAAGAAGACGATAATGCTGCTTTTGGGTGCAGAAGGAAAAAGGCAGCCTAGTCATCAGACTAGAACGAGGCCCATCGAGCTCCTGCTCAGCCTTCCTCCAGCCGATTGAAGATTGAAGGCCAGGGCGTGCGGAGACCCGAAGCACTGCCACGAAGAGATGAAGGATGTTCCGTCCAGAACGCTGAATGAGCGACAAAGCATATATGCAGATGCTGACGAGGTTCACGAGGGCGCTCGTAGCGGAGGGTTTCAAGACGACCCTCGTGTGGGTATGGTGGCTGGTAGGCGCTAGTACGAGGCAGTCAGCACGGAAGCCATGGAGATGCTTCTTCATTTGCTTGTCTGTCGGGTGTGCGAGAAGGAGAGAGCGGAGATGCATCGCAAGCGGGGCTCTAGTTGACGCGCTTGATGGGATGCAGCAGCATCGGAGCACGACACACGTTCTCCTTCTCCTTCCAACCCACATAGACTTCTTTGCTGTGCGCGCCATCGTAGTAGAACGAGCTATCTCGCATCACCTTTTCGTTGATCTTCTTGTAAAAGTCGGGTCGGTTGATCCGGCTGTGCAGCACCTCCGGATCCCAAACGTGGCGGAAGTAGACTGGATGAGGTACGAACACGCCCTTGAATGGCAACGGCAGGTTGTGCGTGAAACCTGCCTCTGGGTAGAACGAGTGATCGTGCGACATGGGCAGCTGCGAGTGCAGCACCAGCGTGGTGGGCCACGCCTCGCAGTGAAGCGACTTTTTCGCCTCGGCGTTGACCACGTTCATCGCCTCGAGCAGAGACCGGCTCATTCGCATGTTGGTTCCAATCGACGCGCGACGATCTGTGCTCTGTCCTGGCGGGTAGTTCTGCACATCGTACTCCCAGTACCACCCCGAACCTCGTGGATCAAAGATGGGTCCTAATGTGATCAGATCTGCCTCCTGCCCGCGTCCGATCGTGATGCTCTTGTTGTCGCGCCAGTTGTCCTCTGAGACGGTGACGTTGGGAACGAGCCAGGTGTCGTACTTGTCCATGCCCGAGAGCAGCGGCTCGTTGCGCGAGTACTCCTCGATGCCCTCGAAAAAGTCGAGGTAGTTGCCAATATATCGAACGTCCATCTCCCAGTTGTAGATGAAGTCGTATTCCTGATGGTCGAGGTAGAACTTCTGCAACGCCATCAGACACGATCGGTACGACGTCTGGGCAAACATCTTGTTGAGGAACTTGCCTGGCAGGCCCGGGTAGAGCGCGCACATCTCGTCCTCGGTCCAGAGCTCGACGAGACCCCAGAACTCGCGTGGAACGCTGGATCGGAGCACGTTGAGACGGTCCCATTCCGAGGTGAAGACGGCAAGGTGGCGCGAGTGGACCTCGACGAGGATGCGCACGTCGTATGGCGTGTTGGGGTTGTTGAGCGACAGTTCGCTGATCAGCGCTCGCAGATTGAGGATGTCGTCCTCGCGCCAGGCGTAGCCCTCGTAAGAGCGCATCACGACCGCTGTGCGCTTGGTCTCGGGCGTGGTGAATACGCGAGGACGGCTGCCGCTGGTGTGAGGCTCCTCGGTGGTGGGCAGATTGTGCGCGTCAAAGTGGTCGACACCGCCAGCCATGCCACGATCATGCAGGCGCTTCTGGTAGCAGGCGTCCATCAGAGCACGCCAATCCGGGAAGCTGGTTGGGCCGAGCTCTTCACTAAGCACGTTGGCGCGCCACAAGCGATCGCGCAAGTGGCCTTCCCAGTCCTCTTCCCTCATACCCGCGGGCTTGCGAGGGCCGTAGAGCGGATCGAACCTTTCGCGCTTGGACGAGGCGTCGCCGCCGGTGGCGGTCGAGGTGGCGTTTGCAAGCAAGGTGGACTTTGGCTTGTTCTTGAGCGGCTTGACGTTGTCGGGATCGTCGTCGTAGTCCTCGACCTTGGCGAGATACGACTCGAGCTCGGAGATGTCTTTTCGGTAGGTGATGTTGAGGGCCTCATCCGAGTACATCTGGTACCTGGAGCGGTAGGTCATGCATTTGCCAAAGTCCATGCCGGCGGCCTCGTAGCTGCCAACGAGCGGGATGGGGTGCGTGTCGGGCGTGTCGTAGAGCTCGGCCGGTGCTCTTGGAATAGGAACTCCCTGGGGGCCGAGACAGGCTCCGAACTTGGGAGGAGTGATGGGACGCGAAGACGGTGGATGGAAGGGACTCGAGGAGCCGTGGCCGGTTTTGAGTGTGCCGGGAACGATAGGATACGGGTCGACTCGATAGTAGGTCATTTCGCGCCATTCTGTCGACATGGCACCGAAGAGGCCAAAGGCGGCGAGCGTGCCAAACAGCGCAACGAACACGAGCGTCTTCCACTTTCGCAGCAAGATACTGAGAATCTTTTGGACGATGGGTGGGACGCGAATGATGTAGAAACCACCGAACTTGCCAAGGTTGATCACAAAGGTGCCAGGAACGCTACCTGGAGAAGGAACGCTGCCGCCATGTGGTGGAGAGCCTGGTCGACTGGGCGTGCGCGAGCCTGCTGGAGAGTGCGGAAGATGGTGAAAGCCGTAAGGCGGTGGCGGGTTGCCCCCCGAGGAGGAAGATGATGGCGACATGGACGGAGAGAGAAAGTGAGACTTTTCGGACATGGTCGAGACCGGTCGTCGGCGGTTTGCAGAATCGAGGCCAAGTCCGGAACGAGCTCGTATGTTGCGACGGTTGGAAGAACTGCTTGGCGCGGTGCAGGTCTGTCTCTGAGTAGGCTGCCGTTGTCGGCGTCGCTTTTGCTCGCAGGTCCACGATCACTAGAAGGACGCAGCAAGTGGAGCAAACTAGATTCTGTGGGCGGTGCTTTGGTGGATGATGGGCCCAGGATGTGACCGTGACCGTGCACGGCTACTGTTGCTATGGCCTTGATTGCGAGTTGCTGCGAGCGAAAGAAGTCGCTGATCGCAGGACAAGGCCCAGCGATTGTGCGTGCGTGCGTGCGAACGACCAAGAGAAGCAAAGAGAGGTGACAAATGAATGGCGAATGGATGATTGTTGACAGGAGTCCGAGGGGGAAAGGCGTTCGTCCCCGATTGGCGAACGGAGTTGCGATGAGAGGAAGGAGGGATGATGATGGCGAGTCGATTCCAGAAATGTCAAAGCAAACCACGGCGACGTCAACGCGAGCGAGCGAGCGAGCGAGCCAGCGATGGACGACAGTGCGAGTTGGGTCGAGTTAGGGTGCAGCCTGTCTAGGCGAGTGTGTGTGTGCGGTGTGTGCAGTGTGCGTGTGTGATTTTGTCATCTCAGTTGCTCTCTCTCCGTCCTCGGTCTGCTGCTGAGCCACCTTGAGAGGAAATCATTGGTTGCAACTGCCTTTCTAGCCCCGATCTCTGACCAAAAAGCTGACCGACGCGCCCGCCAGCCAGCCAGCAACTGCAGCAGCAGATCCACTTTGTCTGCTCACTGGCCTGCCTGCACGCGAATCAATCAAGGAAAAAGATCGAAAATTGAAAAACAAAAAAGAAAAAGAAAACAAGCAAGATCCGCAGACGATCTTCTGGCACCACCGCCTCCGAGTTGCTGGAAAGAGGAGAGCTAGCGACCAGCAAAGAAGAGTCCAGGTCAGTGTATCGAACGGCGAGAGCTTGCAGAAGAGTAGCGAAGCAGGTTCAGGTTCCGCCGGCACGGTCAAGTTGCCATCTCGTGGCGATTGACTTGCGCGACGACGCGCCAGCAGCACCGCCATTTGACCATCACACGATGTTGTTACATGGACCGCAGGCGTCGATGGAAGCGGATCTGTGTTCGCTCCAGCGCTGCTTCCGACGGTAATGTCAATCTTTTTTTTGGCGGATCGCTCGGCCTGCAAATTGCCTTGCATGAATGAGGCTCGGTGATGGTGGTCCACCTTGAATATGAGCCTTGATGCTGAAGAGTAAGTCAGCCGCGCCTGAGAGATGGGTAACAGGTCGCAAAACCGCCTCGCGCAGTTGCTCGAGACCAACCATCGAACTGGCAACACCGGTGCAGCATCAGTGGTGCCAGCTCGCCTCCAGATCTCGGGTTCGACCGAAAGCTGTGTTTGGGGTAATCGCGTCAACGGGGTTCCGCGTCTGTCTGTCGGTCGGACTACTGTAAGTCGCTCGGTTCCAGAACACTCGAATCGAGGTCGAGACATCGGATGCAGGTATCCCTTCCTAGTGCAGCTCGTCCCAGCATCTGCATCGCATACGATTGTCGAATGGACTCGACGACACTGAGCGTCCAAGCAGTGTCTGCCTGATTTGTCCTGTGGTCCAACCAAATGGAATTGTGTATGCTACTTGATGCTCGCATGCTACCTTACCGGACATAGCTCAGTTGGAAGTAGCGATGGTTTGTAATTGGAAACCCTAATCCGGTATTAACGGAAAAGCACCATAGGTCGCCGGTTCGATTCCGGCTGTCCGGACGCTTCCTTTTTTCTTTTCTTTTCTTTCGTAGAATACCGAGGAGAGACTCTGTCAATGCTGTCCATCATTGCGGTCAGGACCAACGCCTTTGTTAAGTCTTGTCTAATTGGATCTTTCCAACGTAATGTTAATAATACAACACTGGCTGATAAAATCTCCTAGCTTGCATGTGATATAAGCGATGCGTCCTGCGACGGGTGACAATGCGACTTCGAAACAGAGGCTCTGAGAAGGCTGCGAAGATCAATTCTGAGACCAGCCTGCCCCTAAGTTATCCTCGGACCTCATCTCCTGGCGCCGCCCGACGCGTCTCTGCTGCAAGTCGTAGGAGCTGGCTCGCTTGACTTGGCGCTTTCAAACCGGGCGAGCTTCTGGCAACAGAGTCGTGGAGTGTTACTTTTTGGAGAATTGGCTGCAGAAGATCGCCCAGTTGCATAGCGTCGGTGGCCGCTCTTCCATTCCAGCTCATTGTTCTCCAGAGCCTCCATTCAAGGCCCTGTCTCGCTAACGAGATCGTCTTGGCCGGGCGTGAGTAGCTTACGCCTTCGCCTGAAAAGAAGCAAAGTGTGTTTGTTGGCAGAGAGGCAGATCGAAGGCGGTGCCTTGAGCAGAGAAAACGCGACTCACAGCCTAGCGAGAACAACACCTCAATTTTCCAACCCCGAATCGCAAAGGTGAGTACAGTATCTTGTGCTCGGTAAGCAAGCACGCTTTCAACGACTCATCCTTCGCATCAACCATCACTTCTGCATCCTTACGCCGAATTGCCCTCCCGCACCCGTGTCATATCGACCTACCATTCTCCTATCGAGCTTTCCGAAGGCGCTTGATTCTGCGGCTTCGTCGGCCCAAGACCGACAGAGATAGGAGCTCAGGCAGGGAACCTACGCTCATCAGCATCGTCGGAAGGGCCGGTCCCCGTTCGGTCCACACGCTGCTCTGGTCCACACGCCAGTATCGAGGACGACATAGGAGATCCCGACGACGCTCAAGCTCTTCTTGCTGCTCAAGCTGCCGGTTAATCAAGTGACTGCGCTCACGCCGCCGCAATCGATTCGACTCAGCCGCCAATCCATAGCTAGTCAAACTACGCCGGCCACGGGCCTGACCCCTTTTCCCCTCATTCGGTGCCGATCACGCTTCCATGCGAGTCCTCTTGGAGCTGCTCACATCATCGATACTCATCCACCATCCTCTGTAACGACGAGCTCGCAACAGACTGCAGCAGTCGCGATAATCAATCGTAGAGCGCGAGTGCCGTGCCGTTGTCAGTTTCCTACTGCTACGAGCCTGGTCAAGCGCAGACGAGTCCAGCCTCTGCGACAAGATCCCGCTCGTCATGGCGGAGCCGGTCGTCTTTGGAGGATCGCCATTGGATCAGTATCTGCGAGATGCTGACCAAACCGAGCAGCAAGCGCCGGTAATCGAAAGCTCGAGCGTAACAGAATCAGAAGCACAACCTCCTGCAACTCGACCAGAGGCCAACAGCACCGACAACAGCTTCATCGAAAAGTTCAAATACGTCATCTGCTCGTCCTTTCTGCTCGCACCTAGCCTCTCGATATCCCTCTACGAGAGTGATCCGCCATTTCCAACTCAGCACACAGCGAAGGAAGATCGAGACGTCAAGAGAAAGCGTGCATCGGCGAATACGCGCGAACGCATCAATGTAGCTTCACCCATTCGACGACATGGTCATGTCAAGCCAGCCGACGCAACAAGCGGTGCAGTTCAGAGGCTAGACGCTTTGATCCACGAACGAATACCTCGACTTGACACGCAAGGTCGCTTGGCATGCAACGTGGTCTGCTTCTCAGCTCTTCTGCTCCTTCCGCCCATCAGCAGATCGTGGAGGCTGTGGCTGGCCACCTTAGTGTTGATCGCGTGCTTGGCCTTGGGCTTCCTCGTCCTACTCGAGCACGCCTCCTTCGACGACAGCATCGAATTCACACTCTTACGTCATGTCAGCGCCAGTGCCACTACTTCGGCAAAGTCACTACGCCGCCTGCCGACAACATCTGAATACAGCTCGTCGGAGAAGAAAGCGCTTCAACGCGCCGTCCTCAAGGACGTCTCGACCCTGATCAAAGCTGCTCAGAGCTTCGACATCTCCGTCAACAAGGCCATCAGTGCCATTCAGGAGGTCGAGATCGTTTCGCGTGGATACAAGATCACCCATCCGCTGCCTCCGATTTCCAGGATCGAAGCCGCCTCCGGCTGGTCTCGAGTCGCTTCACCCAACCGGCCACGTCGCTCTCTAAATGGGTCGTCTGCACCAACGAACGGTAAACTTGGGCGCTCGCTCTCGGGAGGAGGAAACGGCGCGCCGACTGTCAGAAGACAAGGCCATCGCCCACTGTCGCTGAACCTGTCGAATGGCCGCATGTCTCCCTTGGACCGTCCATCTGGACGCATGTCGCCCGCCGTGTCATCGGAAGCTGGGGACTTGGAGCTCACCCAGAGGATTTTGGTAGAGCAAAGTACGGCTGCTCTGGCGGCGGGCAGACAAGCGCCACAGAGGCTTGTAGAGTTGCGCAAAGGCATTATCGCGGCATTAGAAGAAGTAGGCGCTTTCTGCACGTCATCGACCGCGTCACTGGAGATGCTCACCGACGCAGAGGAGTTGGCCTTACTTCACGACCTCTATGCTTTAGATGCAAGCTCTCAGGATGACACCGATGCCGACGCTGATGCATCGCATGCTTGGTCTAACGGGGATGCACCGGCTCTGTCCCTAGGCTCGCCTGACCCCGGTTATGACCGCACAGCTTGGGCTGCTACTACTCCCCGAAAGTCTGGCAGAGATGTCCGTTCGGCAGGCCTGTCGAGCAGCACCGACGCAGCGTGGCGGACCGAGTCTAGCCCGCAGACAGGCCCTGTCAACCACAAAAGGCTCTCCCTGATGTCCGACGGAGGCTCGATTCTGGACCGGCAACCGCGCGCATCTTCCTCCCTATCTCGCCGCAGCAGCCTGGTCTCGGAGTCGGGTCTTATGGGCACCTTTCGATCTCCAAGGCTCAACTATGTATCAGACAAGTCGACAGCAGCCTCGGGCCCCAACGAGTCTGCAGCAGCCAAGCGCCTGAGTTATGTCTCCACCTCGAACTCGTCTTTAACGGCCAGCTCATTTGATGCACGATCACCTGCGATGCGAAACGCTTCCACACTCTCGTCGCACTTCACTCCGCCGCACTCTTCCATGCAGAACTACTCGGCAGCAACCAGTCCGCAATCGAGGGTGACCAAGCACGCCTCTATCCTCGGTCCCAACTCCGTTTTCGCTCCCATGGATGCTTCCCTATTCGACCTCAGCAGCTCGGAACCGAATCGGCAGCTGTCGCTCTTGAGCATCAAGGCCAAATTCGAGTGGATGCACAGAGCTCGACGACGCTGGCTCTGCCATCTGCTTGCGCTGCAGCTCGATATGAGCGGGCAAGTGAGGCTGGCGAGCAATGTGAGCTTGCCTTGCGACGAGTATTGGTCAGCGGCTCGCTCGACAATCGAGTCGGTGACGTCCACGTTGCTCGAGAAGACCAAAACTATCACAGCGACGGTCGCAAAGGAGATGGGCCCCGATTCACTGCATACTTCAAAGGGCGGAGCGACGACTACCCAGCAGAAGGAATCGTTGATGGTGCCCCATGGAAAGACGGACATGATATCGCTGGTCGGTCACCCAGGCATCGAAGACCGTCTCCACGCTATGATGCTGTCACTCCGATCCTTGCAGTCCAAGATCCGCGTTTGCGCCGAGGACATCCACGTCAAGTCGATTCCTGGTCTCCACGGCCTCGACGACGAAACTTGCACGCAGTCCGGACAAGCACTGGGCAGGCACGACGACGACGACGACGCCGTCATGATTCTGCAGCTTGAGACGACGCTCGAGTCTATGCGTGATGACTTCGTAGGCCTGTCAGCTGAATGGGAGGCAACCATCAAACTCATTCACAAGGAAAAGCGAAGATCACCCAGTCCTCAGCCAAGCACCGATCTCGAAGCAGACGTGTCCAAGTCGAATGCTGCGCGCGATCTTGAGTCTCCCCTCGAGGCAGACGAAGATGCTGCACGCTCTGCGACCGGCAACGAGGACGATGACGATGACCTCCTCTCGGCGCGTCGGCGGTCGCAGGAAGCCCACCTTGACCAGCCGAGCGACGACGAGGACGACGGCGACCTGGCAGCGCTGCTCTTGCGCTCGACCTCGCCCCACTCTCTGCCGCCTCCAGGCTTGGAGCAGGTGTTTGAGAGCATCGCAGGCGTGGCGGGGCTTTCTGGGCTCACAACTGATGGACGCAAGCTCAATAGAGCAGAACGCATCGAGCAGACTCGTCGCCAGAGACAGGAGCAACAGGAGCGACAAGCAAGCGAGACAGCATCGCATCGACACTCGATGGATCCGTCGGGAATGATGACCGAGCTCAACGACGTGATTTCGTCTCGCAAAGCTATCCGAGATCAGCGTCACCAGTCCGCTCTTCCGCTCGCGGCCACTGTGACTGGTGCTTTGGCAACCCAGTCAGGACCGGCTCCATCTGGGACCGCAGCACCTCCAGCTTTGGTGTTGGGCTCGCCACTCGACCTTGGCCCAGCAGAACAGGACGGCGTCTTTGATGCATCTCACAGCTTCAGCAGTGCCAAAGCCCTCCCTCGGCGATCCCTCTCATCTCTCGACCTCGCTCGGGCACGAGCTTTACAGGCTCTGGAAGCTCGTTCTTCCTCCACCGCCTCCTCCTCGACATCCAACTCATTCGACAGCGGGGACGAGAGCATGCTGAGCGTATGCGACGACTTTTCCTTCGAACCAACCGCGCTCGAGTCGGTACCCGAAGATGCTGCCGCGACGACGGCTTCCGTGCTGCCCACCGAATCGCCTTCCACGCCTTGGGACTCGACGTCGCGCAAATCGACACCGAAAGCTTCGCAGACGCCGCTGTTCAGCTCGGACGCCACTCCGGTACCGGAAAGCCCGTTCGACTTGGGTGCGCAAGTGGCGGCGTATGCGCGTAGGAAGAAGGCGGCTAAGGCGCAGGCGGCCGCGATGCAGGCTTCGGGCTCTGAGGGGAGCATGTCGTCGGTTCCTTCGCAGTGAAGCCAAGCAAAAGGAGGGTCTTATTATGTTATCTCATGTCACCATATAATACTATCAGGGGTATCCTTAGGCCAAATCATCCAAGAGAGCGTTGTGATCAGGATTTGATCAGTTTGAGGTATGTTTTGAGACAGAGACGGTCGATAGAGTACAAATGTGTTGAGCATGCAAGCTAGGATGTTGTTGCGACTCAATTGGGCTGGATCTGGATCTCCTCGATACGCAAACGAGTATACGGCTGTTTGTGCTGGACCGTCTTCTTGTAACCCTTTCTGCGTTTCTTCTTGAGAATCTTCTCCAACGATCCCTTTGTGTTTTCCGTAACCACTGCAGTGACCTTCACCGTCGAAGCGGGCAGACTTGCACCGATATGAGCAAGACCATTCGGAAGAAGCCTGGACGACCACGTATCCGCAAGTGGCATCAGCGGACCTCTTTCAGCATCGTCGGCTGCAAGACGAGTGAAAAGTCGTCTCGCCTGAGGCGCTACCGCGGGAGACACACCGTGCAGCGTCGTTGCGGTCGACGTAGAGGCGAGCGGATGAGGCGAGGAGAGGTCTACAGCGGACGAGATGCGACGTGTGTTGAGCGTATCCTGCGCTCGAAGCGTGTAGTCTCGAGACCCGATCTCGTGCACCTTGTCGAGGACGAGAACGTCTCCGACCTGCACATCGCGGAGGCGGGGTACGGTGACGAGATCGCCCTTGGCAACGAGGTAGGTACGGCCGGTGATCGATGCGATTGCGTAGTGGTTCGGTTGCGATTTGAGTAGGGATAGAGCGTGCTCGTTGGACGAGACTGGAGCTGCGGTTGGTGGGAGGGTTGAGGTGGAAGGTCCTGCGGATGGTGTCGCTGTAGAGGAGCTGCTTGATGCGGAGCCGGTGAGGTTTCGGCTGGCGATGAGGGGGACGACGGGGGAGGCGACCTGCTTGCCCTTGCCCTTGACAGCGGCGCTGAGCGCTGTCGATAGCGATATCCTGAGCGTGTTCATCTTAGGGGTGTAAGGTGTGTGCTGGAAGGGGTGCGGAGTGTGTCTGATCGTGACGAAAGCTCAAAAAAGTGTTGAGCATCACGGCTCGAGAAAATTAAGGAAAGGGTTCTTCCACTCGCACGGCATAACGTCGACTCTCAATTTCTCGTCCACGCAACTCGATTTCGAGTCTCGCCGGCTGGTGTCGGAGTGATCGGCTCTGCTTGGCTTCCGCTAGCTGCTCTTCCCGGGCCTGGCACATTGACAGCAGAGCTCATTGACAACTCATATAGTCGAGGGTTTGGACATTAAGACGAACGATGGTCGATGGGTCGGTCCAGCCTGGCCAACAAGGTCGGAAGGATAAGCAGTCCTGATGAAGCCAGGCACAGCGAGACAGTCCTGAACTTTCGGTGAAGCACGGAAGGGGCTGCTTGGCTCTCTCTTGGATAGAGTGAGGCTTTGATCGATTCGCGGCGGCCCGGGCACCACACTCTTCTTCCAGAGGCTGATCGGATCCGTTTGGAATTGCAATTGCGTTGTGAGCGAGCGAGCGAGCGACTTAAAAAGGGCAACACAATGAATACAAATATCGACCTCATTGATTCTCATTTTTTGCAGACGGATGCTCGACTCAATTCAAACTCGAAGAACGTTTTCCTTCTGGAAAAAGGCTGGCTGGCTGCCTGCCCAATTTTCGAGTTGAGTGATCCGACCAATCCGCTTTTTGATCTGGTCTGCCACCGCTCTCGTGCGTGCTTGGCCGAGCCAAATTGGCGAGAAGATCGTTTTTCTAGTCGGTGTCTGCGGGCGTGAGGCTGTCTCTCGGTCTGAGCGCTGGTGCTGGCTTGCTGTCCAGCTTGCGGATCAGTCTCGTTCGTCGCTCGTCTCCCTCTCTCAGAACAGCCTGGCTCGCCCGCGCCGTGTGTTCTTCTCGCTCGTTTTTCGCCCTTTCCACCTCGATCCTCTCCTCACCACCCCTCATATCCCACATCATCCTCTTCATACAAAAATAGCCGCGATGCTTGCTCGTTCCGCCGGCATTGCCACCGCCAACCTCGCCCGATCGGCCGCCGTCCCTATGGTACGTATTCTCATTTCGATAGGCAGCAAGTCATGTAATGTGGTGCAACGAGAGAGAATGGCAGATACCGACACAACTCGACAAAGACCATCATCCAGAGGAATGGTCACGCTTCAGCATTCAACGGACATCATACACACCTCAACAAGCCAGTCAATCAACACGAGCAGCAGTTGCAACAACAAGGTCAATATGGACGAGCACGGATGAACAATGCTGTTGGCTTTCAGTCTCAGTATGCCTTAGTGGCAGGTATTCCTGGTCCGAGGTGGATCTACATGGAAGATCAACAGTCCACTACCGTCGTGATCGTTGTCGACTGGGTGTCGCACAGCCTGGCAGTCACCGGCAACAGTATCGCCATCTATCCATGTGGCATATCTCCGTCATTAAGGCAACTTGCCCTTGCTTGCGACCTGCCTTCGCCCCAATCACTGGCCATGACATCGAGCCATGAAACTGTTCGACTACATCAGCTACATCCTGCATTTCCACCTGTCCTCACCCTCGTTGCACACGCATGATCCTTCATCGCTTCAAGCCGATATTCACGGCTCCTGGTACCTCTAGGAATTTTTTCGCTGACAATCTCGACTCCTCATGTCTCTACTGATCCCCCATAACAGGCTCGCCGATCGGTTGCCAACGCCGTCCGCACCTACGCCACCGCCAAGCCTGCCGCTTCCGAGGTCAGCTCCATCCTCGAGCAGCGCATCTCTGGCGCCTCCGCCGGCGGTGATGTTCAGGAGACCGGCCGTGTCCTCACCATCGGTGACGGTATCGCCCGTGTCTACGGTCTCCGCAACGTCATGGCCGAGGAGATGGTTGAGTTCTCCTCCGGTGTCCGAGGCATGTGCCTCAACCTCGAGGCCGACAACGTCGGTGTCTCCATCTTCGGTTCCGACCGTCTCATCCGTGAGGGTGACACTGTCAAGCGTACCGGCCAGATTGTCGACGTGCCCACCGGCCCCGGTCTGCTCGGCCGTGTCGTCGACGCTCTCGGTAACCCCATCGACGGCAAGGGACCCATCGAGGCCGCCGAGCGTCGTCGTGCCTCGCTCAAGGCTCCCGGTATTCTGCCCCGTCAGTCGGTCAAGGAGCCCATGCAGACTGGTATCAAGCCCATCGACGCCATGGTTCCCATCGGCCGTGGTCAGCGTGAGCTCATCATTGGTGACCGTCAGACCGGTAAGACCGCCGTCGCCATCGACACCATCCTCAACCAGAAGCGATGGAACGACGGCCAGGACGAGTCCAAGAAGCTCTACTGTGTCTACGTCGCCGTCGGTCAGAAGCGATCCACCGTCGCTCAGCTCGTCAAGGTCCTCGAGGAGAACGACGCCATGAAGTACACCATCATTGTCGCCGCCACCGCCTCCGAGGCCGCTCCCCTCCAGTACCTCGCTCCCTTCTCGGGTGCCGCCATCGGCGAGTGGTTCCGTGACAACGGCAAGCACGCCCTCATCATCTACGATGACTTGTCCAAGCAGGCCGTCGCCTACCGTCAGATGTCGCTCCTCCTCCGTCGTCCTCCCGGTCGTGAGGCTTACCCCGGTGATGTCTTCTACCTCCACTCTCGTCTCCTCGAGCGTGCTGCCAAGATGAACGACTCGCACGGCGGTGGATCGCTCACCGCTCTTCCCGTCATTGAGACCCAGGGTGGTGATGTGTCCGCTTTCATTCCCACCAACGTCATCTCGATTACCGACGGTCAGGTCTACCTCGAGTCTGAGCTCTTCTTCAAGGGTATCCGACCTGCCATCAACGTCGGTCTCTCGGTCTCGCGTGTCGGTTCGGCCGCTCAGTCCAAGCTGTACAAGTCGGTCTCGGGTTCGCTCAAGCTCTCGCTCGCCCAGTACCGTGAGCTGGCTGCCTTCGCCCAGTTCGGTTCGGACTTGGACCCCGCTACCCGTGCCACCCTGAACCGTGGTGTTCGTCTCGTTGAGCTGCTCAAGCAGCCCCAGTTCGTGCCCATGGCCACCGAGATCCAGATCCCCATTATCTACGCCGGTGTCAACGGTCTGATCGACGAGATCCCCGCCGACCGCATCGTCGAGTGGGAGTCGGCCTTCCGTGAGAAGCTCGCCACCGAGGATGCTCTCCTTGCCGAGATCTCCAAGGGCAAGCCCAGCGACGAGCTCTTCAGCAAGATGAAGACCCTCATCCAGGAGCACGTCAAGAGCTTCCTTGCCTAAACGGGCTCCGTCTCTAGTGGATGGTGAGCATGGCGTAGCTGCTGTGTCATGCTCGCTATGCCATCGGAACGTGGGAAACTCTCGTCCTCTTTCTCAACAGTTGGAGTAGGGTCAGGCGGTAGTGCAGATGCTCTGCTGCGCTTCGTCCGGCCAGCGCTTCCTCCTGTGCATATCGAAAACGAAATCAATACATAGTCTCGCTAGATCCCGTTGAGTGGTGTGTGCATGTGCGAGCTGAGAGGTGTGCGAGGAAGATAAAAATGCTATGAAGAAGACGCATACCTTGAGAACGAAGGGATGCTAAACTAGCAGACGCCTCATTCACAACAAGTTCGTGCGCTGCGCCAATGATATACAGCTTACAAGGGTGTGGCCACGCTCAACACAAGACGTCGAGCTTTGAGTGGGATCGAGTTGCAACCTGAACGGGATGAAGGAATCATTAGGTCCTATTAGGGAGAAGCCACGTGAGGTGATCGAGTCAAGGCATTGGAAGACTGCGATGCAGCTCAAGGGTAAAGTGAAATGAAATTCAGTGGTACGAGCTTAGACTCCGGAATTTCAGCGTCATCGTGGCTGCTGAACCGCGTCTTTGCTCCAGCTGTGAGGGGAAGAAGAAGAAGAAAAAATGGGCTTACAGATGGCGGTCACGAGTTTGGTGTTGTTCTCTTTCTCGCTTTACCAGCGAGAGCGCGCGCCAGCTGAAAAACACAGCCGGAACAGAAACCGCAAAATACAGCATCGCAGAGCAAGGCGCACCCGTCCTGCAGTCAAATTGCACAAAAGCCAGCCAGCCAGCAACCCTCGTCGGGGAGCAGATTGAAAGGCGGAGAAAATCGCAACTGCAAATCAGTCTCGCTGAACAACACTTTAATCTGCCTGCCTGCCATTGCGGTACGCGCTGCGCTGCATTCCAAAAACACACAGACTCAGCAACGCTCTCTTGGCTAGCTCAGTCACAGTTGCGCATCTGCTCTTTCGAGCTGGCTTCCAAGTGAGCTTTCCTAGTTGCTCTGTATCTTCCGACTTCTCCTTCATCCCCACACCTCTTGGCCTTCACCTCCTCTTTCTTTCACTCGTCACACGCTAGGCCCTCAGCAAACACCGAACTACCTAGCAAGTGGTACAGCTCCTGGTCGCCTTGCTTCTCAGCTACCCTTTTCGAAGCATCGTCTGCGCATTCACAACGGGACGAGCCCGATCGTCATCAAGCGACGTCAACACCTTTCGAGACAGACAGTGACCGGCCGCTTTGCATCCGCGCGCCTTGCTCTGGCTTTCTAACTTGGCAAAAGCCACATCCCCGCTCATCCCTGCTCAGCGTAGAGAGGCAGTCTCCCATTCAGATCATCCAACATGGACGTCGACTTGATTCAGGTCGTCAACAAGCTCCAGGAGACCTTCACCGCCATTGGCGGTGATTCGGTCGACCTGCCTCAGATTGTCGTTGTCGGCTCTCAATCAGCAGGAAAGTCGAGTGTCTTGGAAACCATCGTCGGCCGCGACTTTTTGCCCCGAGGAAGCGGGATCGTCACTCGCCGTCCTCTCGTTCTCCAGCTCATTCACACTCCCTCCGCCAAGGATCAGGCCAAGCAGAGTCTCAAGCAGTCACCGCGATCCTATGACCTTGCCGATGGCCATGCGCCCGAGATGCTGCGTGGTGGATCGAACGGCTCCTCCTTGGGTGGCGGCAGGACACCCACCTACGAAGAATACGGCGAGTTCCTTCACCTCGACAAGCGCTTCACCGACTTCAACGAGATTCGACGCGAGATCGAGAACGAAACCTTCCGTGTTGCCGGCCAGAACAAGGGCGTCTCCAAGCTTCCGATTCACCTCAAGATTTACAGCCCCAACGTCCTCAACCTCACCCTTGTCGACTTGCCCGGTCTTACCAAGATCCCTGTGGGCGACCAGCCTTCCGATATCGAGCGCCAGATCCGCAACCTCGTCACTGACTACGTCTCCAAGCCCAACTGCATCATCCTCGCCGTTAGCCCAGCGAATGTCGACCTGGCCAACTCGGACAGTCTCAAGCTCGCTCGCACCGTCGATCCTCAGGGTCGACGCACCATTGGCGTGCTCACCAAGCTCGACCTCATGGATCAGGGCACCCACGCACTCGACATCCTCACAGGGCGTGTCTATCCCCTCAAGCTCGGTTTCATCGGCGTCGTCAACCGTTCGCAGCAGGACATCAACGGCAACGTGTCCATGTTGGCCGCACGAAGAGCCGAGGAGGAGTTCTTCCGCTCGCACGCCGCCTACAAGAACATCGCGCATCGATGCGGCACCAAGTACCTCGCCAAGACGCTCAACCAGGTGCTCATGAGCCACATTCGCGACAAGCTGCCCGATATGAAGGCTCGTCTGAACACGCTGATGGGCCAGACGCAGCAGGAGCTCGCCGCTTTCGGTGACACCACCTTCCTCGGAGACCAGCACCGAGGCTCGCTCGTTCTCAAGCTCATGACCCAATTCGCACGTGACTTTGTCGCCAGCATCGATGGAACCACGTTCGACATCTCCACCAAGGAGCTCTGCGGAGGCGCTAGGATCTACTACATCTTCCAGGATGTCTTTGGCCACGCCCTTACCAGCATCAATCCAACCCACAATCTCACGGTGCAGGACATCCGCACCGCAATCCGAAACTCGACCGGTCCGCGCCCCTCGCTCTTTGTTCCCGAAGCCGCCTTTGAGCTGCTCATCAAGCCTCAGATCAAGCTTTTGGAACCACCAAGCTTGCGCTGTGTTGAGCTGGTGTACGAAGAGCTCATGAAGATCTGCCACAACTGCACCAGTGCAGAGCTGCAACGCTTCCCTCGCCTGCACGCACAGCTGATCGAAGTCGTCTCGGAACTGCTTCGAGAGCGTCTCGGCCCCACATCCGAGTACGTGCAGAGCCTCATCCAGATCCAAGCCGCGTACATCAACACGAACCACCCCGCCTTCGTGCACGATTCGGCCAACATTGCACGCGAGCAGCGCGAAGCCCAGGCACGCAAACAGGTCGCGATGCTGCCGTCGTCGTCGAGGCGCAAAAACTCGTTTGACGATCCCGCCGACGTATCGAACGATCTCTCGGACGACGATGGGGACAGTGCCAACTCGCGCAGCCTCACGGTTAACGGGGTCAGCTCCAAGACGGGCGGAGCGCGCGATAAGAAGGAGCGTACATCTGCGCACCACGATTCGCGCCCGCACTCGGCGTCAGCGCCCGACGGTCGGGGACACCACACGATCGGTCACTTGGCGAGCGGCTACGCGAATGGTGCGAGTGCTTCGGGAGCCGGTGGTGCTAAGGATACGTTCCTCAACTACTTTTTCGGTGGAGCGTCCGGTTTGCCTGTGGGTGGTGTAGGACCGTCCTCGGGTATGGGCGGGTACCACACGCCTGCACCGCACACGCACCAGTCGAGAATCTCCGAGTTCAGCCAGGCACGCGAACACAAACCCAACGCCATGACCGGCCGTACGGGTCTGGAAGGCAATTCGGCCGCGTACGACATGAAGTCGCTCGACAAGCACCTGGAAGCAACACCCATTTCCTCGGACGAATACGCCCTCTCCGACCGCGAAGAGCTAGAGACTACGCTGATTCGCTCACTGATAGCAAGCTACTTCTCCATCGTCCGTCTGTCCATCCAGGACCTTGTGCCCAAGGCGATCATGCATCTGCTGGTCAACTTTAGCAGGGAGAGCGTGCAGAACAGGTTGGTGGCGTCACTGTACAAGGAGAACCTGTTCGAGGAGCTGCTGTACGAGGATGAGGGGCTGACGAGCGAGAGGAAGAGGGTGAAGCAGTTGCTGGATGCGTATAGGGAGGCGTTTAATACGCTGTCCGAGGTGACGTTCAAGCCGAGTGCTGCGGGCAGTTCGTGAGGCAGGTTTGAGAGGCGTTCAATCTCAGAGATGTCAGACTCGACGCGAATGGCTGATGAACTGAATGCACGGCTGATGAATCAATGAGGGTATGATTGTGTGATGAGTCTGAGAGTGACAAGGCGGGTTATGGTTCAGCTAAGAATCTGGCGAGGGTTGCGAAAGTGACTTCCTTGCTGAGGTCCAGTCTGGCCCCGTTAACGCTGCTTCTCTGAGACGTCTTCCCCCCAACCCCTGACTCCCCTGCAAACGCTCTCACCAGCCGTTCCAGATACCCTTTGAATCTCGCATGCAACCCCTCATCGCCAAACGCAGTCGGGCGGGACGACATCCCCACACTCACCGTCTCCTCCTCCTCACCCACGAACCCCATCACGTCCAATCCAAACGCTTCGCCCTGCGGCGTGTGGCTCTGTGCCCATGTCGCCTTTCCCACCCTCCAACCTCCCACGCCAAGGGAGGGGAGATCCAGCAGACCGAGATTGGAGATGGTAAAAGCCGAATCGAACGGCGTCACGCTCTCCTGTTGCGTGCCAAAGTGCTTCTCCCAGCCGTTCGCCCATCCTCCCGCTTCCTCCCGGGTCCCACCGAGGGACGACTCGACCTCCTCCTCCTCCTCCTCCAGCCTCCTCTTCCTCCGCGTCCGCGAGGGTGTCCGCTCGAAATCAGGTATATAAGCTAGCAGCCCCATATGCTGCTTTGCGAGCCTTCGACCGCGCGGACTCGCCAAATCGCAAGCGAAACGGTTGGTAAACCGCCAAAACCCCTCCCGACCGGCGAGCATGTAGTTGTCGGCGTAGGACGAGACGTAGTTTCCTGACGTCAGCGGCAGCGGTGTCGCGGGCGCAGGCTCTACGGAAGGTGAGAGCGGGAGGCCGCGTCTGCGTTTGACTGGACGAGGCTCGTCTCGCAGCGAGATGGGGGTTGCAGTGCCCAACACCACGCTGTACGCGTCGAGCGCTGAGGGTGGGACGTCGTGAGAGTGCGCAATGGCGGCGTAGAGCGAGACGAGGGCAAGCGTGTGAATGATCGAGTGCAGGGTGGCGGCTTTCTTGGAGGGGGACTGGGGGTCGATGTGCGTGCAGGCGAGCAGTTTGAGGTTAGTGATGAGGCGCGGGGCGGAGATGAGGTTGATGTCGAGCGCGGGGGTGCAGTGCGAGGGTAATCGGACGATGTCGTGTTCTGATGTGGACGGAGACGCAGGTTTGCGCTTCCGGTAGGACGACGACGATGGAGAGGCAGGCCAGGAGATGGGGCCTCGGAGTTTGGCTTTCAACTTGCTGGACATGGGGAGGCGAGGCAGTATCAGCTCCTTCCACACCTGGCCCAGAAGGTAGCCGGTGGAAGGCTTGAAGTTGAAGATCTTGTCCGAAGCTGGTGGGATGGATCTGACGACGGCGTCCGCAGGGCTGGACTCTCGTGGCTGCAGCAGGAAGCGAAGGAGGTTGAGTGTGCCTCGTCCATCGTTGATCACATGATCTGTAGACAGCACGGCGATGCACTTCGGAGCCTCTCCTTCCTCTACCTCGACTTGACTCAACGTCACCTTCCAGAGAGGTCTCTTCTCCAGATCTGTCGTTTTTGGCAGGGTGAGGTGATCGTTGAGGATAGCCTGCGAGAGCAGCTTGTCTGTCTCCGCTCCTTGTTGCCTCGAAATCGTTGTTGCGATATGCAAGATGTCCTTTGAGGTCGGACTGGGTGTCACCGGGGCCCATCGAGGCGCTTTCGAGCGAGGGGCTTGGACGCGGTAGCCCAGCAGCGGATACTGCGCAAGAGCCTGATCAATCCTGCGTTCCAAGTGACATTGAAATGTCTCGAAGGCTTGTTCTTGTTCGCCAGTGTCGGGGGGAGGGTCGAAATGCAGGACGGATGCGGCGCTGACAGTCGGAGGCGAGTTGATGCACCGACGAGCCACGGCATAGCGCTCGTGCAAGCTTAGGGTTCGTGTTGGTGTCGAGGTTGACATCTTGCTTCTAATGATGCTTCTTGCGGTGCGTCGCTCGAGTAGAGGGAAAGGTGAGGGATATAAGCTTGAAGCCGGAAGCTAGGGGGGGTTGGAGAAGTCTGATCCTGAGCTATCGTTCATATACTCTTCATAGCCATGTGTGTCGGCGACAAAACTTGCCACATTGGTCGCGGCAAAACCAGTCTGGATCAAAGCTGATAGGTCGACATCGCAGTGGGACTGCGGTGTTCGAAGATGCCTCCAGCGGAGCGACACCGTTTAAAGGAGGTCTAAGCGTTTCGGGCCGTTCTATGAGCAAGGTAGCCGCTGGTGCCTGCATCCGGCCCACATGTGGCAGTGAAAGAGGGTTTGGCGCTGCACCAAGTGACTTGGCTGCGTAGTGTCGAGTCGACTGCATTCGGAATAAATCTCGCTGGACCCTGAATGGGCGGTTAACGAGGTCCATGTCGCGATACGCCGGCGATGGCTTTGACCGCTTTGTTCATTGTCGCCGGTGCTCGGAGCGGTCACCAGGCTAATCACTATGCGGGACGCTGCTTCTCGGGAGCAAGCAAGGCCGACTCGCTCCGGGGTCTCCTTGATTAGACCGATCGTCCGTGAGGGATGGTAGTGAGTAGCAGAGAACGGACAGAGGCTGAGTTGAGGCTGTTCACAGTCTCGTCAGCACTCGTGCGGCAATTTCCAATTTACCAAATTTGTTACACCGTATTATGGTAAATGGCAACGAGAAAAAAATCCATTCTCGACGCGTCTCTCGTCTCTGGTCGAGCATCAAGCAGCAGCTGTGCGAATTCCGAGAATTTCAGGGCGGCAATCTGGCAAAGCGAGCCAGAAGAGAGAGAGAGGGCGAGAGACAGAGCAAAGCTTGCCCGGACCAACGGACAGAAAAGTGGTCACTCTGGCTGCTGGAATTCGTCTGGCCTCGACTTGCTTTGACCCTGGAATCGTGAGAATGCAGGCAGCGGTGGAGAAGTTCGATTGGATTGGAATTGCTCTGAGGACCTCTTTGCTCTTTCGCTCAGCCTGATCGCACCTTCCGATCTCTCCATCCTACACTCTTTCACTTCACTCACTCACTCCCACGCCAGCGCTGGCCACCTCGGATCTTCCGTTCGCCTCTTCATCGTCGTCGGCTGATCCGCGCCCTGACCGACAAAGCCCTGGGTCTGCATTTCCACCGCGCCCACGGATCGATTCCTCAGCTTTCAGTTCAGCGACGGTCACGCCTCCTTCACGCTCACGGCCTAGCTCCTTATCGGCAGGCGTCCTAGCGATTGAGCCCGTCCGCAACAGCTCATCCGCCATCACGTCGCCTCCAGTCCAGCTCTGAGCTCGTGCACCGTCGCGACGATGCGATAGGACTGCCGTTGTCATCAGCTCACCAACACTCTCAGGCTCTTCATCTCCCACGCAGCGAATCGCCGCTTTCGCCAGCCTGCCGTGACACTGCTGTGCCCAACTCTGGCTGGCATCAGCTGATTCTTCGCCGCGCTTCTGCCGCCGCTAGCTCCAGCTGATCATGGCCCCCAGTGCGGCCACTGAGTCCAACGTTGCTGCTGCTCAGACTGCCGCAGCCACTTTTCGACCCGACACTGCCGACACCTCCGACGCTGAAACAGAGCCTCTCCCGTACGACGACGACGAACACGACCAAGACGCAGCCGGCGACGACGTCATGGATCTCAACGACCTTGCTCAGCACGCCGCCGCATCGGCTGCGGCAGGTATCGACAGCGACGCCGATGCGCCCGGCGAAGCCGCCGATGTCTCCATGGAGCGCTCCAATGACGCTGAGCTAGAGCCATCACAGGCAGAAGATCTAGCTGACCGCGATGAAGAAGAGGACGACGAAGAGGACGACGACGACGACGACGACGACGCGGATGGTCAGGATGCTCTTCCCGCGTCTCAGCTCACAGCAACCCAAGATCCCAACTCCAACTCCAACATGAGCTCGCCGCAAAAGACCGGCGGCTTCACTGGCGACGAGTTCAGCGACGAGAGCGAGCTCACAGACGAAGACGACGATCAGAACGAGGACGAGGACGGCTCGTCGCTTTCAGACGACGATCTCGGCGGATCTGACGACGAGGACGAAGACGAAGACGAGGATGACGACGAGCAAGGCAGCAAGACGCACGAGGACGAAGCAGCTGAAGCACTCGCCGCCCTCACTGGCGGTGCCGATGGCGCAAGCGACGACGCTGGCGCAGCCGCTGGTCTCGATGCTCTCGCCGCTCTTGCAACAGCAGGCGAAGCGGATGCCAGCCACGCCGAAGATGACGACGAGGACGAAGACGACGACGTATCCGAGGGCGAAGATGCCGACACGGCAGACGGGGCACGCACCTCGCTCGATGGCGTCGCAAAGCCCGTTCGATTGCAACAGCTTCGTCAAGAGGCCGACGGCGACGATCTCAGCTCCGACATCACTCCCGAACCAGAGGACGGTGCAGATGCATCGGATCAGGAGGATGCTGGCTCGCCTCGCGATACCGACCTTGATCTCATCGCGTCCATGAAGAAGCGCGCTGCCGCCACTGGCGGTGCCACCAGTCTCCTCGAGCCCGAACAGTTGGTCGACAGTCTTCCAGGATCTGCCGCTACTTCTCGCGCCGCTTCTCCCCTTGGCGATGACGAGGACGATGCTGAGAAGGCAGGCACTGTCGGCGACCAAGATGCCGACGCGAAAGGGCCAGAAGCCGAGCAAGCGGAAGCAGAACACCCCGACACAGCCGCAGGCACACCGGCACCCGACGCTGCCGAGCACGAGGACGACACTTCCACGGACGAAGCCGCCATCCGTCGTCAAGATGCCATGGAAGCTCTCACCAAGATCGAGATCGGATTCGCCATGCTACGCGACCGTCTCTACGTCGAGAGGCTCCAAGAGATCTCGAAAGAAGGCGACATGATCCTGGACGGCACACATCCCGAGCTGCTTCACCTCACCAAGGCTATCGAGATGCGCCGTCAGCGCCGCACCGAGTTGGTCGAGATGTGGTTCGAGCAGCAAGAAAAGCAGTTCGAACGTGTCGCCAAAGCCGAAGACTTCGCTTCGTGGAGCATCTGGCGATCGAGCTGTGCAAGCCTACGACGCGATATGATGGACGAGTTCAGCAGGAAACGCAGGAAACTCGATCGCGAGAAGCGTTCACTCGATGCACCTCGGCCGGCGCGAAGGCATCAGATCTTCGAGACCGAGCTGGTGCGAAACCCAGATCGACTGCATATCCCGCTGGACTCTTCGACACTGAGGCAAGAGGCCGAGCGAGCGGAAGCGAACGGCTCGAAAGCCGACCGCAAGCAGTCCGCAAAGCGCAAGGCGATTGTGCGCGAGATCGACGCCGGCGACGAATTCGTGGCCTACCCAGATCTCAAGGGACTTGCGGATGCGGACATCATGATGGATATCGAGCAGATGGGTATCCGACCCGGGGGCGTCCCACCCGGCATGTACGACCCTTTCTACGGCGCTCCTGTCGGACTCGAGTTCCAAAACCCCGAGGTCTATGCGATGTATGGCCCAGAGGCGGCTGCTGCTGCGGCGGCGGCGGCCGCTCAGGCACACATGAACGGTATGCCGTACGGCTTGCCGCCTGGAGCACGCGGCATGCCACCACCGCCTCCAGGGGCCATGATGGCGCCAGGCACACCAGGATCCGTCCATACTCCGCACCGTCACGGAATGCATGCCATCCCACCACCGCCACCAGGACACATGCACCCGGGCATGGAGATGGGCATGATGGGGTTTGATCCGTACGCTGCCGCCGAGATGGAGCGTGCGGCTCGGATGCATCACCGCGAACAACAAGCACGCATGGGGCTCGATCCCAACGATCCTCACCACCGAAGTTCGCCGTTCCCACCCGACATGTATCCGCCCTATCCACCGCATTTCAACATGCCACTTGGTGGTGGAGGACCCATGAATGCGGCTGGTGGCGGTGGGAGAGGTGGCATGCCTCCCTCACCGACCCCGCCTCACCGAGGCAGCGGCAGCGGACGCAAGGAGCGTAGCAGCGTCGAAGACGTCCATTCCAGCGGTCGCGGTCGTGGCACCGTCAAGACGACGGGCGGGAGAAGCAAGCAGTCTCGACCGGGTCAAGCGCCACGCGAAGGACCGCCAGCGATAGGCTCGCCGACACACGCAAAGTCAAAGACGAGCTTACCGCCGCCACCGTCGATGGGTGTCGTAGACGAGCGAGATGTGAAGATGCACAGCAACGGTGCACCGGGACGAGTAGGAGGTGGACATCATAACGGACCGGCGAAAGGGATGGGTACCGGGTTCGGTGGAGCAAGGAGCGGGCCACCTGCAGCGACGCCGGTGGCGGCCGCTGCGGCTGCTGGTGTGGGAAACAGGAGTCTGTATCCGCCAGAGTAGCGTCGACCAGACTGACGAGACTCGTCTGCTCGCATCTCAATCATACCATGTCTCTGGCTTTCTCGTGAACTGTGTTTCGAAGGAGAGGCGGACAGATGAATGACCGTGGATGACTGTGGATGACTGTGGATGAGCATCTTACCGTAATGCTGGGAGGGCCTGCAAGCGAGGTGTTGAAAGCAACGTTTATCAGATCCGAGGCTGTTTTCCTGTGGGCCGTGGAAGAAGGCGCGAAATTCGCCGAAACTTTCCTTGCTTCTGGTAATCATCTTGTTCATGCCTTTGACCTTCCTGTCTCGCGACCATCATCCCACCTTCCAGTGGCTTTCACTTGGCTGATTTGGCTCGCAAGGATGGCATCTACACAGGCGTCTACATCGGCGCTGCCGTCAAGCTCCTCCTCCTCCTCTGCCGCCGTGGAGGAAGCCCTGCAAGATCGCCACATCACCATCCTCTACATGACTCAAACAGGCACTTCACAAGATGTAGCACAGCGCATTGCTCGCGATGCCCAACGCAAACGCTACACCGTCCACATCTCGGATGTTTCCAATTACGACGTGACTGATCTCGTCAACGAGTCACTCGTTCTGTTCCTCGTCTCCACCACCGGCCAAGGCGAGTTCCCGACGAGCTCTAGAAGTTTTTGGAACTTTTTGCTCCGCAAAGGCATCCCGGAAGACATTCTGGGCGATGTCAGCTTTGCTGCGTTTGGCTTGGGCGATACGACCTACCCAAGGTTCTGCTGGCCAGTGAGGCTTCTCAGCAGGAGGCTCAAGGCGTTGGGTGCTGTGGAGCTGGTGCAGCACGGCGAGGGGGACGAGATGCATTATTTGGGCTTGGAGGGCGAGCTAGTGCCTTGGCTGGAGAAGTTCTGGAACGAGATGGATGGGATGCTGCCTTTGCCGACGGGTGTGAAGGAGGTGGGCAGGGACGAGCTGCTTCCGCCTCGGACGACTATCAGGAAGATAGAGGCCAACAAAGCGATCAACGGATCCACCGCGGGCAACAGCTTCTACAAACACCTCGAGGAGCAAGGCTGGTCAACCTCGAGACTGGGCAAGAACGAGCGCATGACAGCTGCAGAGCACTTCCAAGACGTACGCCTGCTCGAGTTCGTCGATCCACCAGAAAGTACCGACGGGCCAGCCCAAGCACATACCAGCAACGGAGATGCATCACATTCACAAGCAGACGACAGAATCACATCACAGACGTATCGACCAGGCGACGTGCTCTGTCTGCATCCCATCAACGACGAAGCATCCGTCGCCGAGATGCTTTCACGTCTTGACCTCGGCGGCGACATATCGATCAGCGTCTCTGGCCCCACCGTCCCTTCGACGGTGCCTCAATCTCCGCACACCATGTCGCTCCGTGACCTCTTCGCCAATCATCTCGACTTCACAGCCGTACCCACACGCTCCTTCTTCGACCAAATCCGTCTATTCTCATCCACCGGCTCGCTGGAACGAGAAAAGCTCGACGAGTATTGCGGGGTCTACCCGCCGGAAGAGCTCACCAAGGGTGCCAACCCGCAAGACGGAATCGACGAGATGTTCGAGTACGCCCAACGACCGCGCAGGACGATCAAGGAGGTGTTGGAGGAATTCAAGTCGGTCGACATCCCGCTCGAGTACGTTGCAGATGTGATACCTTGGATCAAGCCGCGCGAGTTCAGCATTGCCAGTCCGCCACCATCCTCGACACCCTCCACCGTCCACTGCGGTGAAGACGGCCTCATGCGGATGGGTTCGGCCGACAATGCGCCGCACGCTATCCAGCTCAGCGTGGCCATCGTCAAGTACAAGACGCGCATGCGAAAGTCTCGCACGGGTCTCTGCACGAGATGGCTCGCAAAGCTTCCGGTGGATGCGGAGGTGCCGATCTTGCTCAAGCCTGGTTACTTGACGCTGCCGCCACGGGAGGCACCACTGGTCTTGATCGGTCCAGGAACAGGCTGCGCTCCTTTACGCTCGCTTGTGCTGGAACGTCTTTCGCATCCCGACGGACCGCCTTCCGAAATTCACCTCTTCTTGGGCTTCCGATATCGTGCCAAAGACTATCTCTTCGGCGAGGATTGGGAAACACTCCAGCAAACGCATCGAGATGTTCTGCACGTGCATACAGCGTTCAGCAGAGATGGAGACGATAAGACGTACGTGCAGGACCTGATTGTAAAGGAGGAGAACAGGCAGGTGCTGTGGAATGCGATCGTCCAGAGGAATGCTTGGATCGTGGTGGCTGGTGCGTCGGGCAAGATGCCGGAACAGGTGAGGGGAGCATTTGAAAAGCTGGCTCAGGAGTGCGGTGGGATGGACGAGGAGCAGGCGAGCAGATTCATGGACAGCTTGGAGAGGCAGAGGCGTTGGCAGGAAGAGTGCTGGGCGTAAACTGCAGAGGTCTCCCGACGGAATCATCAAGTGTGATCTTATAGAAATTCGGCAAGACCGATGTGACTCCTGCGAAAGCAACTCATTTCGGATCGACCGACTCGTGTAGACGGTGGCGTGGCGTGAGAACCACAAACCTTCGCATCCGTATCGATTTGCGCTCAGCTCCCTCTGGGCTCAGCTTCACACAGACAGCACTCTCAAGCTTCTTCAGCCATGAAGCGGTGGGAATGACATTCGAATCAGCCAGACCGTCATTGTTGGCCAAGCGGCTCAGCGAGAATGGGCTCGACAGATATAAACTCAGGCCTCATGCGCGATCTGTCACGTCTCCGTCTTGGCACGGAGGGCGACGAGGCTATTTCGAAGCTCTTGCATCGATCACACCCACTTGGTTTGCTCAATGTCTACGACGACTCAGCAGGCAAGCGACGCGGATCTTCCAACTGCTGCCTCGCAGCAACAACCACCCTCCTCACCCATCGATGGGTTTGGCTCTCCTAGCCTTCTTACGCTTCCACCACCTGTGGACCGCAACAGTCGATCACAGTCAGCTGGTACCCAGCCGCGGCTGCAGCTTGCGTCGTCTACCAGCATGAGTCAGAGCAGGAGCACGAGAAGCAGCTCTCTTCTGCCTCGACCTTCCGTCGAGGTTGCGGACGAGGAAGAAGAAGTGGACGAATTGGACGAGTTCTACGCTCAGCCGCCCATCGACCTGAACTGTGAGCTGCTCAATTCTCTGATAGCGCGGGGCTTCGGTCGATCTCACGACTGACCGTTCTGAACTTTTCTCTTGCAGCTGACGAGTTCGAGAAGCTGGAGGCCGAAAGCTTCCGCCAGGCCACTCAGCAACGCGAGCATTCGGTGCCAGTCGTCGAGACCAACCACGGCAGCCGTAGCAGCGTGGATCCAAGCTCTTCGCAGAAGCGACGCCTAACCGGAGTCATCGACCTGCGGGATACTTCACCCGAGCCCTCGACCCATTCACCCAAGCGCGCGAGGGGCCAGAAGCCCATCGATGATGATGCGCCTCCTGTGCCTTTCTTCGAGGAGGCATGGGTTCAAGACTTGCTCTCCCAGAGCAAAGGCGTACGACCACCTTCGCCTCCTGAGCCCATAACGAGCCGCCCGTGGCCACGCACCGGCTCACAAGGCGAACCCATCGTTATCGACGACACATCCGCTCCGAACCCGGCACCTCGTCCTTCCGGCAGATCGGTCGCCAGCACTTCAAGCATTCGCACTACCACAGGCAACCCATTGCACAACAGCCACAGCGCCAGAGCCAGCAACAGTAGCAGCGACGATGACATGCCGCTCGCCTCCCGCAACGCCTCGAACGGTGCATGCGACGACCCCGCGCCTATCCTCGCCGCGATCAGCAAGGCAGAGAATGCAGTAGCAGAGCTCAAGAAGGCGTACAAGGACGAGGTGGACGGCATGACGATCAAGCTGGCCGAGCGAGACCTGGTCATCGACGGTCTGAGGGCTCAACTTAGGAAGAGGCCTGCGAAGTAGGGTGCAACGACAACCACAGGGCTGCGCGAGCATCGACGTCGTCCTCTCCTCGTCGGTACAAAATGACTGCCATATGTACTATCATGATCAGATCCAAACGCCAATTCAGAGACAGTGTATCATTCGATCAGAAAAGTGACGCAGGTAGCCCGAGGACGGACGGGGAGGCATCAAAGAGTCGTGTGGGGATGCGAGTCGCCGAGTTTGTGAGATTGTCATCCCGCAGTCTTTTCCGTTTGCGGAGTTGAAGTGTCACGCGGGGCAGTCGTGATCTTGTGACCCCTTGTCTCAATGCCAAAGCGCCTTAACAATGCAGCCAAGGAGCATCTCCGCACCGAAGCACAGCAGACTTTACAGCAGTGAACGTTAGCCTATCGCAGATGTCAGGTGCGATTCGGTGCGTGCTGCTGAGGCGATGGTCATGACCGACGTGGAACAGGCTGACTCTGATATTTGTCCGATCCGGAGAAGCAGATCGGCAGAAGGCAGCAAGCATTCTTTTTTCGTCCGTGTATTCCAAACAAAGCATCCTAGCCTCGGGTCGACTCTGTGTCGCATGGCGCGTGCGTCGTTGCTTGCTTGCCAAACAGAGTCGATGCTTGCTCAGCTTTCGAGACTCAGCATCCCAGGAACCAACGCGGTCTTCACCAGGCGGCAGCAGAAGCACAGTGAAAAGGGTCTGCTTTGGCTTCGAGAATCCACCCACCGATGTCGGGGCGATAACAGCATGCGCCGGTGCCGTTGGAAGCAAGCCACATTAGGAATGGCCGAACTTCGTTATCAGGGGATTGCCCTGTACGGCCACGCTCTGGGTCGCGGCTAAAAAGCTGTGTGCGTATTGTCAGGGATCTTCTATTTCTGATTGCTATTCGCCGCGCAGCCGCACCTGACAGTGTCGACGTCGGATAAGGCGGCGCACGCCTTCGTTAGTCCGAGCATCGCTCCTCTGGCAAGACCATTGATGCGGATGTGAGGCATCGAGAAGGAGATGCTGCTGACGCTCTCTCGTCATCCTAGCACAGATTGTGCACATTCGATGATGCATGGACTTGCTTTGCTTCTCTGTCTGTTCGGAAGAATTTCGGTCTTTGCATTCTCATGAGGCAGTCGTGCAGCTCGAGTTTCCCTCTCAAAGACGCGCGGGGGAGAGAGAGAGAGGGAGAACAGAAGAGGGAGACAGGCTGGTCCAAGCGACTCTCAATAATCTCGAGAGCGCCAACGAGCGTTGATCTGACCGGCTCGAGCGAGCGAGCGAGGGTGGTGAAATTTCTCATTTATTTTCTCGTCAAAATTCGGAATCTGAGAAATTCTACACACTGGCTTGTGAGCCTCGAAATTCAGGCCTTTGGTTAACTTGGCAGCACTGCGCGCCGGCAGTGAGAGAATCAGGTGGTGGACCCGGCCAACACAGGGTCGGTCCCTGAGCTAGCTGGGCCTTGCCCTTGCCCTTGCCCTTGCCCTTGCCCTGGCTGCTCGCTTGCTGCTGAGCCAAAGGTCGAAATTCAAAGGCAGCTCAGCGCGACTTTGGTTGATCACACACCCACGCTCCGCCTCAATTCATCGGTCGCTTCTCTCAGCCAAAAGCGGGTTTGCTGCTTGGCACCACAGTGTGAGAGTGGATCGTCGCCATCCCTTTTGGATTCTAGCTCTGGCAGCAGTCGCCTCTTGCTCGTCGTCAACCTTCCACGACAACTTGCTCCTCGTCGCTCGCTCACTCCGTCGCTGTCTCAAGGCAGACAGATCTCGAAACAGATCCACGCTGCTGCTGCGCTGAAACCATCTGCCGTCAACCGGATCACATCCATCGACCCGAGGTAACCTCGTCGCTCCGGTCGAAGCGTCCTTTCCTTTCCTTTGCGACATCCTCAAGCACACTGTGTCCACTATCGGACACCAGCTTACGGTCCATTGCTGAAAAGTTCATCACAGTTCAACGGCAACAGCTTTCAATTGCTCTACGCTTTACGCTCGTTGACCGCCAACGCTATTGCTGATCACCAACCCGACTGCTTAAGGCCACATCCCAGGCTGCGCGAAGCATCACGGCATCTGCATCTCGCCACCTCCAAGCTTCTACTGCGCAGCACCCATGTCCTGTAAGCTCTAAGTCCGCAAGGTGTAGCTACGACTCACCGTACAACGGGACAACCTCTCGCACCACGCTCTCTCGCCGCTGAGATAGCCTCTCCTCTCACGATATCCCAACGATCCGACTCGTCGTTCCGATAGATCCGCATAAACCTACTTCAAGATGTTGTCCACACCGCAGCCGTATCCCACCGTTGCCAACAATGTTCCAGCTCCCGACGATGCGCAGATCGAGTCGCGCATGCCCACAGTCTGCGTCGACTACCTCAGTCACCAGTGGACCGACGAAGACGTGTGGAGCAGTTGGAAGGCCATGACCAAGCAGAAGAACCAGATCGCCAATGGTGTCCGGCTCGAGAACGCCAGTTGGCGAACGTGGGCCAAGCAGCGCGGCAATCTCAAGACCATCAGTCCGGAAACGCTCAACTGGTAAGCATCCTCTTCCTCGAGGCCAGTGTCAATCCTGCTGGCCTCTTCGTACTTCGATGGCCAGAACGGTGCTCAGCAAAGGAAAAAAAGAGGCATAACACTGACCATCACTATCACATCTGTGCGCTTCTATGCTGGCCCGGCCTTGTCTCATCGGCTATACAGGCTGAAGGACAGCGACGTCACATGGCTGTACGGTCCTCTCCACGAGCACGTCGAGGCGGTGCCGCCGCCGAAGCTTGCTACGACCGCTGACCGTCTCGACTTGGACAACGGGCACCGTGTCCGCTCCATTCTCAAACATCGAACCATCTCGGACATGCTCACGACGCCAGGAAGTGCAGCGTCACCCAACGTGGAGCTAGAGACCAATCCCATCGACGATCACGTGCAAGAACAGGATCGCAAGGCCGACCAGGAAGCGGCTCAAGCCGCAGCAACGCAGCGTCAGCCGCTCTTCGCCGTCAAGTCCGACTCGAACCTGGTCAGCAAGGTGCCCAAGCGCGCTGGCAGCTCCCCCAGCGCCATGCCTCTGGTCTCGGCACAGAAGAAGAAGTCGCCCAGCATCGGACGTGCCGACAGTGCAGGATCGGAAGAGAAGCGGCACATCAGCTTCAACCATCGTGTCGAGCAGTGCATCGCGCTCGATCACCAGTATCCAGACTACGACGATTACGACGAGGAAGAGTTCGACGAGGAAGAGGAGGACCCGAGCAGCGAAGAGGAGGAAGTGCTCACAATGAAGTCGAGTCCAAGAACATCACCCGCGATCTCTCATGCCTCGGCCTCGTCTTCCAAGCAGTCCGAGCAGCAAGCCACCATTGCCAAGCTGGCTCCCACTCGACTCAAGACATCCGAGATCTATCCGGCGCCCTCGCCGGCCGTGGTGGACCCAACTGGCTTCCTCGCCACCCGTGCCAACAACGGCAGCACCGTGTCTACGTATCCTGCGCAGTACGGCTACGCTCGTGCTGGTGTGCCGGCAAGTCACGGTGACCCAACTGCACGAGGTGTCCAGTGGGATCTCGAGGATGACTTCAACGGCGACTTTGACTACTTTGACGGTCCAGACCTCGTCGACAGCTCGAGCGACCACGCCAATGCCAACGGGCCGGTTTTTAATACAGGCGACGCTGCGAGCAGCCCTGACGCTTCCCGACCCTACGGAAGCTTCTTTGACCATAGCGAGTCAGACAGGACTGACGGATCCACATCATCCGCGTCGCCTCAAGACATAACAGCCGCAACATCGGATCAATCGCAGGCCAGTGTTGCACCGAGAGGCATCCTCAAGCATAGAATCGTGCACCAGACCGGTTCGGACGACTACGAGCCGCGCAGCTTGGAAGCCGAGGGCGACTACGACGTGCTCGGCACCTCGCATCAGGAATCTTCGTCGTTTGCAGAGTCGTACGAAGCCTCTCGGGGCGAAGACTCGCGGGAGAGGGGCCGCACGTCGCAACGGCTCGGCAGCTCGGCGAGCTACGAGCGCATCCAGGAAGCAGCCCGACAAGGCCGCGTTCGCACCAACAGCGGCGCCTCTTCGGGTCACTCGCCGACCAACTCGACGGCCAACGGAAGCTACGACCGCTACTCTGCCTCGTCGGCCAGCCCTGCGTCATCTACGTCGCCCGCCAACGCGCGGAGTAATGCACGGAGCGGCGAGTCCTTTCGAGGCGGCAAAGATGGCGCGCGAGATGGAACTGATGGCGTTCGAGCTGGAGATGGAACAACGCACGGAGGAAAGGCGCGTACGGTCGCGAATCGGGCCCTGAACGACTACGACTCGGACGGGCAAGGATCGGCGGGGCTGGCCAGCCCCAACTTCCCCGCGAGCCCGCAACTGGACGGCAAGGACGACACCGGGTCGAACCGCTCGTCGCAGGACCGCGATGGCGACCGGTACATGTACGGCGGCGAACGAAGCTACTGGGCCGACGACAAGAAGGGCGGGTCTAGAGCTGCGTCGGCGCGAGCAGCCAAGTCGACGTCGCCTGCGCCTGCGGGTGCGACCGATCTGAGCGTCGACGTCGAGAACATCCCTAGCAACGCGCGCCCCCCGCCCAAAGCGGTCAGCGTCACCAGCCCCGATGGACCCGTAGAGGTGGGTCCGACGCCGCTCAACACGCCCACCTTCATCCTGACCCGAGCGAGTGGCAAGCGTCGATCCGGATCGGGTACAGGAGCTGATATTGTCGGTGGTGGACCTTCGAGCCCAACGCTGCCGCGACGAACCAGCGCCACGGGGGCTCTAGTCGCGCCGCACAACTCGGAGCCTCGCGTGCCGCTGGCGCACGACTATGTCGAGGAGGACGAAGGAGGAATTATTGGTAGGGCGGTCGAGATCGTCAATACGGCGAGGGATCTTATTGGAGCGTTGTTGGGGACGGGCGATCGGGGGAGGTCTTGGCGTGAGGGCTAGTCGGTGGTCATACACTCGCGCGCACTCGCATTTGGAGTGCAACACACACACTTTGTTATTCGGTCCAGAAAGCCTGCATCTCGCAATCATCTGTTTATTCTTGCATCCCACCTTGCATCGCCGGCGTCTGCGAATCAGACTCAAGGAGGACGGCATCGATGAGCGATCGGAACACCTGCAGCCAGAATTTGAGGATGTTCTGCCTCTCCTTTCCTTCCCCTTCTCCTCTTTGCTGGCCCTCCGACGCGGGCCGTTGTTCGCGATACAACCACTCCGCAAACGACACCTGCACCGTCGTCTCGCCTCTAAAACTCCACACGTGCAGAATCGGCTGTCTGATCCCCACCCTGCCTACCAACTTCATGCTCCCCACCTCGAGCGTTTTCCCATCCTCCAACGGGTGGGAGGGGCGAAAGAAACTTTCGATGCCACCGACGGAGCTGAGCCAGGGCATGGATGGGTAGTGCGCCTCGTCGCGCAGTAGGAGGTATTCCGAGATCATCGTGTCGTGTAGCAGCGTCTGGTCCTGGAGTAGCCAGTGGGGGGTGTTCCTGCCTTCGTGATACTGGGTTGCCAAGACTGTCGACAGCGACATTACTTGATCGACTTCGTCCCGGGTGATGCGAGGGAGCGGGTCGCGGGGGTCGGTGGGTGACGCAGTGGTGTGCTCCTCAGAGGAGGCTGACCAGGCAGCGGATCTGGCAGAGATCTTGGTCGGGAACCCGCTCATACACAACCCCAGATACCGCCGGTATTGCGGGAGGAGCGTATCCCTCTTACTGATCGCATTGGAAAAACTCCCCAGGATACGCGTAGGGTCGTCGTAGCCCCGGGTAGGGGTGAGGAGGCGATGTCTGCGCACCCACGTCGTCGACATGTGAGCGCAGGCTTCGAGGAACGGGGCTAGCGTCAAACCGCGCTTCTTCAAAAGGATGAGCAGTGCGGTGGTATGGGTAGCGGGTAGGGTATCGCTGATGGTGGCTGTGTGGGTGATGTTGCCGGTGAAGGGGAGGCCTGTTTGGGGAAGGAGGCCGAGTGGGAGCATGTGGCCCTTCTCAGCGACGGTTCGGCAGATGCGCAGGAGGGGCTTGGTGAGGGTTCGACGAAGTGTGGACTTCGCGTGGCTGTTGAGGGCAAGTGTGACGACCTCCCCCCCTAGCCGGTCGATGATGTTGGGAGGGGTGGCTTTACCGTTCATCCGACCCGCATTGATCTGCTGCAGACGCTTTTTTTCGGTCTTGGACACTGTCCAGGACTTCGGTGGATCCGCAATAGCGTCTTGTAAGGATGGTTCGAGTCTCACCACCTCCTCCCCCCACGCACACACCCTCGGTTGGGGGTCGGTGAGGACAGAGGCGATGTGCGAGATGAGTAGGTCGAACGCTATCAGTGTTCCAACGCCCTCGCTGACGCTGTGGCACTGCTCTACGAGCAGCCGACCATCGGTGTGTGGGGTGGGGGGCCAGTAGTGCACCCTCAACCTGTCCCTCCCGGGCACCCCTTCAGCGGTGGCTCGCGTGAGGAAGGTTTGGAACTCCTCCTCGTCCGGCAACCGCTCCTCATCGTGGTACACGAGAATGTCGTCCAGCCAGCGTTCAACGTCAGCTTCGGTAGAGAGACAGTCGTACACCAGCGCCACCTGCAGATCCACCTTTCTCGCCAACAGCGCTGGGATATCATCTCGCTCCGGAATCCCCTCCAACCTCCGCTTGGCCAGTCGCAGTGCGATGGTGGGATGGTCGAATCGCAGTCTCCTGAGCGCTTCCCTCAGCTGCGAACGGGTCAAGGAGCACGGTTCGGACGACGAGGGGATGGTGAGGGTGCACGAGGCAAACATATCACCGTGCTGGTGGAAGCGTTCCTGCCAGTGAAGGATGAAGTTGGCCATCGAGTCGACGGTTCGCCACCACAGCGAACGGGGGGAGGGGAGGTGGTGCCATTGGTAAGGCGAGGTTGAGGGTGGGGGTGTGAATGCTGGTTGCTCTGGGGGGAGAGTTGTCATGGTGGGAGGAGAAGGGGGTGGTGAGGAGCTGGTCGTGGAGGTGTGGTCGGAAGAGTTGGTCGACGCAGAGGTGGAGCTGATGGAGGTATTGCTCTCAGCAGCGCAGGCGGGTGATGGACAGCGCTTCGAGTGTATGCTCTTCTCGCCTGCTTCCGTCTTGCGTCGAGAGCCGAAGAGATCGGCTTGGCATCGGAGGGCTTGCATGTCCGTCACGCTGGTCTGAAGACAGACTGTCTTGAGCCACAGCTATACCTTGTATCGCCGCTGGAGCGATGGAGGTGCTCGGAAGAGCTGTGTGAAGCCAAGCTGAACGAGGTGGTGGAAAGGAAAGTGAATGCGGACCGCATCTCCTCCTCCGTTCAAGGGACCGAGATACCTGTAGACTCAACCCTGCTGTGGGAGGTGAGAGACATGCACCTTGCCGATCTGTACATTGCCTGTAGTGTCCGCCACGCAGTCTTCCTGCGGTTGAGGACTCCAAGCCATGGGACGCTGTGAGTGTGGCTGTTTTTGACAGCTGACGCTTGTGCCGACCACATTCCGCACTCAAGGGGGTGCAGCTTGATTTTGCAGCTGCAGACCGCGTTGGAAAAAACGCGGGGGTTAGCTGCCACATGGCAACCACATCGAGGCTGCTCCCAGCGGTTGGCATCGACAAGGCGAGGCACGAATCACGCCACCGCCTTGAGCTGCAAGATTGACGCAGCTTGATCACGAGCACAGCGTCAAAGCATTCTGCCGGTCCCAAATTGTGCTCTTGCGCTGTGGTATCGGCTGCGTCACGAAAGCACGCAGTTCACGGCACATGTGAGCGGGAGCCTTGCGAGTCGACACATCCTTGACTCAGCTGCTGCGTCAAGAGCGCAAGCTCGGGCGCTTTTCGAGGTGTGCTTCGGAGACTTTCTCATTAGCTCTCTTAGCTGAGAAAGTGATGCAGTCCAGCGACCGGAAGGGAAGAGGTCTCGAAGATCTTTTCCTGCACGTCGAGCGACCGCGCCCCGCGTGTTTTGGCATTCCACCTTACTCTCACCACCGAGATCTGGATCCCACCCTCCGCTCGCCAGAGACAGCCTGGAAAGAGTGCCTCTCTGCGTTTCAGAAGGAGACTGCATCGCATGCGATAGGGGTGCATTGATCGACCCGGACACATCACAAGAAAGAGATGCTAGAAGTACAAAGAGATGCTAGTGAAGGGGATATTGTCCATGCTCAAGATGAGTGCTGAGAGATGAAGGGGAGATGAAGCACGAGTTCGAAGTTTGGGCCCTGACGAGAGGCTCGAACAAGCTGTTCGCTAGCTGTTCGATTACCGCCGCTGCCCGCCGCTGCAAGGCCATCCCGAGGAGCTCCATCCCGTCAGATTGTACTGATCGGGAGGATAGTTGCATCCACTGATCTCGGTGTAGAAGGGGCTGTTGAGGTCGGGCTTGAACCACGACCCGACAGTAGGCGCAGCGGTGGGCTGTCCGGCGCCCGTGGCAGTCACCGAGAAGGTCGGAGCTGGAACAGCCGTGGTTGACTTGGTGGCAGTGTAGCTGGGCAGCTGCGAGACCGGCGCACTGGCTGAGACGAGCGACTGCGGCGGGTAAAGGTTAGCTGCCACGTTTGGCGAGTAGCTCCCGGCGCTTCCCGTCTGCCACGACTGGAAGGCGCTTCCCCACGTAGCTGTTGGCACCGACGTGCCCAGCCGAGAGGCTTGTGCTGCGCAGGCACCGCTTGATTCGCCCAAAGGATTCGTAGGCATCCAGCCTTGCTGCAGCCCGAGCGAGTACGACCACATGGGTGCCGTTGGCTTTCCTGTCCTCACACTGTTGCCGATCTTCCACGTCCAGAAGAAAAAGTCGCGCAGCGAGTCCATCGACGTCAACGCGAAGCGACGCAGACCTTGCTTCGTCTCGTCGGAGTAGTTCTCGTAGTCGTTGAACGGCTGACACGAACCCATCCTGGGGAAGTTGCCCGCGGAGGGACCGGTATAGGTACCGTCGTAACGCGTTCCAGTGGTGACGCCGTTCAGGAAGAGACCGCAGTCGTTGATGGCCAGCGACATCTCTCCGCCCATGGCGACACCCATGTTGGACCGAGCATTGTCGAGAAGCGGCGTGAACTGCTGGCACGGTTTGAGGATCTGCACGTCCCACGGATCCGTGTTCTGCTCGCCAAAGCAAATATAAGGGTGCGTATCCCAAGCGACACGGTCACCGCCGCTGAGGAAGCCCTGCCACGAGCTGAGCGGCAAGAAGCCATCGTGGATGGTGATGTACGGACCGTTGCCTGCGCCAGTACCAGTGATGCTGCGCAAGGTCGTGTAGAGCTGCGAATACCACGACTGGAGCGCCGGCTGCCCGATCGTGATGGCGTAGGGCTCGTTGATGACGCTGAACATGGGAACGACGTTGCGAATTTCTGGCTGGCTGATGAACTGGGTGACCTGTCGGATGTAGTCCATCGTACGGTCGGCGTTGGCTCTGCCCATGAGACCTTGCAAAAAGTTGATGAAGCCAACACGGCCAGAGTGATTGTAGGCGTTTTGCGAACCTGGCACGGCGTGGAGGTCGAGGTTGATGCGAAGACCGTACTTGCGGGCCCATTGGATCGCTTTCAGAACGTAGGTCCAGGAGACACCTTCGAGGAAAGGCTCGTTGGCATAGGTCTCAAAGGCCCAGAAGCCGATGGGCAACCGCACCCAATTGAGACCAGCAGCAGCGATGTTGGCGAAATCCTGCTCGGTGATGAAGGTGTCGTAGTGCTCGGTCATTTTTTGTCGCAAGTTGTCCACGCCTCCTTCCGAGCGGTACCGCTGCGACAAGGTGAACTCGTCAACTGCCGGATTTGAGGTGTTCGCGTACGGCTCGTAGAGCGCAGGGACGATGAAAGGCTCGGTTACAAGCCAGCCTCCAAGGTTGACACCGAGGATCCTATTCCGAGCAAAGTCAAACTCCTGGTCGAGAGGGGGTGTGTAGTTCTGTGCCTGAGCTGTATTGTTGAGTGGTTGTGAGGCCCATCGACCGCCAAAGTTGTTGATGTAGGTGAAGTTATTGCCGTTGCCCAAGTCGATGACGGACCCATTGGTGCCCCAAACGGCCACTTCCTTTTGGGGGACTGGATTCGCCGGGACGACGCCAGATCCAGAGCCTTGATCGGAGCCGCTCGAGGTCGAAGCAGCGCCAGATGCGTTCGACTTGTTGTCTTTGAGCAGCACTTGAGTGATGGGCACGACGACGGCCACGGTGAGCACGCAGATCACCGCAGCGACTGCCATGAGGATGAGGAACTTCTTCTTGGGCGACATGCGCTGGTCTTTGCCACGACCATACTTGGCAAGCCCGACCGCTCGGTAGTCTTTGGGTCCTTTGGCGCCTGCTTCCGCTTTGTAGAGATTTTGATGCTGTCCCTGGTCCGGCATGGACGAGTCTGATTGGAGGCCGGATGAGCGATACTGCTCTACCTTTTCTAGATCCATAGCAGAGCTGGAACGTCTGTGATCCTGGAAGGCGTTGGCACTGTCGTCGGCGAACTCTCGGAAGGAGCTTGGCGTGCCACTCTGGCGCCAAAGCTGGTAGACGGAGTCGTAATCGCTTTGACGGCGGGGACCAAGCACGTAGGAGCTGGCTGCGGACAACGGTCTCGAGTGTGAGGCTGCGAAAGGCGGTGTGAAGGGTCTCTCCTGAATGGGCATGGCTTGACCGGGCGAAGCAGCACGATCGAAATAAGCAGAGGTCGAAGGGCCAAAGGATCCTTCGACGAAGATAGAATCGTGACTGCGCTCTCCCGGACTCTGGCGAGAGTTGCTGCGGCTCCATCGCGGACGTGGCATGTGCTGCAACGAAGCATCTCCGCTCATGTCGGCTGCAGCGAACGAGTTGTCTCCGTTGAGAAGAGGCTGTTCTACAGCGGCAGAAGGTGGCGAGGCAGGAAGCTCGTAAGACTCGGGTGCGCCCGAAGCGCGTGAGCGGCGACCCGGCATGTTGGAGGCTGAGCCCAAGTGATGCAGATGCCTAGCGTCGGTCCTTCCGAAGTCGTGGGTGCCCTGCAGGCTAAGGATGGGAAGCGAGTCGGATGATGACCCAGACAAGTCGAGCTCTGGTCTAAGACGATTCTGTTGCGATGATGGTGTGGAAGGACGTCTGATCACGAGGGGCGGCAGGATGGTAAAGGCGAGCCTCCAAGCTGGATATGAGATGGTTGTTCCTCCTAAAGATTGCGTAAGGGCGGTAAATATTGATCGACGAGTAACAGCAGTTTTTGTGGAAAGCTGCCGACCTTCCGAGGATCAAGAGCGAAAGGAAACGAGTTCGGGTTCGACCTCTTCTCACGCCGTCGATCTGCAACGGAAAGCGGGCGTAGCAATTCCGCGGCCAAGCCGATGCTGGAGCAAGGCCAGGAGACTGACCGACTGATGGGGCGTCGCTTAGAGAAATCGAGCTAGCGGCAATGCATGCTCAGGCAGGACCGGCTTCGTTTCCTACATCAAGAGGGGCGGCTCGGTTAGGCGTGGGAAACAGCGCGCGCGGCAAGCTGATGCGAATGAGTGAGGGCTGTGTCGTCGGAAGGCCATCATCGAAAAGGTTGTCTAAGCGAGAGCAGCCAAGACTTCTTCTTTCTCACGGCAAAGGTCAAGGGGGAGCAGGGTCGGATGCTGTGCCGGCCGCTCCCTCTCTCTCTCTCTCTCTCTCTCTCTTGGCCTAATTACGCCTCTTTCTATCTTTTTGACAGGCCAGTCTGCAGGGTTTTCTGGTTCCGCTGTTCGTTGAGGATCGGTTACCGATTTTTCCATTTTAGTTTCGTTTGCCGGGCCACCCTTCCGTTCCTGTGCCGACAGGTGACTGGCCGTATGTCGAGCTCAATTGGCCTGCGAAGGATGTGATTGACCTTCTCTCTGCAGACACAATCGAAGGAAGCGCGACCAAGCTGCATTGTGGACCAAGCAAGCACCCCGCCAAATCCTTGGCAGACTTGGGGGTACCAAGGATGTCGAACAAGAGGCGCTGAAACAGATCATCGAAGCACGCTACGGCCAATTTTCATTTGTTTTAAGAAAATTGGCGTGACCAGATGACGCCGGCGTGCAGTTGGCCTCAAGGCACGAACCACTTTACGCGAAAGAGGAGCGCGCTGCCAAGCCTTTCATGGCTTTTGCCCAGCCCACCTCCCGCCTCTTCGCTTGACCGTGCCAAGCTCCTGAGGTCAGCTGGCGATGCCAAGGACATGGGTTCACATTGTGGCATGCTGTCCAAGATCTTCAGTTTCAGAAGGGTAACAATGGGACCCTGCATGCCTGAGACCTGTCGAGATGATCAATCCGCTTTGGTACCGCCCGCAAGAAACTCGGGGCGAATGTGCTAAAGCGTGATTACCGCAACTGGTGCTGCTGCAGGCCAAGCTTCGGCTGTAGTCCGTGGAGTCGTCTCTGCGCTGTCGGAAGCACGACGACGATCTTGAAACAGAGCGCGCGGGCTCGACATGGACCCTTGGCAGGGCGTTGCCTCACTTTCTCATGCCAATTCTGCCGGACGCTCAGATGACTATTCGATGCCGACCCAAGCCAAGCTGGACTCGTACGCACGCTATGTCGCGAGCAACGAAGGTTTCGACGTCGAACATGTGCACCATTCGCATCGAGTGACGATGAGTACAATGACATTGAAACGGACAGCCCGATGCGGACGGCATCTCAATGAGCCAGCACCTCGACGGGCGCACCTTCGATCCTTCGCAGCAGCTTGCTTCTGTTCGTCGTATCCGCAAACAGCGCCTTGATCAACCCGGTCAGCTCCTTGCGGCTGTAATCAACCAATGCTCCTGCTTCAAAAGCGAGAAACTCGATATCCACCAACGAGCCCGTGAGAATCTCGATGAGGTACGAAGTCTTGAACCAGCTCGGCACCCACAATGCCGCTGCGCTCTGCTGCTCGGACCCAGATCCTGCGACTGTGAAAAGGCTCTCCAAGCTGCCAAGCGTCTTGACCAGCGAAGCAAGCTTTTCCGACTCGCTCTCGCCAATGTCCTCGAGGTCGAGAACGTCGTGCAGCACCTTTTGGAAGACCAAATCGACGAGACGTCCGATGGCGGCGTGGAAGCGCGAGGCCACCAGCACGGGCCGCCAAGCCTTGGCGAGTTGCTGCAGCGTCTGCACCACCTGCTTGATGCATCTCTCGCAGCGTGCGAATCGCTGTTCGTCAAAGGTACGCGCGAATCCGTCGGCCTCCATCAGCGTGTCCAGCAGGATCTTGGTCTGGGCTGTCATTTGCGCCTCGAACCATCGCTGTCCCAGCCCTCTCGTCGATGCCGCTTCCTGTTCGAGCTTGGCCAGCTCTTTCGTGCTCCATCTTCTAGCTCCCTCGGCATCGTAGGAAGCCCAGGCTGTGGCGATGGGATCACCTTTGTCGGCGATGAGTCGAGCTAGCTCTCGAGCAAGATACTCGCAATCGTTGAAGAACTGCATCGCCAACGAAGGGACATCCCGAAGCGCCTCGCCGTGGGCCACCGGCATCAAAGCGCGATGCAGTTCAAAGATCTTGTAAATGGTCCCTGCGAGCGCCTCGATCTCGTCCTGTTCAGCCTCGGTGCCGGCAGGTCGGGCAGCCTGCAGCTTTGAGATGACAGAGTCCATCGTCGTTTCGGCTAGCTTGATAAGATCCAGCGATCGCTGGCTGATGGTGCAGTCGTCTTTGAGCGTTGCAGCAGGCGTCGCAGTAGGGTCGGGCAGCTTCGCGACTTGCTTCGCAGGTGAAGCGGCGTGTGCTTTCGATCCTGCCGAGACCGATCGCGTCGAGGACGCACTGTTGCCTGGTCCTCTTCGAATGCTGTCACGCGATGCTGATGCAGGGATCTGGGTCGGTTCGGCGTCGGAGAAATCATCGCCCCAGCCTGTCGGCGACGGTGGGCTTGCGGTCGGTTCCGCTCCCCGAGTTTGCGGGATGACAACCTTGTTGAGGACGGGTTTGACTGAGCGGACTGTGGGTGAACGCTGTGCCGTCTCTGCCTTGGCTGCCGCGCTTTCAGCGGTTTGCACGGTGGATGATGCCAGTGGTGACTCAACTGGTGCCTTTGCTTGCTGTAGAGGCGTGATCTTAGCGATCTCGACTCGATCCCCCTCTGATGCGTTCGAGCCTTCTTCGAAATCCCACGCATCGCCCTCCGCCTCGTCGTCGATCTTTTGCTCAGCTTGCCCACCACCCGGCGGGTCGAGATTTGTGGTCGCCTGTGGCGAGGACGTATTGACTTCGCCGATGTTCGTCGGCAGAGATGCGGCTTCGTTGGCTGGAGTCGGCGTTGGTGCTTTGTCCGGCTTGGCGACTTGCTCGAGGGCCTTCGGTGCTTTTGTGACCGGATCCGGACGAGATTGCGTCGGGATTTCGACGGGTTGCGATTGTGTGGCTGAAGTGCTCGCACTGACTGCGTCAGGGACGGTCGCGTCCTGGGCCTCTTCTCGATGTACCTGTGGCGCAGACGCAGCGACAGCAACGTGCGTCTTTGCCTCATCGGCCTGAGCCAGCCTGGGCTTGTCGACCGCCTCCCAAGGATCTTCGGTAGACGTCGAGGCTGGTAACGTATCGCTTTTGAGCGCAGGTATTGAAGTGACGTCGGAAGCCGTAGCGATATCCGTTCGGGGCTGCTGCGTCTCCCATGGATCATCATCAAGGTCGGCTTCTTCCTCTCTCAAGCCCCAAGCGTCGGTAGACGAGATGTGACGTGCATGACCGCCTGGAGTAACTTTCAAAGATGCACCTTGGCTCTTCTTCGCTGGTGTTTGCACTTGATGCGGGGCATCGTGATCACCGAGATCCCCTGCATCCTCTTCAGCCTGATTGTCTTCCTCGCCCAAGCCCCACGCGTCTACATCGTCGCTCTTCGATGCTCCTCCACTTGGCTCAGGTTCTTGAACGGCGAACGCAGTCGACGAGGTGGAGCTGATGCTCCTCTGCATCAGGCCTGAGCTGCTAGGAGAGCTGGAGCGCTCTTCGTGCGCAAGAGATGCTACGCTCCTGTGCGAGGGCAAAGATGCTTGGGAAGGCGATTGCGCCGTCGCCTGCGGAGGAGCCGTGATGTCTTCGTCATCGTCGTCGAGACCCCATCCGTCGCCATCGAGCACAGTGTCCTCGGCATTGAAAGGACCGCTACCCAGCTGATCTTGCGGACGAATGACACGAGCTCCCAGCTTGGGTTTGTGCCTGCTTCGCGCGTTGGCCGCTGTTGATGAGGATGACGAGTTCCGCGACAAGGACACGGATGTCGGCATCAGCTGCTCTCGGAACAGATGCTCTGGACGCGCGTCGAGGGAGGTTCTGTTCGAGCTGTCGTTCGCTGCTTCAGGCGGAGATGCTGGAGCGGTAATGGCGGCAGGTGGCGGTGCAGGAGCATCAAGCTCGATGCGTACCTCTTTCCAGCCCGCTTCTGGACCGCGCGAGACGATAATAGCACGAGCCGCTTCGAGTACTTTCGATGCAGGTGTGAGCTTCTGTTCTGTGCGGGCAGTGACGATGTCTGCTGGCTCCTTGTCGCTCTTCGACGAGGCAGTCAGAGTCTGATCCGTTGGGATAATCTGTCTCGCATCAGCGTTACGAGATTTGGATCTTGTCTCGGCTGGTTCTCTGTGAAGACGATCGAAGCGAGCTCTGAGCTCCACAACTGCCGGAAGACCCTGCAGCTCAGCAGAAGAGGCGAACGGCTGCAGAGCTTTCGCTGCTGCTGGCAGTTGTGCTTTTAAGGTGGACCAGTCGGAATGCTGCTTGAGCTTTTCGAGATGTTCAAGTTGACGTGTCGCAGCGAGCAGATCGGACAAGACCGAAATCAGAAGGCCCTGCTTAGAGCTCTGCGCGAGTGCGTCATGGTACTGCGACGCTACTGGTCCTAGCCGAGGGCCGACGGTGACGAGGCGAGCGCTTGTTTGGTTGATAGATCGCCAGAGCTGATTAAGATCATGATCCACCGTGCGCGTTGACGCAGCGCGCTCGCGAAGTTTGTCTGCATGTGCGGTGACGGATTGCTCTATGCGAGTCTCGAGTGAGTCGATCTGTGCATCGATGAGCGCGACCTTGGCGGAAATGGGAAGGGAGGGTGCCGAGCTTGCAGCAGCTGTCGACGCATCCGATCCAAAAGCGACGCTCGATTCGGCACCAATGGAGGCGAGGAAGCTGGCTGCGGAGAGCGCGGGATCTTGGCGCGAGCTCGGACCAGTCATTTCGGTGGCAGATCGATGAATATCGAGCTACGGATTCGACGCGAAGGAAGCCGGCCTTAGCACGATCGCCAACGATAGGCGAAGGCGGACATGTGATGAGCAAAAAGAGCGCAACCAAGTCTTGCTGCGACCGGGGATGTGATTGCCGGTCCGCCTTGGTAAGGTACAGATGGGCCTCGCTGCCCAGAGACCCTTGCGCGGTCAAGATCCTCAGCCCCTGTGAGCGGGAAAAGGAGTCGATGTGATGTGATGTGAAAGATGTGAAGAAGGTGGATAAAATGAGAGAGCAAGGTTGTGAATCGCGTCTTGACAGGCTGGCTGGCTGGCTGGCTGGCTGGCTGGCTGGCTTGAGCGCTTCTTCTTCTTCACAAGTCACACAGCGAAATTACGGACTTTTTTCCGAGTATGTTAGGCTCAACCTCAAAGTCCCTCGACATGCTCGCTGCTGCTCAGCTCCGGATCAACATCACGACTCAGCTTTCCACCGTCTTCACATCAAAGCCTTTCAGAGGGCTCTTCGAAGCTTTGAAGCTACCGAAGATGGCCTTGCATCAGATAAGCAAAGCCATGCCTCCCGTGGCTGGGCGCCGATCACGAAGCGACTTCATAAGGAGTTCGGGTCCTCGTCCCTCCTGCTCCTTCAGTGGTCATCCGCTGCCGACATGTCAGTCTCGCGTGCGCAGCTGAAGAGACCGAGAAGACCCTTATACACTATTCTAGTGGCTCGAGACCACGCAGAAGGCGCCTTCTTCGGACACTCGACCCGATAGACTGGCCATTGGTCCGTCAGAACAACCCACCAGTCCGAAAAACGCAAATGAAGCGGCTTGCAGATGACAAGGTTTGCAGCTCCGCCTAGCTCAGACGCACCTGCACTTCATCTGCCACGGTCTAATCACGGAGCTCGATCATGCAGGGCTGCAGGTCTACTGCATGTTGGGGCCGACTTCTTTCGAGGCCAGAAGGAGCATGCGCAATGTCCGCCGAAGGCCGGAGGCGGCGCGGCCAGACCGCCTTGATGGAACGAAGCAGCTGGTCTGAGATTATCTGCCGATACGAACAGCCGTAGTGAGATGAATCTCGAAGGTGGAGCCGACACACGGAAAGACGCGGTGCCGGACCTTCACAGCCCGCGTTGGGTAGGACAGTCCGTCGTCATACATCTTCTGCGATCTTTAGGCGGGTACTGCACCGTCTCGGCACGGCTGTCCATGACTCGGTGTCCGCCCAGGCTATACATTCGGCAGACTTCGGTCTGAACTTAAGCTCAAAGTCTCGCTTGACGTGATGCAGCTGGGTCCCAAAAAGAACGCCGGTAGACATGTCAAAAGGCTGATCACTCCAGCACGTCGAGAACCGCGTAGCACTGACGGTCAACTCAGCGATCATTAAGCTTTTGACCGTAGACGGAGCCCTCAGGATGGCACTTCTCCAGCGCTAGAACTGCATTCAGGTGCACTTAGGGAGAGATCATAGCTCTTGTCTTGATCGGATCATCGAGTGCAGGCCAAACCTACAAAAGACCTTCGCGTTCATTGCTCATTCATCTTCCTCTCCATCTCCAGGCCTTCTGCGCTATTCGGTCGCGAAAAGCGACATTCTGAGCATTCTAGCACGATGTACACATCAGACGCGTTCTCTGTGCACGACTTTGACTACCCCTCCTCGCAAACGACGATGCCGCAGGAAGACTTTCAAGTCTTGTTCCATCGCAAAGTCGAGCCTCCCGAATCTGGCAAGCAGCCCAAACAAGAGGAAGGTGACACAGATTTGTCGATTCTGTCGTCCTTCTCAGAAACTGGTCTCTTCGACGCTACATACAACCAACCTTCATCCCAGGCATTGAACATGATCAACTCGAATGGTCTCCACGACGATGGTCAGACCGTAGGCCGAACTCAGAGTCAGGACTATACCTCAGGCTCGTCCATATCGTACTCATCGGATCCCTGGAATTCCAGCGCGACACTCTCCATGTCCTCCTTTCCAACGCCGCGCGACACCCAAAGCCGTCGCTTCTTACCGTCTCAGGGTGTTGCATACTCCTCGGAGACTCGACGACCCAGTATCACTCGGCCACTGCAGTCCGACCCGGCTCAACCATTTCCGTTCAGCGGACCTTGGTCATCAGGCGAGGGTGCAAATTTCGGACAAGACCCAGAACCACGGTATAACGAGCCGAACAGGCTCAAACACCTCGAAGAGAGCGTCCAGTGCTTTTGGCTGGTCTCGGAGAACAGGATGTCCCAAATTCAGCAAGAGCTCCACGAAGTCTCGTCTCGCATCAAAAGCTCGGCGCTCGAGCAGGAGCAGGTCAGCTCGCAAGTTTCTCACATCCATCCTTTGCAGATCCAGATGAATCGTATCTGCATTCGTGCTGATGAAGATCGGAAGGTCATCCTCGGCCGAATCAAGGCGCTCGAGGAGTCTACAGCTGCGTGGCAGACGGAATGCAAGAGCATGCTCGAAACGATGCAGACCGAGTTCCGCGCTGGAATCGAGGCGATTCAGGGACTGACTCCCAAGCCAAAGCGAGCATCCCCTACGAAGGTCAAGAGCGAGCCGGCGGGGACAGTGACGGCTGGTACTGGGCAAAAGAGAGCAAGCCCTCCGAGGAAGAAGCCGAGTCCAGCCAGTGCCAAGAAGGCCAAGATTGCCCCTACGGCTGCTCCGGCACCTGCCTCTGCACAGGAAGACGACTGCGTGATTGTCGGATCTGCCTTGACTGCGGCCATCAGCACTTCGCCCATCAAAGGACGTCAAGTTCTCGACCAGGATTGGACGCAAAGGCAGCACGCCCGCTTCCTTGAGCAGCAACAGCTCCATCCACAGCCATCCCAGCAACGCCAGAAGCAGGTCCCTTCACAGCCCACCGGATCGATCCAGCATTGTAGTCAATCGCTCTCGCAGCCGACGGTCGCGAACGGTCAATCGACGCCTTTCGAGCGGGTCCAGCTCCAGCCGAGACCTCGAACCGCGACGTCTTACACGCTCGCTAACCAGCAAGGTTTGGGTTCTCTCGAGGTTGCTCTTGGTCACTAATAGGTGTTAGCAGCTAGAGGCTATCCTAAGCATGATCGATTTCAAAGTCGAGCTTTTTGGAACGGTGCAGTGAAGCGCAGTCGATCAGTAAAGCCACCATTCGCTTCTTAAGCGATCCGACGCACACGCACATGCGAGCTGTAGAGAATAGCTCGACGAGAAGACACAGCCATTCTCCATCGCAAAGCATCCGACTGTGAGCAAGACTTTGCCATCCAAAGTCGAGGGGCCTTCATCGACAGTGCGAGGTTTCGTTGATAAGCCCACTCGAAAGAGAGAACGAGAACAGCGTTGATGCGAGGCCGGAGAGTTTCCGCTTCGATTTTCAGCCAGCTGGGCAGACCAGGAAGAACACGCGAAGGCACGCCTCCTTTGCCTTTCGAAAAAAACGCTCCGAGAGCTCGATTACGGTTCTCCATGAAGGATCTGCGAGCCAAGCGGGAAAAGGCTCCGAGCCACTCGGTGCCTTCTTTCATCTGCGCCTTCCTGCTGCGCTAGCAACTGCAGCCGGCGCAGGAGATGAGGACACTGACCCTGCTCGAGGACATCTTCTTCCTTCTTCACATTTGCTATATCAAGACATCCTCATCTGTTCAACGAAGGCCGAACCATCGATTCTTCTCGCCCCGACCCCCTCACACTACCTTCACTAGACACAACTCGGTTCTGCACGCTGCTCGATCCCGACTCAGAGTTACGCCTTCTGACGCCAACGCCAACTGACGATCTTCAGAGAGATCTGAGCCAAGTCCCCCTGCAGAAACTCATCTGGTCATCGCTCCGAGCAGCTGTCACGATCATTAGTCTCGCAGCCTCTCTATAAAAGGAGTGTACACGACCAACCAGCACTACGCGACCAGCTTCCGAACCTCGCAATCGCCTAAGATGACATCTCACGACCATTCCAGCATGTCCAGCATGTCCGGCATGTCAGGTATGGGCGATACCTCCTCCAACGTCTGCTCGATGAACATGCTCGGCAACTGGCAGACCATCAACACATGCGTGCTCACCTCGTCATGGCACATCCGCACGGAAGCGCAGTTCGCCGGCACCTGCATCGGCGTCTTTCTGATGGTGTTTCTGATCGAAACGGTGCGAAGATGGAGTCGCGAGTTCGATCGATGGATTCTGGAACGTGCCATCGTTCAACGAAGGGAGACTCGACGACGCACACAGCACCTCAAGGCAGAGATGGCGGCTCGTCTGGCGGAGGCGGAACCATCGCAGGACCGATCGACGTTGAGTCAGAAGCTGGAGCATCTCGATGCAATCTTCTTCGGCATCCCTGCTGGCAGATCTGGATGCCGTCAAGCCGCGCTCGACTCGATGCGATTCCGACCTAAGATGTGGCAGCAGCTGCTACGTTCGCTGTTGTATGGTGTGCAGTTTACTGGTGCCGTAAGTGTTCCGCGCTGACTTGCATTTCGATCGTTCTGCGAGCGTACAAGTCCGACTGACCCTAGCCATTCCGCATCCCCTTGATCTTACCCGACAGTACCTCATCATGCTGATCGCGATGACCTTCAACGGCTACATCATCATCGCTATCGTGCTCGGCGGCATCTTTGGCCACTTCTTCTCGACGTGGGACACGCTCGGGTCATCGCATCTCCTCGATGTGGACCAGATGGGTCACGGATACGGTGCGGAGCCGGACGTTGCCGCAGCGGCTCAGACAGGTGCGAACGCCTCGCCTTGCTGCCAACCCGACGCCAACAAGGATGCGGCGAGCGTGTCGAGCAAATCAGACGACGACAGTCACCTGAAAAGCCATGTGGTGACGCTGCCGGACCACGGGTACGGAAATGGAGCGTGTTGTGTATAGTTGCCGTCATCGATGTTGCGGCCCCCACTTACGAATCCAAGCAATCTTATGCATCTCTATAAGCCTTGTGAAGTAACGTCGGTGCTCGACGCTCTTGAAGTGAGAGGCGAGGCACAGCGTCTCCAGTCGTTCATGATAGCTTCGGTTTGAGCTCGAGACGATGCTATCGGGAGACAGCGGACCGTGTGAATGCTCGGCGGCAGATGCAAGCATCCATCATGACCATGTGGCCAACTGTGAAGGTTGCGCCTCGAGGCGGATATTTCTCTGCGGGCCGAGCGAGCAAGGGGACGTGCGTAGATTTTGAAAAGGCACACACACACGCAACACGGTTTATGGCAAAGGGCAGCGAGAAACCAACACTTTGTGTCTCAGCCATCTCGCTTTGACTCGCTACCATCGCCAACACAATCGCACATAGGCTCTGTCTCGTCCCCTGGAACATCCCGCAAGAAGGGACGGACAACCATCATGGCGTCGTCATCAATCAAAGACGATGTTCCAGCTTTCTCCGACACAGCCACGGACAGCAAAGCAGATTCGATCTTGTCGGCTGGCACGGCCGATCACAATGGCAAGTCCGCAGTCGGAGAGGAAGCCGCACACGATGCTGGCGCCCAATCAGCAGAGAGCAGTGGAACCGTTCCCACGTCCGAGGATCTCGCCGACGATGTCGATAAGCTGACTCTTGGAACGCAGGCAGCGGAGGGCGAGAGAGTCAGCCCTGTCGGCTCGGAAGCGGCCACAGAGCAAGACGCAGATGCAGCGAAGCCGATGAGCGAGCTGCCCGCAGACGTTGAAGCGAGCGAACCCGACGCAACACAGGCTAAGAGCGGGGAGGATGCGGCAGCTCAGGTAGAAGAAGCTCAAGAGGCTGTCGGCCCTGCCGACGAGTCTCAGCCACCAGCAGGAAGCTCAGCATCGGAGGCTCCGAATTCTGCCCTTTCGGATGATCAGAAGGAAGATACGGCGACAGCCTCACCACATTCACATAACGCCGCAACGACCGATCGCGAGTTCACGACGGAAGAGTCGAAAAGCGCAGCGCCGCACTCCAGCGAGCAATCCACCGCCATCGATACCGAAACTCAGTCTGATGTCAACACGCCACCACCGACGCTGCCCAGCAAAGACGCTCCGCAGACGCCAGAAAAGGCAGTAGGGAATCCCATTTCGTCCCTCGCGCGCGACGCCGCCCCATCGGAGAGGCCGTCCACGCCAGCCATGCAAGCGCAGACCCCACCAAGTCGAGAGGCTCTAGCGGATCCAGATGATGTGGCAGCCGTCGCGCATGCCTTTGGCCGAGATTCGCCGGCACTGCGCACCTCGACGGACACACCTCAGCGCATCGCAACGCCATCTCAGGCTCCGTCAAGTGCTGAGACAAAGGGCAAGGTTGCAATGAGCTCCAGCGACGCAGAAAAGGAAGCCCTCAAGAACGCTTCACAAGCTCAAGACGCGGCGGAATCTTCCAGCACTCCATCCGATAATGCCACCGTCTTGAACGAGAAGAGTGCGGAAGGCGACCAGGACAAAGCAACCCCTCGCGGCGGCATTCGCATCGGCAAGGGCCCACCTCCAGCAACGCAGGCCAGTGAAGAGCTTCCATTCGACTTCAATCGCTTCCTCGAGCAGATGAAGCACAGAAGCGCGCAGCCCGTCGGCGAGTACGTCCGCAGCTTCATCAAAGGCTTCTCCAAGAAGCCTTACCGAACGCAGGATCAGATCAAGCTCATCTTTGACTTTCTCGACTTCATCGCCGCCCGCATGAGGGAATGCGACGTCTGGAGGAACTTGAACGACACCGACTTCGAGAACGCCAAAGAGGCCATGGAGAAGCTCGTCATGAACCGCCTCTATCCATACACGTTCACGCCTGCCGTTCAGAAAGAGGGCCGCTGGGCAGTGCAGACGGACGACTTGGAACGCGATAAGGTGTTGCGGCAGCGCATCGATCTCTTCGGCTGGCTGAGCGAGGAGCACCTCGACGTGCCAGTCGGCGACCATTCTCGTGGCTTCATCGAGTTCTCGATCCAGGAGCTGCTCAAGATCAACCACTACAAAGCGCCTCGAGACAAGCTCATCTGCATCCTCAACTGCTGCAAGGTCATCTTTGGCATGATCCGACACCTCTCGACGCAGGAGAGCGCAGACAACTTCATCCCCGTGCTCATCTTTGTGGTGCTCAAGGCGAATCCCGAGCATCTCATCTCGAACGTCGAGTACATCAGCCGCTTCCGCAATCCGGAGCGACTGTCCAGCGAGTCGGGCTACTATCTGTCAAGTCTGATGGGCGCCATCGCCTTTATCGAGACGATGGACTACACGTCGCTCAGCAACATCACTCAGGAAGAATTCGAGAAGAAGGTCGAGGAAGCGCTCACCTCGTTGCCGGAGCCAGAGACGTCAGCAGCGACAGCAGCAGCATCAGCGGGAGCGTCATCAGAGGCGAGCCTGCTTGCACCTCCCACAACGCCACCGCCGAGGGGAGCACAGCCATCATTCAACTACCCTGTGCATCAACGCAGCGTCAGTGCGACCAGCGTCTCGACGCCCTCTGGACCCGGTGAGGAGGCAGCCAAGCCGCTTCCCTTCACGCCAGTGGCAGCGTCGCTTGCCGAGGACACGCGCGCCTTCTTCCTGCGAACGGGCGAGGCTGCACGCACGGGTCTCAGCCGACCGATGGGCGCGCTCGGCAGGTTGATCAACGAGGGAATCGAAGGCATCCGCACCCCAAGCAACAACGACAGCGGCGCTTCCACCGAAAGACAGAACTCGCCAGCGCCGCCTGCAGCTGCTGGATCTAGTGGGATGACAGCCTCGACTTCGCGGTCGAAGCTGTTTGGCGGCCTGTTCGGCTCGCTTGACAGGCCGGAGAATGCAGCACCAGCAGCACGCGCGGCTGGCTACCCGGGACAGCAGCAAGGCGGTCGCAGGTCGATGTTGATGGTCGATGACGAGCCTCAAACGCCCTCGACGGACGAGCTGATGCAGGATGGCTTCCACCCGTACCATGGCGGTCCAGCAGGAGGAGCGGCGGATGCGCCTCCGCGCCTGTTGCGACCCAACGCGCCGCAGAGAAACTACTCGATCGACGATGTCATGTTCGACGATGAATCGGCGGGCAGACGCAATCTGATGGCCACTTCGAGGGATGATGACCGAGGTCAGCGCGACGTGGACTACTCTGACGACGAAGACGATCACGATTTTGATGTTTCGCGGTCGTCATCCAACTCAGCGGCAGCGGAACAGCAACGTCGGCGCATGCAGATGCAACGAGACTTTGGACGTGGTTTCGACGACAACATATCGCCATCCCGCCGAGCAGGAGACGATCAGGGTCGAACGCAGGCCGGGCGTAGGGAGGAGATTGCCTACGAGAACGCGCAGACCGAGCAAGCGATCCAGCGATCGTTGATCGACCAGCAACGCCTGAATGAGGTCCAGGTGGACGAAGCAGCACAGAACTCGGCCAGCGTAGAGACGCTCAAGTCGATCTTCCCCACGATGGAGGACAGCGTGATCCAGATGGTGCTGCAGGGATGCGAGGGAAACGTGGAAACTGCGATCGATCGTCTGCTCGAGATGCAGTAGGTGTCGTCAGCCAGGAAGGGTGTAGCGGAGCGACGAGCGTCACGGTCCGATACGATCAGCAACTGTGGGTCGGTTCCGCGGAAAGGGCGTCCGGTCCTGCCGAGAAAAGCACGTGTTGCACGTACCACAGTAACAAATTGGCTTCGGTCGAACCTGCTCGCTGTTCATCGAGTTCTAGAGCTGCCTGCTGTGCGTTGAGCGTCGTCCACCTGCTGCTAAGCTTGGCCTTGTTGTGGCTGACTTCCTCCGATGCGGTCAAGCTCGATCGCATGCTGTCACAACGAGAATCAGAATTTGAGAATGAGAGCCTGGACTTGGGGGGCCCGTCTCTTCCATCAAAGCCGTTCCTGACCCTGTGGCAGCCTCAAGGCGCGATGCAAAGACGCGAAAATTTTGCCAGTCTGGAACATGGTTGTGTGCCTGGACTCGTGTGCATCGCACGCGGCTCGGCAAGAGCTAGCTTCGGGACGTCTTTATCCGCCCCTTTTTTGTCTCGTTGAGTGGTGCCGAGCTGTGTCCAAGCCTCGGCTGCAACGAGAGGCAGGTTCGGGTCGGATGCAGGTTGACAAGCGCTTAAGCGTGGGCGGGAGAAGGTGGCTTCGGGTTCGGTTTGCAGCGCCGCCCTCTCCTTCGCATTCTGTTTCGCATCGGTCCACCTGGACAAGGGCGAAATGGGAATCGCGCCCGCAGGCAAGAAGACTGTCAACACGGCTGAGCGGCTGTTCAGGCTCCGATCGATTGTTTCGGTTTCGATTTACCCATCCTCGAGCCAGCAGTGGTGATTCACTGATGCGCAAGGATGAATGCCGCCCTTCTCCCTCTCTCTCTCTTCTTGTGCGACTAGCCGCCGCGCAGACACTCACACACACACACACAGCGCGACTTCATTTCCACGCCCTTGGCGCCGCCTTGTAACCGTTACCGTGGGCCTGCACCACCGTCGCCTGTCACAAGAATTTGGCTTACGGTGAGATTGCGCAACTTCCACGTCGCGTCCGCGTCACTGAACGAAGGAGCTCTTCTACGGGCTGCTGGCACTCGCAGCGAGCGAGATGGTCGGAGTCAGATGCTACGAGGAGGCTGGAGAGAGGCATGCAGACCGAGGAGGCCGATGCTAACGAACCCTTGCGAATCAGAAGAAGCGGCAAAATCAGCTGCGCAGCTGCATTCGAAAAGCTTACCCTCTGTGACCCTGCTGATCCTCGCTCTTGCTTATCTGGTGCCATCCCCTCCCCCATCCCGGTCCGTCATGTTGCGTCTTCGCCACCGACTGGTCTGAGTTCCCCCCCCCCCCCCCTTTCGCTGGCCGATCTTGACCTCCCACCACCATCTCGCCATCTCTCTAATTCGGGGTGCACGATGGAGTTTAGAAGGATAAGCGCAACCGCTTGATGGCTTGCGTGACCACTGCGACCACTCTTTGTCCCTTTGTCTCGCGACCACCTTGGAGTAACGATTTCGCACGAGCGACCTTCTCACGGGACGACCGGTTCGACGAGGCTTTCTCGCACCGTCCCACAGTGCTCAGCCCTTGACTGACCTGCCAGAAGAGGCGACACCGAGGCTGAGCCTTCCAACAACCGCCGGCTCGGCCCAGCATGGACCCCTCTCACCGGCAGCAGCAGCAGCAGCAGCAGCGCACCGGCGCCGGCCCCGCTACCAGCGCACAGCCAAAGTCATGGGACGGCGATCAGATGCTACACATCTACCTCTGCGACTATCTACGCAAACGCGGCTATTCCCAAGCAGCACACGCTCTCTCGTCAGAAGCACGTTTGGATCGTGATCGCAAGGTACCGATCGATTCGCCGGAGAGTCTCCTGTTCGAATGGTGGGTGGTGTTCTCGGAGGTGCTTGCGTCTAGGTCGGCAGAGGTGGCTGGGGCTGCAAATGGGGGGTTGTCGGAGGATGCGCGTGTGTATGCGGGGGTGAGGCCGGCGGGGATGCCTGAGACGAGGTGTGGGGCGTCGAACGGCGTGTCGCAAGTCATGGTGCAGAACGGCAATGGACACCAGACGCATTCAGGCACGGCAGCCACCCCCTCGACGATGAACGGAAGACGATCCTCTCAAGCGTGTCCTTCCCTCAACACTAGACCAAACGAGCCCTCCCCATCCACCTCATCCTCCCACACCGCCCCAGCAACACATTCCTCCTCGACGATTGGGCAACAGCAGCGGCGTAGAAGCTCCCTCTCCACCCTCCCGTCACTCGATCTCGAAGCGAGCGCCACACTGGGCCTTCACCGTCCTGCTAGCCGAAGCGTCATCCAGCAGTGCATGGACATGATGAATCTCGGCGCCAAACAGCTCGTCCATCTCACAGCGCAGGAGCGACAGGCGCTGGCAAAACGCGTTGATCGCCTGCAGAGTGCTCAGAACGATGCGCAGATGGCGTTGGCGCAGCTGCATGGGTTGCAGCCAAAGACGCTGAACGCTGCGTCGCCGGCGAGGAAGGACGCGCAGGAGGTTGAAGGGTATGGGGAGAGGGTGGGTCAGAAGCGCAAGCTTTCGCCGGGTACGAGTCAGGAGCCGGATTGGGGGATAGCGGTGCAAGCGCAACGTGGACCGGTGCAGTCGCTGCGGAGACTGTCGCAACCGACAGCCGCTGCTGTGATGAACGCTCCTTCGCCGATGACGCCGGTGAGCGCAGCCGGCATGCCGTTCTCTCAAGTATCTCCGCATACCGTGATGCAGTCGTACAGCCCGGCGAGCGCGCCTGGAGCGATGGCCGCGCCACCCGCCCGTCGACGCTCTCTACTCGCCAACGAACTCGTACCGGGGGGAAGCCCAAACAGAACGGCGTACCCATCGGGTCTGGCAGCCTCGCCGCTGTCCATGGCAACGTCGAAGAGCCCCATCGCCGAGTGGCCCGCGATAGAGTCGCAAGCGATACCGCAGCAGCGTCCAGGAGGCTTCGAGGCGTATCACCAGCCACAGCCTTCTCAGCCGATGCACGCTCATATGCTGCAGGATCAGGGTCAACTACGCACAAATGCGCCTTTGGGTAACGCTCACCTCAACGCAACACCGCTACAGCAGCCACAGGGTCCGAAGCCACCGTTTGAGGTGGGCATACCGCCGACAACAACGGCGGCGAAAGGGTATGCTTCGAACGGAGGCGTTGATACGCTGATGGCACAGCAGGGAGGAGCGCCGGTGATGCCGTTTGGCCAGCTCGAGTGGGACCTGAACGTGCTGCTGAGCAACCCGACGTTGGGACGCGACGAGACGGCGGCTCTCGCACGCCAGTTGGGCGACGTTGGCAGTTCGTAAACCCTTTCCTCTACAAACAATCACTCTCTCATCACCAAATCCTTCCTCTTTCGCCGTGTCTCTCTCTGTTGTTGAGCATGCTGATAAGAAACTCGATTGATTGCTTTGAATTCGATTGATTGCTGTGCAGATGGGATGCTGTGTGGGAAGGGGAACTAGGCCTTGTTAGCAGTCTCCTTTTGGAGCTGCTCGGGCGACTTTCCATGCTTCTCGCCGTGGACAGCATCCTCAGACTGGGTTGGACTGCCGGACGAGCCACCCTTGTTGGCGTTGGCCGCCGTCTCCTGCTGAAGAGTCTTAGGGTCCTTGGAGTGCTTGTCAGCCTTGACCGAGGCGCCCGAGTGCGTGTCGTTGGTGAGCACGCGTGGGTCGTCCGTGCGTCGAACCTGTCATCGCCACGCGCCAGATGGAAGGGGGGGGAGGTGTGTCAGCAAATGATGGAATCCAGTGAAAGGACGGTTGGGTGGGGGTACTTACAGCAGTGGTAAGGAGCGTTCGACGACCAGCAGCGGAGGCTGGAGAAGCGGCGATGCGCAGCGAGGCGAAAGAGGTGCGAAGGAGCGACATGATGGATGCGAGTATGGTTGGCAAAGATGGTGGTAGTAACGATGCGAGGATGAATCCGTCCTTGAAGTAGCAAAGAGTTGCCAACCGATCCTGTCACACAAACGTGTTGGAAGCCTCGCTTCGGCTCGAAACGGCCCTTGCACTCACCGAACAATGCCCAGCTTCTGTTCTGCATTAGTAATCCGAGGCATGGATTGTCTCTGCACCCCGGCCAAGCTTGCCAAGAGAAACAAAAAGGGTCTGGGGGAGGGCTTTGCAGCTGGCTGCTCTCATCGTGATGAGCATCTCGGTGACATCACACCGCGCTGTCATGCCTCCACAAAATTGGACCGTTCGCGGACGTCTGGAGGCGGGAAATGCGGGCAGGAAGATGGTTGCGGTCTGACATCAAGTTGGATTTTTTCATACGAGGAGGATCGTGCGCCACGTGGCGCTGCTCGGAGTGTTTCTGAAGACCAACGTCTTGTCATCAGCTCGAGGCCACTCGAGGCCTTTGCTTGCATTCATCCATCCCTCGTATAACGTCGTGTATGACGCTCCAGGCCTCTGCAAAGATCACGCATCATGCCGCAGATTGCACCTCAAAGGATGGAATGAAGCGCTGGCAAGAGGAGGGTGGTGCCAACCGGTCAATGGCGAAACAAACTCGAGCTCGGAGCCTTTTTTGGCGTACACGGCTGCATCTAGACGAGAAGGGGGGAAGCGTCTTCTTGGCTCGTGAGTACGCTCCGCTTCCTTCGCTCGATCCGCTAGCCCCAATGCGAGATGTCTCGTGGGCTTCTGATCGACGCTCCTTCCTCCTGCAAAGGGTCCTTAAGACTCGGAGCCTTTTTCTTCATCTTTTGACAGAACTCAATCTGCCCCGGCGGTGGAAGATGCGGCGGCGGCGGCTGAGTTGTCCTGGTCGCGCCTCCTCGTGTTGGCTCGTGGGAGAGAGGCTCGAAGCGTGCCGTGCCTTGTCTGTCTTTGTATAAGAACCTGTCCTGGTCCACAGTGAGACCTTCCATCTTTCCCTTCGTTCAATCGCGTCTCTACTCCTCCAAGCATCGGGTCGACCTCGACGAATCTCTCACACACAATGAAGTCAACCTCCATCCCAATCCTAGCCGTGCTTGCACTCACCTGCTCAGCGGCCGCGCACTTCACGCTCGACTACCCACTAACCCGCGGGTTCGACGAAGACCTCGAAACGCAAAACTTCTGCGGCGGCTTCCCCAACGTCCTCACGCCTCGTCAGCCCTGGTACTACCGCAACGGCCCTATTCAGATCGATAGCCACCACGACACTGCCACTGTCAACATCTACATCTCGTACGACGTTCCTACCTCGGCCCAGTCGTTCCTGGCCACCTCGAACGGGACGAGCGTACCACCGCTGAGGCACGATCTAGCGATCAAGGGTCAGGGCGAGTTTTGTTTCCACGCCAACGCAACGGCGGTCGAAGGGGTGGATGTTGGGAACGGGACAAATGCGACGCTGATGGTCGAGTTTATCAGTACAGTGCATGGAAGGCTGTATCAGTGCTCGGACGTGGTGTTTACGGACGATAAGGGAGTGGGGGCGAATGTGACGTGTACGGACTCGCTGACCGCGTCGGCTAGTGCGAGTGGTAGCGGGGACGACGAGGCGAGTTCGACAGCGACAACAGGCTCGGCGGCAGCTGCTACTTCGAGTACCCCGGCTACGTCCAACAGCAATGGCGCTGCGGAGAGGTCGTTCGGGATGGTTGGTGTCGCGCTGGTGCCGGCTTTACTCGCTGGTGTTCTGTCTTTGGCCTGATGTCAAATAGCCAAGTGCACGCTTTCCTTCCGTTCTGAGCGAAACAGCTCTTCCATCGTTTGTGCACATGTGTGTGATGCTGTGATCTTTCGCACTCGCCCACTCATAGGATACACATAGGAGGAGGAGGCTTCTTTCGCCTGACAAGATCGGGATCGGATAGCATTTCTACCCGATCTAGATTCTGACTCGAAGGTTGTGGCTGGCTCGTGCACGGGTCCAGCCCCTTGAGATGATTTTCAAGTGGATTTTTGAGCCTGTTTTTTGCTCATTTTCAGGCGATTGCTCGTGGTCGTGCGAGCAGCTTGCACTTGAGCAGATCCGTGCGCTTCAGCTTTTCTTTGAATGGGACCAATTCATGTTGGCTGCTGTTGGAGAGGTGTGTGAGCGCTCTCTCCTAGTCTCCGTTCAGGATGATCGCATCTAATTCTGCTCCAAGAGCATGGGAGTGGACCTGACTCGGGTGGCGTAGCAAGGATGCAAGCCGTGCGGGCGGTATGCGCTTCTTGCTTCCGACCCGCAGGAAAAAACGAACAATTCGACATTCTTTTTTTCCCGACTGTCTCCTCATCGCGGCAGCAGAAGGCGACATTGGATGTGGACAAAAATTGAAAAAAAAGGAACGCCGCCAACACCACCAAGCACGAGCCCAGTCAATCGACTTAGGCTGGCAGTGCGGCTCGCATTCCTAACACAGCACCGATCAGCCAAAAAAAGAGCCGTGGCCAATCAATTAATCCTCCACCGAAACAACGACGATACACTCACCATCATCCATCATCCAGTCTCGGTCACTCCAACGACACTGCAGCTCAAGCAAAACGAGGTCGCGTCCCACTTGCCGTCTCACCATCGATCATCTGCACCGACAGGTCTTGCTTGCGAACGTAATCAATACCGACTCGGCTCGCACCGGAAACCGGAATCGCGCCGTCCTACGTGCTATCGTGCAAGCCAAGCGTCGTCGTTGACATCCGAGTTGACCTACCCCGCAAACGTTGGCATTTCGAGGTCAATCGACATCGCTTCTCGCCGAGTGACAGAACCACGAGGACGATCGAGTGCGCTTCGCTTCGCAGCATTGCTTCCCTGTGGCGCGTTTCTATCACCCGTTTCGGTCGCGCATCTCGACGAATCGATTTCAAGCATCCTCGCAACCGCTTCCTAGACCAACCGCCAGCTCAGCTTCCGACATTACATCAGTAGCACCGCCTCTCGCGCACATCTCGTATCAGCAGCCGCCCGACTAGCTGCTTGTGCCACCTCTCTTTGCTTTGCGCCCCCAACATCAGCTCCGCATCTCCAAGGACATTGGCGCTGACAGGCCTTGACACGCAGCCTCGTTGCATCCGACTCTCGACATAATGGAGAAGGAGGGAGACCCATCTGGAGGCTGGCGCTTTGCGCAGTGCTTTGGAGACAAGGGCGAAGTTGAGGAGATCACTGAAGGTAAGCTATTCCCCTTTTGAGTGCGGCTTCTACTGCGATTGGCCAACGTCGAGGTCATGCTGCTAAACACCAAAGCAATGGTGCAAGAGGTCCAGGTCTGCGCTGTTCCGCAGCTGGCACACTCGCTGATGGTGCTCAAAGCGCTATTCCCCGCCTGGCTTACCTCAGCAACCCCCGATCCTGACAGCTGACTTTCCTTCTTGCATTCCATCCATCTCTCGTTCCGATCGCCCCTCGCAATCCTACCGCCGACAGCCGATATCATCTCGACGGTCGAGTTTGATCACACCGGTGACTACCTTGCTACCGGTGACAAGGGTGGTCGTGTCGTCTTGTTCGAGCGCAACGACTCCGTATGTATCTCTCGACACTTTCCCGTCGGCTCCGAGCCATGAGCTGACCCTTCACATTCCGCATCATCTACCTCGCCCCCGCATATCAGAAAAAGGGCTGCGAGTACAAGTTCCACACCGAGTTCCAATCACACGAGCCCGAATTCGACTATCTCAAGTCGCTCGAAATTGAGGAGAAGATCAACAAGATCAAGTGGTGCAGAAGACAGAACGCAGCTCACTTTTTGCTCAGTACCAATGGTATGTATCTCACACACTCTCTCCTTTCGCGCAGTCTCGAACCTTGCCCAAGCAGCCGAACAAATGCTCACCCGCTCCCTCTGCATCGCCACAACAGACAAAACCATCAAGCTATGGAAGGTCTTTGAAAAGACGCTCAAGTTGGTAGCGGAGAACAATCACAACGACATGAACTATGGCCAAACGCGCGATCCAGACGTACATCCATCCCTGCTCCCCGTCCCCACACCAGTTCCCGGAAGCGGCGTCGGTCTTCGTCTACCTCGCCTCACACCCGTCGACACCATCATCGCCGCCGTCCCCCGCAAGATCTACGCCAACGCGCACGCCTACCACATCAACTCGATTTCGGTCAACTCGGATGGCGAGACGTACATCAGTGCCGACGATCTCCGTATCAACCTGTGGAACCTCAACATCAGCGATCAGAGCTTCAACATTGTCGACATCAAGCCCGTCAACATGGAGGAGCTGACGGAAGTCATCACGGCCGCCGAGTTCCACCCGATCCACTGCAATCAGCTTGTCTACTCGAGCTCAAAGGGCACCATCAAGCTCGCCGACATGCGCGATTCCGCCCTTTGCGATGCGCACGCCAAACAGTTCGAAGAAGAAGAAGACCCCTCCACCAAGTCCTTCTTCAGCGAGATCATCAGCAGCATATCCGACGTCAAATTCTCCCGCGATGGCCGCTACATCCTCTCTCGCGACTACCTCACCCTCAAGATCTGGGACGTCAACATGGACTCCAAACCAGTCAAGACCATCCCCATCCACGACCACCTCCGTTCCAAACTCTGCGACCTCTACGAAAACGACTGCATCTTTGACAAGTTTGAAGCCCTCTGGGGTCCCGACGGCCAAAAAGTCCTCACGGGAAGCTACAACAACTACTTCCACATCTTCGACAAGGATGACAGTTCCGATGTGGTGTTGCAAGCGGACAAGTCGGCGTTCAAGGCAAAACGCATGGCTGGCGCCGGTAAGAAGGGCAAACAGGGGAACAACAGTACCTTGGGTGCACCGGGGCAGATCAATCTGGATAACCCGGACTTCAACAAGAAGATCCTCCATGCCAGTTATCATCCCAGGGAGAACACGATCGCGATCGCCGCGACGAACAATCTGTTCATCTTCTCGGCCAACAACCCGGCAGGCATCCCAATGGCCTAGTCGACGGAAACTGGAAACAAACTCCCTACCCTTTCTCTGCACGTGCTGAACCACACGCACGACGACGTGTGGTCGGCAGATTTTATCTCTTGTATTACCTACCCCTTCGCTTTCGCTCTCGACTCGAACCTTTTGTTCAACGTCCGTTGCTGTGGCCTCAACTGGATCGGACGCACGTTCTTCGGTTTGCTGTCTTGATCACTTTTTCCTTCAACGTCTACGGCTGCGGTCTGAACTGGATCGGAAGCGTGATCTTCTTTCGCTGCTTCGTTCCCTTTCTCCAACGTCTACTGCTGCGGTCTGAGCTGGAATGCCGGAGGTGCATTTTAGCGTGCCTGAGCGAGGCGGTCTCGAGATTGGTTTAAAGCGGGCGAGCAGCACGCAGCACAGACGAGCGAGGCGAAAGGATACGAAGTGCGCGTGTCTCCGTGGGCCATGGCAGCGGATCGATTGAGAGATGGTCGGTGCAGGCGAGCAGGACGCCACCGGCAGATGGAATCGCAGACGAGCCGAGGCTTGAGGAGCGTGGAAGAGTAGTGAGAGGTGATCTGAATGCTGGGAGTTGCGCCTGTCGACGAAGCAGTTCAGAATTCGACCCTTGTTAGGCCTCGAGGGAGTGGTCCGCCCTCATCCTCGTCCAGGATCTTGACTCCTGGTCGTGCCTGTTGACGCCCCTGGTCAGGCTCGATCTCGTCGACGAGGCAGCTTCGACTTGGAACCGTCCTCAAGGCTCGCAGTCGCCGTGACTCGCGTGACCCTCCTCAAGGCTCCAACTCGTCCCTCCTGTCCCTTGTCAAGGTTGACCTTGCTCAGCCTCCGACTGGTCGTCGAGGTGGCACAGTTTGCCACTCCTCACCTCCTGGCCATCGACGAGGCGCCACACACTTTGACTGAAGGAGCGCAGAAGAGTGTTGAGAGTGCATTGACGTGCGGAGATGACTGGAGAACGAACGACGGGCGCGTGTCGCTGGGTGACGGCGAGGCGATGCTCACACTTCACCTTCCTCAGGCTCCGACTCGTCACCATCCCTCCTGACCCTCTTCACCCCCTCTCCATCGCCACCCTTCTCGTCCCTCTCCTTCCTCTTCCTCCCCTCCATCTCGAGCAGCTTCTCCCTCTGCCTTCGTACAAACTTGTCCCAAGCCCACCTCGGAACCCTCTCGTCCTCCGCCTCCGCCGCTTTGAACTCTGGCAACCCCTCGACCCTCCCCCTGACCTCTTCCCAGGGCGCCTCCAGATCCAGCGGCGGCTCGACCTTCTTAAACGCATAACGGAGGTCTTCGATGGTATGCCTATACTTTCTCTCTAGCCGTCTACGTTCGTCGGTGTGTTTGCGCTGTTCCTCCTCGGCGAGGTACGACACGAGCTCGCGGTAGATCTGCTGGAGTGTGGCGCGGGGTACGTCGACGCCGCTTGTCCAGGCGAGGAATTCGTCTTCGGTGGTGGTTGGGGTGACCGAGTGTCCGGAGGACGAGATGTGGTGGAGTGCGTCGGCGGCCTGCTTTTCGAGCTGCTGATCGAGCGAGTCGACGAGGTCGTAGAACAGCTCTAGTGGCGTACTCCCCGGTTGACCCAGCATCCCCAAAAACGCAGACTCGTCTTTGAGCAAGGGATACACCTCACCCCACGTCGAGCGCGGTTTGATCTTCCCCGCCTCCTCCAGATCGCAAAGTAGCGCCTTGAACGCGTCCCTGTTCTGCCGCTCTCTCCTCCTCTTCGCATCGATCTCCCGACGCTTGGCGGAATCGGCGTCACGCTCGATGGAGGCAATAAGCTCCTCGAACACCTGCAGCATGTCACCGAGGTCCATGCTGGGCAGGTAGGAGTCATCGGTGTATTCGGGCGACTCGACGATGGTCCGGTGTGCATCTCGCCAGCGCGTAAACACGTCGGCTTCAAACGTCTTCAACAGCGCCAGCAGCATTTCCTTGTTTCGCTTCTTGATCTTCGCCTCTTCCTCCCGAAACGCCTCCTGCATGTCGTTCATCACAGCGTCAAAGAGGTCCCTCGCCTCGTGCTCGCGTGTCTGCTTCCACACGCTCGTCCCCGAGAGCAACTTTTTGGCCGTGGCAAATGACGAGTACGGCTTGATTCTCGATTCACCTTCGATCACTCGTTTGAAGCTGGGCTTGAGTTCCTCCAACCGCGCCTCGCGCTCGGCCGCACGTTGTCGGCGCAGCTCATCCACGTATTTGTGGAAGACGGCTTTGCGCTCGGCGATGGTTTTCAGCGCCTTGTACAGCGGATTGGTGATGATGCTGCGCATAGTGGTCTCCCACGTCCAGTCGACGTCGACGCCCGTTTCGCGGAGTAGTTGCGTGAAGGCCGCTTCGGCGCCCTCGCGGTCGTTTTTGAAGTTGAGCTCGGGGGTGCCTGCCATGGTAGTGTGCGCTGCGGCTTGGCGGGTCGGTGCAGCACTGCTCGTAGAGGCTGTCCGTTGAGGCGTAGGGTTGGGCGACGGTGCGTGGTTCAGCGGACTAGTGGGGAAGGGACTCTGCGAAGCCTGCGGTGACCTGGCAAGCGGGGTTGCGTGGACGCTGCTTGGACGGGGAGAGGGAGCACCGTCGACGGGAAACTGATCGAGAACCTGCTTGAGCTCTGGAGGCAGCACCCACGTAGACTGCTTCGTGACGCTGTGGACGTAGTACGACCGATCGCCCGACTTGTACTCCTTCCAAGGGGTCGCTTCGAGTGCCCGTTCGCGCGGCGTCTTTAGCTCAGAGGGCTTCTCCCATACCGAACGTCGTTCGACGGTGTGGAACCAGTAAGGGCGGCCTTCGGGCGTTCGATGCTCCGTCCAGGGGGCGGAGGGGGCCGACGACATCGTGGAATGCGTTGGGCTGAGTTGTGGGGTCCGGTTGGGAGGTGGAGAAGAGGGACGAAGTTCTTTCCTTGAGACCCTTGAGGAGAAAAAGAAATCGGAAGTCGGACAGAAGTCAGGCGGCTGCAAGGCGAATCTGTGGAATTTGTGGCTTTTGTCTTTCTGCAGTTGGCTGTTCCTTCTTCCATCCGTGTTGACTATCTCATAGCGTCCTTTGGAGCATCCGACCCCGGTCATCTCCTCGAACAACGGTGCAAGCCATCCTCAGTCTTTGGAGGTAGCGACTCATCATGGCGGACTCCGCTGAGGCTTTTCTAGCCGGCATCGAGGACGAGGTGCGGAGCAATTCCAACCGCGGCCGCAACCACAGCTCTTCCGGACGAGACCGCGATCGCGAGCCCGACCACAGCCGTGATCGAGACCGCACAGATCGAAGAGCGGGAAGGGATGCCTATGATGACGACCGCAGTGCTTCCTCGAGCACGCGCAAACGAAGGGACGCCGACGATCGCGACGACCACGACCGGTACCCACGCAAATCGCAGCGGGACGACCGGGACAGGCGCGACAGGGACGAGGACGAGCATCGACGTCGAAGACGCAGGGACGACGACTACTACAGCAGTGCTGGAGGGAGGAGAGACAGCCGCGATGGCAGGGACAGCTACTCGTATCGACGAGATCATCGTGACGACCGGTACTCAGGCCGCAGAGAGCGCTCGAGATACGACGACGAAGACCACTACAACGACCGAGGCAGTCGCGGTCGCGGTGGTGACTGGAGGAGTGCCGAGGGTCGCGACAGCAGTCCCTCCGTTCGTCGCAGTCCAACACCGGAGGGAACTATCCCCATCAGCGAGCGATCCAGGCCGGATTCGAAGTGGGATATCCCGGCACCTGGGTTTGAAGGTACCAGCGCTCTTGCTGCCAAAGCTACGGGACTGTTTGGTATTCCCGGTCAGACTCGACTTGTGGGCATGCCGCCGGTGAATCTCGGCGTGAACGGTCCAGGTGTTCCGCCAGGCGTAGGCCTGCCGCTGCCGCCGATCCACATGGGCGGGCAACCCATCCATCCTCACCGTGGCGGACCTCGCCAGCCGTACCCACCTCAGCACGACCACGGCCACCAACAAGCGTACCCGCAACAAGGCTACCCTCGACCGCAACACGGCCAAGGTTATCCACCTCAAGGCGGCTTTGCTGCCGACAACGGCTCCTACCCCCCTTCGCAGCAGCAACAAGGCCCCTCACCCGCCGAACTCGCCGCTCAGAACGCCAACCGTCAAGCCCGCCGGCTCTACGTCGGCAACATCACCTACCAGACCCACGAACAGAACATCGTAGCCTTCTTCAACGAGCAGATGCTCAAGCTCAAACTCGGCACCGAACCAGGCGAACCCGCCGTCTCTGCCCAAGTCAACGTCGACAAAGGATACGCGTTTGTCGAATTCCGCCACCCCGAAGAGGCGACCAACGCCATGTCGTTCGACGGGATCGTGTTCCAAGCGCAGTCACTCAAGATCCGACGACCCAAAGACTATACCGGTCCGGACGTGCGTCCACCGTCCAACATTCACGTGCCCGGGGTCATCAGCACCAACGTCCCCGACTCGCCGCATAAGATCTTTGTCGGTGGCCTGCCGACCTATCTCAGTGACGACCAGGTGATCGAGCTGCTGCAAGCTTTCGGTGAGCTGCGCGCGTTCAACCTCGTCAAGGACACCGCCACTGGCGCATCGAAGGGCTTTGCGTTCTGCGAGTACGTCGATACAGCGCTTACCGACCTCGCCTGCCAGGGGCTGAACGCGATGGAGCTGGGCGATCGCAACCTCGTCGTGCAGCGTGCGAGCGTGGGGAGTGAGAAAAAGGCCCAAGCTATCGCCGCCACCTCCTCCTCCACCCCCGCGCTTCCCACCGCAGAGGGGGGAGATGCAGGAGAACCCACCTCATGCATGGTACTCCTCAACATGGTCACACCCGAAGAGCTTCAAGACGACGACGAGTATGCCGAGATCGTCGCCGACATCCGCGACGAATGCACCAAATACGGCAACGTTATCGACGTACGCATCCCGCGTCCGGCAAGGGAGAGCAAAGGCGCCGCTGCGTACGCGTGGAAGTCCACCACGAAAGAAGGAGACGGGGAGAGGGAGGGCGTGGGGAGGGTGTATGTGAGGTATGAGGGGGAGGAGGGGTGTAAGCGGGGTTTGGAGGCTATTGCGGGGAGGAGTTTTGGGGGGAGGACGGTGATCTGTGCGTTCTTGAAAGAGGATGATTGGCCGGCGAATGAGGATGGCGGGAGGGACGAGGGGGAGACTGATGCCCAGGCGAAGGGGGCCAAGTTTGGAGAGGATGCTTGATGTAAAGGTTGTAGAAATGCTGTTCTTTTCAAGGCTACTCACAATGTCATGGAAGTTCGTCCGAAGACACCATCTCGTGTGTATGGTCTGAACTGATAGGTCAGGTCATTTAGGTCAGAGAATGGAGTCCGGTGGATCTTTCTGGTCACTGTCGTCTAGCCATTCAGCTGCTCAGGTCCAGGAGATCGTGACGCGATGCTCTGGATCATCTACGCCCACGAGTCTTCATATCGCTGAAGAGGCAACCTTCAGCATGACCATCGACCAGATCGGGGAAGGAGGCAAGGGCGATCGCGGGTGTTGGTGCGCGGGTCATCTCGGACACGACCCTCTGAAAAGGCTCAAAAATCGACCCACTTTCTCTTCTTCGTGCCCAATCAATCGATGGTGGTCTGTTTGTGATTTGCAGCCAGAAATTGCCCGATTTTCGTTGTTGGGCTGTGTCTTTTTCAACCACACGACGGACAAACTCAAAGAGCGAGACAGCCGAAAATGGCACGATTTCGTGTCTCGCGTGTCAAGGAGGCGGCGACTTGCGTGTGTGCTCGCGGCTTGCTTGATTTCTTCTGATCTACAACACAGCAGAAAACGCGCTTGGACCGCCACGCACTCTCACTGCCTGACACGCCGCGGTCCAATTTTTTTTTCTTCTTTTTTTCTTTTCTTGAAAGCGGCATTCATGCTTCGACACGGCTCAAGTGCCTCACGCCATTCTGACACGCAAATCTTTTGCAGCTTTTTGATTTCTTCTTAGGGCGGCTGCTGTTGCTGCAGCAAGAACTGGCCAACCTTGGCCTTCATTGGCCTAGCTCTTTCTCTCTCTCTCTCTCTCTCTCTCTTGCTGCTCTTGATCGGAATGAAAGTGTGCGTGTGGGAAGAATGCACGACCGTTTGAGGCGGTGAGAAAGTCTTGTTGCATGCGTGTGTGTTGCGTCAAAGAGCGAGCGAACGAAGGAGTGGCGTGTAGGATGTGTTGCTCTCTGCTCACACGCTCGTGACAGCAACAGACTGATTTGACCGATTGCAGCCTGATCGACGGACCGACCGGTGAAAGGGAAGGATTGAGTGTTGCATCTGCTTTCGACTTGCGACTGATTCGCCGTCTCCCTTTCCACTTCGACATCCACCTCGCACAAGCTTCCTCACACCCTCTCATCATCCATCCTCCTCCACGCATTTCAACATGTCGACCCGCCCTCAGAACGTCGGAATCAAGGCCATCGAGATCTACTTTCCTCGAAGGGTGAGTGTCGCTCCACGAGCAGAGGTCTGCTCGCTCTTCTCCTTGTCGACGGCGTGCACGAGAGCAGAGATGTCACCGACGACGTCGACAGCCGAAAGCAACGCGCGCACGAAGAGCTAGCAGCTGCTGTGCTTGGCCAGCAAATGTGATGCAGAGCTCCCGAAGCTGACATGTTCTCATCCTTCTTCTTCTCATTGCCTACACTGACCTCTACGCAACGATCAGTGCATCTCGGAAGATGAGCTCGAAGACTTCGACGGTGTAGCCAAGGGCAAGTACACCATCGGTTTCGGCCAAAAGTACATGGCCTGCACCGACGACCGAGAAGACATCAACTCGTTTGCGCTTTCCGGTAAGTTACATCGAAGCATCTCCTGGTTCGAAACTCGTACACTCCTGCTGACTTTGTTCTGCTGTCACCGTCTTTGCTCGCACACCTGGCTCCTTCGCCGCACTGCAGTCGTCTCTGGCCTCCTCGAAAAGAACAACATCGACCCTCGCAGCATCGGTCGTCTCGATGTCGGTACCGAGACCATCATCGACAAGTCCAAGTCGGTCAAGACCGTCCTCATGGATCTCTTTGGGCCCTCTGGAAACAACAACATCGAGGGTATTGACAGCAAGAACGCCTGCTACGGTGGTACCGCCGCTCTCTTCAACGCCATCAACTGGGTCGAGAGCAGCTCGTGGGACGGCCGTGACGCCATCGTTGTCGCCGGTGACATTGCCATCTACGCCGAGGGTTCGGCACGTCCCGTCGGTGGTGCCGGTGCCGTTGCCATGCTCATCGGTCCCGATGCTCCTCTCGTCTTCGAGCCCGCCCACGGCACCCACATGAGCAACTACTGGGACTTCTACAAGCCCAACCTTTCCTCAGAATACCCCGAGGTCGACGGCCCCGAGACTCTGCAGACCTACCTCGGCTGCCTCGACAAGACCTACGACGCCTACCGCCAGCGTGCTGCCAAGCTCAAGAGCGAGGCCGCCAATGGTGCCAACGGCCACGCCGATGCTGCCAGCCTCTCGTCGATCAAGGTCGACGACTTTGACTTCACCCTTTTCCACAGCCCTTACTCGAAGCTCGTCCAGAAAGGCTTCGGTCGATTGCTCTACAACGACTACCTCGCGGATCCCAAGAACGAAAAGTACGCCTCCATCCCCGCCAGCTTTGCCGAGCTCGACCGCAAGTCGACCATCACCAACAAGGACGTCGAGAAGGCCTTTGCCGCTTTCGGCAAGGAGGCGCAGCAGACCAAGCTCGAGCCCGGTATGGACACAGTTCGACGATGCGGTAACATGTACACTGCCTCGCTCTACGGTGGTCTCGTCTCGTTGCTCTCCAACATCCCCTCGTCCGACATCCAGGGCAAGCGCATCCTCATGTACTCGTTCGGCTCTGGTGCCGCCGCCTCGATGTTCGTCATCCGCGTCAACGGCTCCACCGAGCAGATGGTCAAGGCAGCTGATCTCAAGAACCGTCTCGCCAGCATGAAGGTGGTTCCCTGCCAGACCTACGTCGAGGCCCTCCAGACGCGTGAGGCTACCCACAACGCGGTGAACCACAAGCCTGTCGGTCAGCTGGAGAACCTCTGGCCCGGAGCGTACTATTTGGAGAATGTGGATCACATGTACCGCAGGACGTATGGCCGTATCCCTGCTAACGCCAACTGAAGCGTTCAGCGAACCCCAAATGCTCGGTTTTAGGTCACTTATTCACATGGCAGAGTTCTGTTTCGTAGTTATTGACACAGTAATGTGATGTTATAGAAAGCAGCCGGGAGTGTCACATCTCCCTCTCGTATGTCGGAGTAAAGCAATCAATCGCCGCAAGCCGGCTAGGATCGATGCGGATCGACTTGGCGTTGAGGATCTCCAGGTTTCAATGTTGGCGCGGTGAGTTCGCCTCCAGCCCAAGAATATCGATCCAGGGCGACACGGCGGCTGCGTGTCGGTCCATCGTCAACGCGATCGACTCAAACGGAAGACGGCAGGGCAGCAAGCATCTGCAGGTTCGAAACGGTCCCGACGGTCGGATGCCGGCGTCCATGTCTCATCGGTTTATGCTCGGCGCGGTGAGGTCGCCCCTAGCCGGTTAGGAATCGTCCGCGGTCAGCTCGGCGTTGACGGTCTCATTGTTCCATTGTTGCCGCAGCGTAGTCGACTCAAACAGACGACGGCAGGATCGGAAGCGTTCCCGACGGTCACGTTCAGGCGCTATCGATTTGGTCACGATATGCTTTGGTTCCGCGGATCCTCCCTGTGTGCAGGCGTGGGAACTTTGATTCGGTTGATCCGACACCTTGATCGAGATGCCACGTCATGGCGGCCTGAAGAACTTGTTTCGGGGCAAGTGGCGAAGGTCCTTCTCGAAAAGTCACATCCTCTGTCGGCAGCCCACGAAGAGCTCGTCTCGGGTGAACCCTCTTCACGTCAAGTCACGTCCCCTTTTGACACGGTCAGAGTCAGTCCCGCGGCGGCAAAGCCGATACAAGGAAACGCTGCAGACACGGCGGCGTTGCTGAAGGCGTTCTGCTTCACCATCGACGAATCTGTGACATCGGTCAAGCCGAAAGTGTGTTCGAACGCTTTCTCACACTTTCCTTGGCTCAGCAGCACAGCCCTCTGGCTCGAGTGACTTGGTCACGGGATGGAACGCAGCTTCGTCTCGCCACTGTGCCGCACGATGGAGCGTTCATGATGCTATATAACGGGAGGCCGTCTGGCATCTTGCGCTGCTTCCGCAGTGCTTTACTCTCATCGAGCGCATTCTCTTTCTCGAACATCGCCAGCAGCGAGTTCATATCCTCTTGTTGAGCACCGTCATCTTCGTCGTCTCCTCGACGTTCGCCGTGTCTGTGGCGACACGTCAGCGCGATGCGCGTCCTTCATCGCTGTCCAGCCCGGCTGGAAGGATCAACTACTCACCTGTCCAGTTCCCTTACCATGGTGGCCATCGCTTTCTTTCTCTTTGCTGCCCGGGTGACCTGCCTGTCCGCAGCCATTCCAGTCTCTCAGCCGAGATCTGGCACGCTCACACCACTGCAAGACCGCCATCTGCACCTCGACGACGGACAAATTGACCATCGCCAGCTGCTTCGCAAGCGACACGACCAAATCTCATCGGCTTCCGTCGCCACCGGCTTCGTTCATCCAACCCATCTCTACCGTCGGGATGCAGATGCTCTTCCGCCTCCAGACAAAGCCTACAATCTGACCGTCACCCAAGACATCATCAGCCCCGACGGATTCGAAAGGCTCGGCTTCCTCATGAACGGCAAGTTCCCAGCCGACCCTTTCGTTTGGGATGAGAATGACGACGTCGAGATCAACGTCATCAACGAGAGCCCGGTGCCCTTTGCCATTCACTGGCACGGCATTCATCAGATTGGCACTCCCGAGATGGACGGCGTGCCCGGCCTGTCGCAGTGGAACATCTATACGGGCGAGTCGTACACCTATCGCTTCAAGCTGATCAACCAGCACGGCGGCTACTGGTACCACAGTCACGAGCGAGGCTACTACGCAGATGGCCTGCGAGGCACCATCTACATCCGACCCAAGCCGGACCGTCTGAAACCGTGGAGCCTCATCAGCGAAGACCAGGACGACATCGATCAGATGGAAGCTGCAGAGAAGGACTTCCAGATCATGTCGCTCTCCGATCACTGGCACATCAACCACACCGACATGCTGTTGGTCGTGCACGAGACTGGCGTCCCACCTGCCTGCTTCGACTCGCTGCACATCAATGGTCGAGGTCGACAGTACTGCGTCAACGACTGGACCAAGGTGTGGTCGCCGATCCAGGCGAGCTTGCTCAAGAACTTCAGCTCGACCAATCCAGACGGCATCACTTCCAAAGGTTGCATCTCGCTCGTCCCGCCTAAAGCAGGTTATTCGGTGAAAGGTACACTCGACGCAAGGTATGGTGGTGTCTGCCAGAACACCACCGCTCCTCTGACCGTGTTCAGTGCTGCCAAGGCGATCAACGAAGGCCGACGATGGCTCAATCTGCAGATCATCGACACCGCCACCAATTGGTACTACGGCGTCAGTATCGACGGACACAGCATGTGGATCGTTGCGGTCGATGGGCACTACATTCATCCAATGAAGGTCGATTGGGCGCAGATCACAATCGGTAGCAGATTGAGCGTGATGGTGGAGCTCGACCCGGATTTTACCGGCAATGTCGTTCCCATCCGTCTCACGGGCGCAAGGGCCTTGCAGCCCATCGAGGGGCATGCTTTTCTGTCTTACATCGACGACATCGACGGTACGTGGAATCCGGAGCTGGAGCAAGACTTTGGTTATGCGATGCGTACCGCTTCCGAAGCCCATGTGCCGATGAGTGGATTCATCACGGACCCCTCCGTCGTCAAGTGGAAGCAGAATCTCAGCGCGCCCTTCGATCCGATCAGCCAGGTTCCTCCGACGTCGAACATGACGCTGCATGCGGTGGCCTCGCAGAACAGTCTCAACGTGTGGCAGCTGGCGACCATGCCTCTAGACACGGCTCATTTGGCAGACGAAAGACCGATGCTTTTCAATGCTACGGATGGCAACCTGACGTCGAATACGATGAAACCTTATGCCACGATGCCTTTCGGCACGGTCGTCGACATCATCATGGAGAACAACATCTACTCGATCGTTGGTGGTCCGAACAGCCCGCATCCGTTCCACATGCATTCACGACGCTTCTGGATCATCGGTAGCGGCCCTGGGCCCTTCCCTGCTGACACTGTTGCTGAAGCGCAAGAGCTAGGCGTGACCTTCAACCTCGACAATCCTCCTCTGCGCGATGGTTTCGACATCGACTCCGACTCGTGGGTCGTCATCCGCTACGTCGTAGACCACGCAGCCGCCAACATCCTTCACTGTCACATTGACGATCACGCCATCGAAGGCATGGCGGCCGTGCTACTCGAAGGCCTCGAGACGATTCCGGCGGGCGGAAATTTCAGCGAGTCGATCAAGGCGCGACCTGCCAACTTTGTCGAGACGCAGAACGACGAGCTCGGGCAGGTCCTGGAAGGCAGCTGGGCTACGGGATCCGTCGACTCCAAGTATGTCGCTCCCGCGCCGACGGAGACGATGACGCCGTGGGGGGATCCGAGGGAGCTCGCCAACAGCATTCAGCTCTTTGCCAGCTCCAACAGCGTGCAGAAGGCGATCACCAGCTCGCTGCAGAAGCAGATGAGTGCAGTGCAGGCTACGGCCACGTTCGATGTGACGGCCATCACGGCGATCGTGTCGGATTACGTGACGATTTTCACTGGTGTCCCTCCCAGCACGACCGCCGTCGTTGCGACAGCCATAGCGGCAGAGACGGTTGTGCCTACCGCCGATGCCGCCCAGTCGACGCTGATCGCTGCAGCCTCCACGCCAACCAGTTTGGCGACTGCGAGTGCTGCGCAGGCCCAACTCGCGGACTCTTCCGTCTCCGATCTAGATCTAGCGACTGAGCGGGAGACTGTCACTGTTACCGTCTTTGCTTCCGCTCAGGAGACAGAAGCGGCAGGCCTGCTCGCCGGAACGTCCGCCATAGCAACAGCTACCGCGCCTGTACTTGGCACGTTTTCCTTAAGCAGCCTGCTCAACGCAGGACAGCAGACTGGCGCAGCCGTCAATGGCGCCCTTGCCTCTGTCAGTGTCGTCCCTTTCTCCACCTTGTACAGCACGCTGCAGCCGATCGCCGCTGTTACGAGTGCTGCTGCTGTGGTTCCCACGAATACTCTCGATCAGCCGATGCCTGCAGCATCGACACAAACCGCCCTCGCCCCTTCGCTCGGTACGCCGGCCGCGGTCAGCTCCAATTCTGAGCCCGCGATCGCTACACCAACGAGCAGCACCCATACGTACTCAGTCATCGCGACCGAGCAGGTCGTCCCGACCGCTGCGCTGTCGCTCAACCGCGTATCGCCGACGAATCTGCCCGTGACGAGTTCAGCTGGATCGACGCCGTCGTCTCTCAGACCTGCCGACTATGGCACGACCTCTGCTTCGCTGACGATCGTTGCAGACGCTTCGTCTGTCGAACAGCAGGCTGAGGCTACTTCGGCCCCCAGTCCAATCGACGACGCAGCCGAAGATGAGGCGGACGACGAGCCTGCCTACGCTGATCCGATCTTTCCCTCGGCTGCGGCCATGCTCACTGAGTAGATCCCAACGGTGGTCGTTGTGCTCCCGTCGAACAGGCAGTCTTCATTCGATACGTCTACTTCTTCATCCATGTTAACGTCCTTCTCATACAAGCCCAAATGCTTTCCAGTGAGGTCCAGTGAGAGAATCGCGCTGTCTGAAGAGCTCGAAGCTTCCCGCAAAAAGCATAGCCGAATACCTGTCAAGCGTCGGCAGCAAGCGCGCGTGGCCCGGCTATGGATTTTTGACCGCACAGAGTGAGTATCCGTGCGTCCTGAAAAGCTGAAGTTATGGACTTCGATAAGGGTGTCTCTCCTCCCTCATCGGTCTCGCTCAGCTCGTAACCGCTTTCAGGGCTCAGCTCATCGTGATCAAGTGAACATTCAAGGAGATCACCTCAAGAGCTCAATCGCAACGATGCCATCGTGGCAGGAAGTCGCCGAGGCCAAGCGCGCTCAAAGGGAGGCGCTCATCCCCGACGCATACAAGGTGCCAGTCGAGTCTCTTCCCGCTGCAAGCACCGACTCCGTCGTGGACTTTCCGAGCAAGACCGGGATCCTCTCACAGCGTGAGATCGAGATCACAGAGACCGACGACGTCTCCGCTCTTCTGGCAAAGCTGGCTAGTGGCGAGTACACAGCTGTCGATGTGCTGGAGGCCTTCATCAAACGAACGTGCATCGCGCACCAGCTGGTCAACCCTCTCACCGAGATCCACTTTGACGACGCGAGGAAGCTGGCAGCCGAGCTCGATGCTGAGCTCAAGGCGACCGGCAAAGTGCGTGGCCCTCTCCACGGTCTGCCGATGAGCGTCAAGGATCAGTTCCAGATCAAGGGCTCGGATGCGACGATCGCCTACATCAGCTATGCGAACAAGCCTTCGACAGCCGACTCTGTGCTGGTCGAGGTCATCAAGAAGGCAGGAGCGGTGCCGTTCGTCAAGACGAATTTGCCTCAGACGATTATGTACTCGGAATCATCCAATCATCTGTGGGGTACGACGCTGAACCCGCACAACCGCACGCTTCACCCAGGGGGCTCCTCAGGCGGAGAGGGAGCGCTGGTGGCCATCAAGGGCTCACCGCTTGGCGTGGGCACGGACGTCGGAGGGTCGGTCAGGATCCCTGCTGCTCTGTGCGGACTCTTCGGACTGCGACCTTGCTCGCACAGATTGCCTTACGAAGGAGCCGTCAACTCTTTGGTAGGGCAGATCACGATCCCGTCGGTTCTCGGACCGCTGAGTCGATCTCTGTCGGGACTGACCGAGTTCTCCAAGGCGGTGCTGGCACAGAAGCCGTGGCTGCTGGACCCTCAGACGCCGTCGATGCCGTGGAACGAGGACCGCTTCCAGCAAGCGCGCACACAGAAGAAACTCAATATCGGTGTCATGTGGCACGACGGCAACATCAAGCCGATGCCACCGTACGAGCGGGCTATCAAAGAGGTACTCTCCGCACTGCCCGACCACGACATCATCGAATTTGAGCCGTACAAGACCAACGAAGCGATGGAGATCCTGGTCGAAGCGTTCATCGCCGATGGAGGCAAGGACATCTCGGCTGCCATCGCACCCCTACAAGAACCGCTAGGTCCCTGCCTGTCCGGCATTGGCAAGCCCGAGTACACCGGCTACCAAGTATGGCAGGCCAACAAGCGCAAGCTCGAATTCCAGAAAGCATATCTCGATCACTGGAACTCGACCGCCAAGAAGACCAAAGACGGTCGCCCCATCGACGTTCTCATCGTCCCCGGCATGGCGTATACCGCCATTGCGCCTGGCAACGATATCTACGTGGCATATACGGGCATTTTCAATCTGGTCGACTACCCGGCTGTCGTACTGCCCATCACCAAGGTCGACCCAAGCGTCGACGGCCAGGCCAAGAGGAGCGGCGACTTTTTGTCGGGGGAAGATGAAAAGTGGCACAAGAAGTGGGACGCTGACAAGCTGGTCAACGCGCCGGTGAGCATTCAGGTGGTGGGGAGGAGGTACGAGGAGGAGGCGGTGCTGGGGTACGCCGAGCAGCTGTGGGACGCCTTTGCTGCTTCCAAGACGAGGTGAAGCGGCTGGTTCGATCTCACAATTTGAGCTTTTTTGACGAGAAGCTTGCCATCACGTGATGAGAAGACACGCGGTTGGGAGCGAAATATGAATTTGACTCGGGCGCGTGTGTTGATTTTGGATTTTGACTTTGAAGGTCCTGCAGCCGAAGAACCAGCCAGCAGCTCAGTCAGGTTGTCGGTGAGCATGCGACATGAGATCGCTACCATGGAGGCAAGGCAGGGCAAAGCATGTTGTTCGCGCATGATGAAGGGCGAGAGTGGGCGACGGCAATCATAGACCACATGAAGCTGGGAGAGTGGCAGAGAAGCGATTTGAGAATATTGAGAACGAGAGGGCCGAAGGAGGCAGAGTATGCGAGCTTGGAACAGATTCCACTGTGCAGCTTTCAGAGCGCTCTCACGTCGACCAGCAAGTCACCGTCTGGAGGCGTCCTTCTCGTCGATCGTCACCATCTTCAACGCAAGCCAATCTCCGGCTACCACTTACCTTACGTTCAAGCCTTCGACATCTGCTCGGCATCATCTTCACCTCCAGAGCTGCTCTTTCTCATCTGTCCGGCGCATCATCCACATTAACATCCATCATCAACTCCGTCCAGGAGAGCAAAGGAGCGAGGGCGAGAACGAAGCATGCATCCGATCCGGTCACTCTAAGTGCTGTTCTGTCACCTTGAACCTCATCATCGACAAGTTCGTTCGCGTCAACCACACGCTCTTTCACTGACCAGCTGGAAGGCTGTCACTGCGGCACAACATGACCGCCGTCTCGAGATACGCCGATCTGCCACCGTCCACACCCATCCTCCGACGCTCACTGAGGCATGGTGGTGGCATCTCCGATCAGACTCCCACCGACAACGCCAACGCCACCATCGGCGACTCTCCGCTCCCACCTGCTCCTGTCAGTCATTTCCTCGGAGACGCCGAATCCGAGACGGATGTTCCCGCACCCGCAGTCAGCCTAGCATCGCACGCTCACGCCACATCGGCACATCCGCGAGCTAGGTCGTATCGCACCTCTGCCGAGGCGCATCGAGAGACACACTCGGATCCATACGATGACTCGCCGGGCACAGGGCGACGGGCTGTCGCAGCATCATCACAGAGGGACGAGCTGCAACATCTTAGAGCATCCAGCATCTTCCGCGAAGTGCAGGCGCAGGAGCCGCTTGGCCGGTCTTCCCCCTTTGCAGCCGGAGCAGCGTTGAAGCACGACGATCTGCGGTCCAAGAGCTCGCCACCGCTTCGATCCGCCAAAGCTGCTCTCCACAGTACTGCTTCGCCTATCTACGACGCCGATCTCAGAAGCAATCCTGGAATGCCCCTCCGTCGACGCAGCAACGAAAGGTCGGAAGAGGAGGAGGAGAAGAAAGTCAGATACGCTCCCATCGAAGAGCGGGCTTCCGTCAAGCGCGATACTCCGGACGATGTGGTCTCCCGAGCTGCTGCCTCTTCCAGCGTCCAACCGTCCACCGGATACCGCACACCTGCCATGGCCGGTCGCGCGTTGCGATCGAGCGCTACAGCCACCGCCGCTCCAGCAACAGCACAGCGTAGTGCAGGACGAAGCCTGCGCACACTCACTAGATCGTCCAACCGTCATCCGCCGGCACGAAGGGTGGTGAGGAGGTACTCGGACGACGAAGATGACGATCTCGAGGAAGAGGGGGCTGCAGGGGACGCAAACGCAGCTAACAAGAGCAGGGAGGAGGCTCAGAGTGCCAGTCCTGAGAACGGCCAGGAGCGACCTTCTCGACACAATCAGGATGGCAGCTCGAATTCTGGCTCTGGCTCTGGCTATGGCTCTGGCCCGGGTGCGAATGGCTCGGCAGAGGCGATCGAGAGACCCGACCGACGATACTTGCCCTACGGCTACGATGCGGAGAAGGAGAAGATCAGGGCTGAGATGATGGAGAGGGCTTCTTTGGTGCGATCCCCCGAGCCAGAATCGAGACCGTCCCCCACTCAAGTGGAAGCGGAAGATCAAGACTACGATATGCAGCCACCACCGCCACCTCGTAGGAATGAAGCCGATCCTTTCGCGCGAAGGACAGTGCTGGAGCAGCCTAATGGCTCCATCCACCCGACCAAGGGTCAAGCGGAGGCCATCCACAACTTCCTCGCTTCCAACATTGCAGCGCCGGTCGATCCGATGGCGCACCGTCGCATGGTTGCGCCAATCGCAAACGACCTTCGAGCCGGACAACGGGCTGCATCGAATCACGACGGACTGCTCAAGTCCTCCATGGCCTTGTCATCCGCCTCAACCGCATTGACGCAGGCCACACAGCAAAACGACGACGAGCCGGCAGAAGAAGAGGCTTGCCGCCTATACTCAGAGATTCGCCACGAAGCCATCTGGGCCGAGACGACCCGTCAGATGAACAAGCCGCTCAGCCAGTCGGATCGCTTCATGAAAGAGATCTCTGGCTCCACGCGCTGCGTCAAGTTGCCCGGCTTCAAGTTCCGCAGAAAGCAACTCACCAAAGGTGGATTCTCGACTGTTCACGTCCTGCGCGGACCTGCTTGCGAGAAGGTGCGGAACCCGGAAACGCAGGCGATCGACGAGATGGCGGTGCCGGAAGAGCAGCAGGCCTTTTTCGCGCTCAAGCAGGTCGACTTGAAGCAGATCGAGAGCGAGCAGGATAAGCTCGACCTCATTGCCGAGGCGAACCTGCTGCGAACGCTTTCGGATCTGGAGGGTAGTGAGATGTATCTGCTGCGGTACTTTGGGCATCACGTCACGGTTGATAAGAACGGTACGCCGGATAAGCTTCGCATTCTCATCGAGCTGGGTGAAGGCGATTTTGGAACGCTTTTGGCTCAACAAGCGCCCCTCCCTCGCGAAGCCATCGCACATTACTTCCGTGAAATGCTCGAAGCAGTCCACTTCATCCACGAGGCCAACCTCGTCCATGCCGACCTCAAGCCGGCCAACTTCCTCATGGTCGACAACCGCATCAAGCTCATCGATTTCGGCATCTCGAAAAAGATCCCCAAGGGTACGGTGCATATTTCGCGCGATAACATCATCGGTACGCCCAACTACATGGCTCCCGAAGCGATCAAGATCGCACGTGCCAAGGGGAGGAGGGTGTACAAGGCGGGGAAACCGAGCGATGTGTGGTCGTTGGGGTGTATTCTGTACCAGATGATCTGGGGACGGCCACCGTTTGATAGGGTTCCAGCGAACCGCAAGTTGGAGGCGATTGTCGATCCGGAGCATGAGATTGTTTGGAATCGGTATCGCGACCCGAGGTGTCCGGAGAGGATGGAGGTGGACGAGGAATTGCTAGATTGTGTACAGTCGGCACTAAGGTATGGGAGCGAGGAGAGGGCGACGATTCCACAGCTGTTGCGGCATCCGTTTTTGCGCAAGTACGCGGGCGAGGGGGAGACGGGGATGGAGGAGGAGCAGGGAGAGGTGGTGGATTTGAACGAGGAGGTGAAGGTGTCGAGGAGGACGTTGAGGAATCTGGTGGCGAGGATCAGGTTGTTGGCGCTGCAGCAGGAGCTGACCGAGGAGAACGTTGTCGAGAGGGCCGATCTGCTGTTCGTCAATCTTCAGCAAGCTCAGCAGCAGCAGCAGCAGCAGCAGCAGCAGCAACCGCAACACTGAACGATGCGATCAGGCGCGCAAATATACACATGCGACCATCATACTCGTCGACCAAATCATCGATCGCACAGGGAAGGGTGGCTCTCCTTCCACCATTCGCTGCCCGAGGAGGTAGCACTCAAAACCATCAACCATTCCCAACCTTTTTCGTCTTCATCGTCACATCTTGGCTCCGTACACTCATTCATACGTTCAATCCGTTTCGTCATCTTTCAAGCTGCTTCGCTCATCATTTTGGGATGGTTCATACTTTCTGCAACATGACCGTCTCTTTCGCCTTGACTTCGATCTGTGCGGAGGATGTCGACGAGGGATGGCTTTCTTTTTCAGACGGCTCTGCAAAGGGGCGGGCTAACACGCAAGAAAATCGTGAAAAATGGCCGCACTGCTTCCAGACTCAGCTGGAAGGCCAGAGAGCTTAGAGGAAGGAAAAACCGCGCTTGGGAAGGCTGAGTCCAGCTCTTCACCAGAAGAGGGCCACGTCTCAGTGTCGTGTCGACTCGTGGACCAACACGGCCAAAAGTCATGCAGCAGCTTCTCAGGGCCAAGAAAAGCGCACTTGCCACCCTTGTTCCGCTCTGTTCCACTTTCAACGCCAAGTTCAACACCTTCTTATACCGTTGATATCACCATCGTTTCTCCCTCTTTCCCCACATCAGATTCCTGTCATCATCGATCACCGACACTTGAGCGCATCTCGACTTGAATCAGTCCGCTCCGTTTAGACTGTAAGTGCATCCACCTTCATCCGCCCTCCTTCTTCCGGCTTATCCACACTCGACACACCAGCAGTGGCACTCGCTTGGCGGCGTCGAATCACCCACTCTCCTCGTATGATGATCACAACCTTTCCACTTTCGAAATATACATGTTAGACTGCTTAGTCGAAAGCATGCAGACACGAAGCATTCTGACTTGTCCGCTGCCCACTTTCGAAGAAGGAGCACCACCGGATTGCGAACTGCAACCGCAGAGCACAGACTGACGATCGTGCTTTCGTCTCCTTGGTCTTACCGTATTGCAAACAGAGTCGAGCTTACTTCACACACACCCCACACATCCGCCATGTCGTCGCAACAGACACCGCTGGCGTACGCCGTCGCACAGTGGCTCCAGCAGTCATCGGCTTCCGTCCCTGCCGATCAGAAGGCAAAGCTGCAACAGGCCGCACAGAACGTCTCGGAGGCGTTCGGCGTCGACACATCCTCGTCAGAGCATCAGGCCAAGTACGGCTCCGGCCCAGGTCTCCAGGCTATCTTTGACATCTTCCTCAAGACGCAGGCCAAGATGGGCGGTGCTCCCGCCGCTCCCGCCTCTTCAGCATCTTCCTCCGCCCCCACATCTGCAGCCACCCCCTCAGCTGACGACCTGGCCAAAGCAGAGCAGCTCAAGTCGGAGGGCAACAAGGCCATGTCCGCCAAGGACTATGGTGCAGCCATCGAGGCGTACGGCAAGGCGATCGAGCTCAACCCCAACTCGCCCGTCTACTTCTCCAACCGTGCCGCCGCCTTCAGCCAGATCGGTCAGCACGACCAGGCCATCGACGACGCCAAGCAGGCGAGCAAGATTGATCCCAAATTCGGCAAGGCGTACAGTCGACTTGGACACGCGTTGTTCAGTTCGGGCAGGTACCAGGAGGCTGTCGAGGCGTATCAGCAGGGTGTTGAGGTGGATCCCACCAATGAGGTGCTCAAGAAAGGTCTCGCCGCATCCAAGGAGCAGGTTTCGTCCTCGTCCAGCACCAACACGGCTTCTCGCGATGCCGTCTCCTCCCCCACTCCCGCCGCCGACGCCGGCGGCGCAGGCGGATTCCCCAACCTCGGCGGCGCAGGAGGCATGCCCGACCTAGCCGCGATGATGAACAACCCAATGATCGCCCAAATGGCCCAAAACCTCATGTCGAACCCGGACAGCCTCGCATCGCTGATGAACAACCCGATGCTGCGTCAGGCCGCAGAGAGGTTTGGAGGCGGTGGGGGAATGCCGGATATGAACGCCATGATGAACGACCCGGCGATGAGGGAGATGGCGAGGAACTTTATGGGCGGTGCGGGACGGGGTGGCGGTGCGGGCGGGAACAACAACAATATGTACGGTTGAGAGCGGGGAGGGGCGGGTTTTTGGGAATATATACAGATGTGTTCGTACGATGCCAGTGGCTGTGATTGTGGTTTGTGGTGAGGAATGTGCGGGATGGAGAGGTGAGCGAAGCGCGCGAGAGGTTGGTCGTGCAGGGGGTGTTGCTGGTGCTGGAGCTGCCTTGCCTGCACTCGGCGAGGAAGAGGTAGCTTTTGGCCTTGAGAGATGCTGTCTTGCAGTCCTTGTCCTGCTGACGATGCCGCTCACTTGTCTGCATGCTATCTTGGTCCTCTGTTGCCCTTGATCGTGAAATGTTGTCTCCCTCTCCTCGACCTACGAGTCAGTCTGCTGATGGTGCCGCCTACTCACCTGCACTCGTACCTGGCCATCCTTCGCCTCAGGCCTTGCGAAACATTGTCGACGCCTCTAGCCCTACAAGTCAGTCCACTGCTGCTGCCAGCTTCCTTGCCTGCATGCTATCTTGCTCCTCCGTCGCTATCGAACTTGAGGTGTTGTCTTGCCCTCCTTGACTTGCTTATACTGCGGCTCACTTGTCTGCATTCTGTCTCTGAATAAGTCCTTGCGATTGGGCGATGCTGTCGCCTGCCTCGTTAACCTGTTGACGCTACTGCTTCCTTGTCTGCACTCTATTCTGTTCTCTCCCTCGCCTCTGGTTTGGAAAGAGCTTGCCTTCCCCCTGCTCGGCTTACAAGTCAGCCTTTGGGTGGTTTCCGACCTGCGCACAAACCCGTTCGGAGATGTCCGATGGTGCAGGCTGAGCGGTGTGGAGGATTTTCTTGGAAAAGTGGCTCCAGCGATGGTGCTTGCTACTTTCACCTCCTTCCTTCCGTTCCACACCAACACCATGTCAAGTGAGTGCCCTTCCACCTCCCCGCCTTTCGAACAGCCTCTAACACAGTCACTTCCACTATCATTACCGCTATCACAGGCGGATCGCCCTCCGTACGGGTCTTCTACTTTGCCTCGGTGCGCACCACCATCGGACAGTCCGGCGAGACCATCGCCCTCGCCACCACGCCCTTCCCGCTCCAATCCCTTGTGACACTCATCGGCGACAAGTACGCAGCACAAGGCGTGAGTGCAGTGCTGAAGACCTGTCGGTGGTCGGTGGACAATACGCTGATTGAGATCGACGAGATTGGAGAGTGGTCGTTGAGCGGTGGGGAGGAGGTTGCTGCCATCCCGCCTGTGTCGGGTGGGTAGCCTATCCGCGTCTTCGACATGTCGAGCGGTAGAAGCGAGATCGAGGTGGATGCGACGAAGGTCGAACCCGAGCAGAAACCTCTACTGCCCGATGCATCGCTGTCCAAGTTTTCGGCGCATCACTTTAGCCCAGCGCCAAACGGCGTCGATTCCAACCTGCTCCTCCTCCTCCATGGACTGGGGGACTCGGATACGGCGTTCTTCAACCTCGGCAAGACGCTGCAAAAGACGCTTCCTCAGACAGCAGTGTTGACGCTACAAGCGCCGCACTTGGTTCCGTTCCTGCAAGGGCCGCATCGGATGTGGTGGCAGAGCTTCGACCGGTTTGGCGAGCTCCTCACGGCGCCTAATCCCACCGAAACAGTCAACTCTCTCATCGCACTGCTGGACCACCTCATCACACACTGCGGCTGGCCTTCAGCGTCGATACACATGTTCGGCTTTGGTCAGGGGGCAACGCTTGCATTAGAGACACTAGTCAGCTGGACACGCGCCCACACCATTCCGTTGGGTAGCATAGTATCGGTGTCGGGGGAACTCATCTCGCACCCCAACACGACGCCTTCTGCCACGCCAATCCTTCAGATCGCCCGTTCCGCTACCCCGCTGAAGTTGGAGGATACGCGTTGGGCATCGCATAGGAAGACGAGCACCGCGCTACAGGTACACCGCCTACCCCTCACCCCGCAGGGAGACGACGAGGGGATGTTGAGGAACAACGAGTGGGACGCCGTGATGCAGTTCTGGAGCAAGCGACTGCGGAATAGAAGCACTTGGGAGAGAGAAGGGAAGGTGGTACAGGTGGGCGGTTAGAAGTGGTATAGCGTGCGACCGCGGAGTTTGAGCGCGTAGATGACGTCCATTGTTTGGACTGTTTTGCGGTTACAGTGTTCTACGGCCAACACACAGATTGGATCGAGGTCAGAAAAGGAAGCAGGGCTAGCTGCGGGGAAAGGGGGGGCGACTTACGGGAGTAGACGATCGCATCACGGATAGCCACCGTGAGAAAGTCGCGAAGGATGAAACGGGATTCTTCGTACACGGTGCCGGCGATTCCTGCACAGCAATCGACCCAACGTGTCAGTACCACATTCAACCCTCGAAGCGAACACTCAAGCAAGACTGAGGGAAGGGGGGGATGGAACTCACGCACAACACCACCTCGACGGGCCAACCTGCGAATAGAGCCTTTGGTGATGCGTTCGAGTGCGGTTCGCTGGGCAGTGCGACACCGTTTGGCGGCTGCGCGAGAGGCTCGACCGCTACCCGAGGCTGGGAGGCATTTCACGCTCTGGAGGGGACGAGACATGGCGTTTATGTCGGTGAATTCGGGTGAGGCGGTCAGGTCAAGAGGAGTTGAGGTGGCGACGAGGACGGCGACACACACTGAGAGCGGGTTTTTATATGTCTGAATTGCACTGCTGGTCCGACTTGCGATTCCATAAGGCGTTCCGAAAGGGATGAGAGCAGGAGGGGGGTCAAAGGCTTTGTGCGGAAGGTAGGCGAAACATGCGAATCCACCATGCCTATCTGTCACGGTTGCGGATCATGCATGCAGCTGTATCAAACAAAGCTTTGTCCGTGTCAGTGCAGGAGAACCCCAAACCATCCTCGTACCGTCGAAAAGTGAGACTCACCAGCGGTGTTACGACAGAGTACCACTCTCCTACGGTCCTGAAAAACGTATCGTCGCCCTTATCGATGGGTCCGTCGGGACCCCAGATGGTGAGCTGATCCGAGGCAATCTGTGCGACAGCCTCGATGCGGATCGTCGGTCCTGTGCTCTGACTCTGCCTGCTCTCTGGCGTCGATTCGACCGCTGCAGGTGTTGCCGCTGCGTCTTGCTTGGGCTGCATTGAGATGGAGGCGTAGTCGTCGTCGATTCGCTCCTCCTCATGTTCGTTTCCGTCGTCATCGTCGTCGCTGTCAATCGAGAATCGCTGCTGTTTGGCAGGTGGTTGGTTGGCTATCCTCCGCCTCTTGGTCTCTCGCTCCCTCGCCAGAGCCTCTGCATCCTTCTTCGCTGTTGCCTCTGCATCTGCCCTCCCATCAACACTCGCACTGCCAGAGGGAGTCGCAGAATTGACCTGCGATACAGTCACCACCTTCGCACGAAACCCTTCTGGCAGCGGCAGCGGTGTCGACTGTATCGCCCTCCCCCTAAATGCCGAGATGAAGCTCTCACCCTCGCTGGGTGAGGATGACGAGGCGGACCGTTGCACGAGAAACGAATCGACCGGCGCTGGACCGTCGTAGTCGATGTGCAGCGGCATCAGGTTGGCGGTGCATCGCGGCAGGTGGTCGGCAAGAGCGATGTCGATGGGCGGGGGAAGTAGGTGGATCGCTTCGGTCGTCATCTTGCGGGTGAGGATGCGTTGGCGTAGGAAGAAAGAGAAGTGTTGTCGAGACCAACACTCCTTCGCGTGAAGTGGAGCGCGTTAGAGGGAGGGAAGGGTCGTGTAAATTGCACTTCCTCTCGTGCGAGAAAAGATTGGTCAAGAACGTGGCAGCGATCTCCCGATGGGAAAATCGAAGAACTGGAAGAAAGTTTTTGCTGAACGCACACACTCTCACGCTGGAAAGCATCACTTTCGTCGACGTGCTTCCGTTCTGCCACACCATCATCCCATCAGAACATCATCAAACATGTCAGAATCAGCAGGTGCCGTCATCGGCATCAACTTTGGCCACTCGTACTCCTCGATCGCTTGCATCAACCAGCAGTAAGTCTCACCTCTGATCTCGCTTCGGTTTCGTGACCCTCTTGTCTGTGTCACTTACACTCATCCATCTCATCCTTTCCTCCTGCTCTTACAGCGGCCGCGCCGACGTCATCGCCAACGAGGACGGCGAACGACAGCTCGCCACCCGCATCGCCTTCAACGGCGACCAGGTCTACCTCGCCAACCAGGCCACGCCGCAACTCGTGCGCAACGCTCCCAATGTGATTGACAACTTTGTCAACCTCCTCGGCCGTCCCTTTTCGTCGCTCTCCGAGAGCGAGAAGAAGCGCGCTTCCGCTGCCGTGATCGACGTTGAGGGAGCCGCCGGGTTCAAGGTCGAGATTGACGGCAAGGAGGAGACGCTCAGCGTGCACGATGTTGCCGTGAGGTTCCTGCGCAGTCTCTTCCTCACTGCTAAGGATTTCCTTTCGGGCGTCCCTATCGCAGGTGCCGTGTTGAGCGTCCCGCAGTGGTTCCCCGAGGTGCAAATTGCCGCGCTCAAAAAGGCCGCCGAGGAAGCCGGTCTGATCGTCCTCCAGGTCATCCCCGCCTCAGCAGCCGCTCTCGCCGCGTACAACCTCACCACCCCCGCCGGTCCCGGCCAGCTCCCCGCCCACCCAGACGGCGTCGACTCCGCCCCCTACCCCGTTGAAAAGTCGCTCGACCGCAACGTCGTCGTCGTCGACATGGGCGGCTCCTCCACCGACATCACCGTCCTCTCCGCCCGCTCGGGTCTCTACACGCTCCTCGCCTACACCCACGACCCCACCGTCGGCGGTACCACGCTCGACAGCGCCCTCGTCCAGTTCTTCGCCAAGGAGTTTACCAAGAAGACCAAGCTCACCATCGCCGATACCGACCGTCGCGCCTGGGCAAAGCTGCGCAACGAGGCCGAGTTTACCAAGCGCGCCCTGTCGGCGTCCAACTCGGCCACTTGCTCGGTGGAGAGTCTGGCGGAGGGGATGGATTTCACGGGCAGTGTCAACAGGATGAGGTTCGACATGCTCGCGGGGAGCGCGTATGGCAAGGTGGTTGCGGATGTGGAGAAGGCGTTGGGCGAGGCGGGGTGGGAGGCGTGTCAGGTAGACGAGGTTGTGCTGGCTGGTGGCAGTGCAAGGCTGAGCGGGCTGGTGGATAGGTTGGCGGGGTTGTTCGGGGAGGAGGTGGTGATTACCGACTCGATCGATGCCGACCAAGTCATCGCTAGAGGGTGTGCGATCCAGGCGCAGGTCATCGCCGCGTCGCCCGAGGGAAGCAAGGAGAGCGCCTACATCCACGGCATCCCCGCAGTCCCCGTGTCGTCGATTGCCGAACTCAAGGTGCAGACCACCTCAGCACCCCTCGGTCTTGTCCTCGGCGACCAGTTCATCACACTCATCCCCGCATTCACCCCTTACCCGCTGCGCAGGTCCTTCCGCCTCCCCGTAGCCGCCGGCGCCTCCTCGGTCGCACTCACCCTCGACGAGGGCGTGGAGAGCATCCAGATCGAAACCCTCCCCATCGACCCTGAGGACGTCGACGAAGACGAGGAGGTCGAGCCGGAACAGGTCAAGACGGCTGTCACCAAGCCTGCTGGTAAGCGCATCGCCAGCTTCACCGTCGACACGCCGAGCAAGGGCGGAAAGAAGGTGTTGCTGGAGCTGACTGCCAGCAAGGTTGGAGCGCTGGTGGTCGAGGCGAAGGAGGAGGGTGCTGGGACGGGGGTCAAGCTCGTGCTCTAGACGCTCGTCAATTCACAGAATGTCTCGGTTCTCTCTCAGAAACCGGCCGTGCCATGAGTGTGTGGAATGCGAGTTCGACGATCTACTGAGCCAAAGCTCGACATGTTAAGGAGGGAAGGAATCGTTGGCCGTGCAGAATGTGATCCCACCACCTGCTCGGCGCTCAGACTGTCACATGCGTGGCTCACCCACAGGCTCTCCAAACGACAAGACGCCGCCCTCGAGATGGAATGCATTGGAACCAGAAACAACCTACGAGCCATTCAACATGTGTCCCCACCACCTCCTGTTGCCACCCCTGGCGGTATCCAGACTGCTCACCGTACTGCGCCTCCTCGCGTGCCTCTTTTTCAACAGCTTCTTGCGCTGAGCACTGGTCAGACCGGGGTCGAGATTGTCTTCCGGGTCTGAATGGAGGTGGATGCTGGCGCAGGGGATGTCGATGTCCTGGTAGACGTGGGGGCCTGTACGGAGGGATGTGCCCCTAGTCGCGGTGCGGGGGAGGGTGAAGAGGGGGTCTCGTATTGGCGCTACATCCACAGCTACCCCTGTCGAGGCGGCTGAAGCAGCAGCGGCGGGAGGAGGGGGAGAGGGGATGTTGAGGTGGAGTGTTCGGGTGGGGTCGTATCTCTTAGCACCTGTGCGGGGTGCAAGCGGGGTAAAACATCCCTCCGACCCGGAGGAATGCGACGAATCAGACATCTTACGGCGTCTCTCCACCGCCGCAGCTGCGCTACTGCGTGCAGACGCAAACACATCCTGCCTCCCCACCCGTAGAGAGGCTACCGAGCGACAACTCCTCAATCCGCCCTTCGCCTCGTCGGCCGAGTGATACCCCTCCCCCCGCCTCTCGCAGCGACTGGCGAGGTTGACAAAGGACGGCGTGCGTGGCGTGTCGAACGATACCGCGTGTCGCAGCCCTGCACTTCTCTGCTGCACGGCCGGCGAGGCGAGCGGGGAGAGTAGAAACTCCATTGTCGCTGACGATGGGGTGCTGCTGAGCACCTGCCCCTGCTCAAGTCCAAACGTACCCCTCCTCGCGCCGCTGTCAAACGTGCTACCTCTCATCGGGCTGCGCGGTGGACTCGAGGTGGTGGGACTGACACCGTCGATTGAGACCGAGGTGTGGTGGGCGATGTGAAGCGCCGACGGCCTGCGACCGCGCGAAGCGAGAGTGGGGTTGGGCGTGAGGTCGAACAGCGGGTTGGCGTCCACTCCGAAGGCCGCGTCGAGAGTGGCCCTGTCCAGCCGACGGCGTGCGAGGGGGAGGCGGGAGATGCGGATTCGATCCGCCTCGTCGACACGGAGACTGGCGCCGGGGCTCAGGGAGAGTCCGTCGCTCTGGCGTCGTTTGAATGCCGGGGCATGTACCCAGTCTGCCGGGTCGCGGTAGGTGAGCGGTACCTCATCATCGACTCTGGTGTTGCGAGCGAGCGTGGTCTGACTTCTCTTCCTCCCCCTCCTCCCCTGCTCACCCTCCCCGATATCCACCACCCCAAACCTAGTCTCAAGCGGCGTAATAGGCGTGCTCCCCCGCCTCGGACTCGCAGGACTCGACGGCGAGTTGAGCGTCAAGGCGCTGCTACTCCTCCTCCCTTCCCCCTTCTCCGACGTGGGACTGAGCAGGTGCTGCCATTCCTCCTTCTCAATCCAGTCGAAATACACCTGGCCATCGGACTCGCGAACGCGAAGACGTTGCTCGCGACGCTGCGCAGAGGTGCTCCCGAAGAACCGATCGAGTTCTTCCTTGGTCTGGTAGCGGATCGGGCGAAAGTTGGAGAATCGCGGTGTGGAGGGGCTGGGGAGGCTATCGGTGAGCGCGCGGTGACGTGTGGCGACTGCCATGGCTGTGGAGGGGCGTCAGAGTTGGCTGCGTTGTGGTGTTGGTGCGGTGTTGGTGATGGTGACGGTGTTGGTAGTGGAAAGGAAAAGAGCAGACAGACGTCCGTCTGCGGAAGAGATGCCTTTATCAGGCTGTGAAGGCTGGACAGCACTTCTCCCTTTCATTCAGACCCTTGACAGGCGTGAGCTATTCGCTGATCCACCGACACCTTCGACAAAGTACGGACGCCGCCCTTCCCTTTGTCCTCATCTCCCACAATGAGATGTTGAAGGGGGACCAAGCGCCTCCCACTTCGTCCGTGCAGCGGGAAAACGCTTTTGTTCGCTTCAAACCCTTTCATTGCCGTCATATGCGGCAGGGTTTTGGCAGACGATCCATGCGCTTTAAGGCGAAAGGGACCGGGGAAAATGCTGGATATGGGAACAAAGGGATCAGGCCCCTTTCATTGTCTTTCAAAGAAGGGGTTTCCGTGATGCAGAGTTTGGGAGGCGTCGACAAAGGGACATTTTTCAGCAGATGACGGTGGGATCTCAGAGAACAAATGGGCGCTGAGTGCGGGATCTACGACGCCGCCACACATCAATGAAGCATTGTTGAAACGGACGGAAGGACCCGCGGTCCATGCGACGTCATCTCCAAAACCACACACACACACACACACACCGAGATCACCGCAGTCTCTCCGTCTTGGCAGAAATGTATGAATGCAATTCCATCTTCCCTAGCCATCCACTAATAGACAAGATAACCAATATTAAGCAGCGGAAAACCCGCCATCAACCCTATCCAAAAGATCATATTGCCCAGCGTCTCGTTCCTCCTGATAAAGGGGACCTGGCTCAAGAATATCATTGGCAACTGAACCATCTGGGCCGCGAACAGATAGAACCTGATCTTGCCGCTGACAATCGCCATGACCAGCTCGTGGACCAGCGAGCTGAGTAAAAACGTCAAGAACATGGCCATGCTCTTGTTCAGCCCCCATGCAGCGATCGTGCTTGCGTAGACGTGGCGGAGGAGGAACGAGTGGACGGGCTTGTTCCACTTGCGAGAGAAGACGTCCATCGAGGTGGCGTTCCACCAGTCGAGGTAGAACTCGCGGTCGGCGAATCGGGTGATTTCGGCAAACCCGTTGCAGATGCACTCGAACATGATGTAGAAGATCAGCAGGTAGTTGATCATCATCGGTACGGCGAGTTGGAGGAAGGTTCGCAGGAAGGGGGTATCGGCGGTGGGCGTGAAGGGCATAATCCAGTGTTCGGTGATGACGTAGATCACGAGGAAGGTGCCGAAGGTGGCGAGCGTCTTTTCGAGCACGTACAGAGGTCGAATCGTCTTGAGACGTGGGTAGGAGAGTTCGTAGACGAGAGTGGGCACGAGGAGGTAGTCCCAGAAATTGTAGTAGGTGACGTTGGCCGGCCACATGACGGGGTCTTGGTGGATGAGGGAGGCGGAGAGGTCGGACGAGGGGCGGGCGGAGAGAAGGTCTTCGCGGAGGACTTCGATCTCGCGCGCAAGGTCCGAGATCACCGTGTCGGGGTGCGAGGTCAGCGGGTGCGGGTCGCGGATCGTGTGGTGTGGATGCGAGTCGGTTCGAGATGAGAATGTGGTTTCGGTGGCATTGTTCTTGGTCTTGTCCTCGTCCTGGTCGGAGGATTGGGCGGCGGAGCGTTCGGCTTTCTCCTTCTCGCCGACATTCTTGTGCAGCTGAATGTGCTCCTCCCTGCTGAGCTTCGATTCGCCCTTTGCCGACTCGCCGTTCTTTTGCGTAGTTTGATCAATGACCGTCAACTTGGGCTCGGCGACGTCCCCACGAACAGCGTTGAGCGCCTGCCCTGCCAGACAGCGCTTCGACTTGCTGCCCCTCTGCGTGTCGAGCGAGGACCATCCGGCGAGCCGGGTTGCAGCACCTTGATCCGAATCTTTGTCGCCAAACCCGGCCCTCTTTCTCGCCTGCTGAACCGCCTTGCCCCACGCCGCCCTCAACTGCTCATCGCCCCTCCCGGCCTCCTTCCCCTCCACCTCGGCGACGCGCTCCTCGAGCATGCTCTCGACCCTCCGCATGCGGTGGTACGTATCGGCCATGTTGCCGTTGACGTTCATATACGAGTGGATCTTCATCATCATCGACAAGGTGTGCAGCACGAAGAACCCACTCTGCACCCAGGGCCACTCGCGGTACCTCGCCCATTTGATGACCACCCCTAACAACGCCGCCTGCCACAGATGCTGGAACGCCACCGCTGTCGGCCAGTAGCGCACCCAGCCGCGACGGCAGACCTTGGCAAACGGTACGCAGATGAACAACGATCCGATCAGTACGCCGTCGGACAGCGCTAGCATCCAAGCATCCTTGCTGAACAGCGTCGCAAACGTCATGCTGAGCACTTGGCCCGTGCTGGCAAAGCTGGTGTACGAGGTGTTGAGAACAAACAGCGCGAGGCACACCCAGAAGAGCGTGAAGAAGCCGCGGAATTGATCGCGTGACGAATGCTCGTTGAAGCGGTCGAAATGGCTCGTACGCGGCTTGAAGCTGACCACCGCACGCATCTTCTTGCGAGACTTGGAAGAGGCGGCGACGGGTCGCAGGTAGATAGCGCCATCTTTGCCGACTCGATGTGACAAGGCCTTGGCGCCGATGTGTTGGAATTCGACGGTGGAAGAGCCGCTGCCTTGGGCGTTGGAGATGGTCGTGGTGACGGTGGAGGTGGCTACGGTGGTATCTCCGTCGGAGTCGGGTGTGCTGCGGCCGTTGAGGGGGGTGGAGGGGAGTTCGGAGGACGCCATCTCGGAGGTGGGTGTGTTGAGCGCAGAGGTGTTGGATTGGTCAGGAGTGTCGGCGGACAGGTGGGCGGCCTTGTGAGGCTGTTTGGAGAAGAAGTCTTCATCGGTGGGGAGAGGCCTACGTCTTGTTGTTGAGCTGCTGTCGGTCATGATTGCGAGACTTATATCGAGCAAGTGTGGAAGGGGTCAGAGCGAGCGGAGATGAATTCCGAGGACGAGTCTTGGTACGAGTATAGCCGGGTGTTGATCCGAGCGGTCGGGAGCCGGCGTCCTGCTTGCCTGTAGTAGGCTTTGGGATGCGGCGAGGACCGAGCGTCGAGGAGGGCGCCAACGTCAAGATGAGCGACGGCAGTGGTGAAGGTCGTTCGGCAGATGGTAGCCGGGAAACAACGAGCCCAGCTTGAGGCAAGGTCGGATGAGCGTTCCCGACTGACTGTCGAGCAAGCAGCGGTACAGGTACGATGAGGTCGGTTGGCAAGAGCAAGGAAAGCGCCTGTCAAGCTCATTCGGAAGCTTTTTTCCAGAGTCAGAGAGACACGAACGGGCGATTTTGAGTTTTAGACCGTGTGTCATTTCTTGGACAGCCGTGCGCCGCCGCCCTTTCTTTGCTCCACTTTAGCGACCCCTTTTTGGCCCAAAAGCCACACAGCCGTTGCCTCCTGTCCGACCACGCCGAGCAGCCCGCTAGGGAGAAACGTGGTCGCATCGTCATCGACCCTTGGCAGCCTCACCCTCAAAACCTTCCGCGCAGCCGTGAACAGTCGCTTCATCGGGGCTGGTCACCACCACCACACCAAGAACTGGATCACCTTGAACGCAGTCCTGCTACCATCGCTCGAACAAGGCTCAGTGATTACTGCCAATCGCAGTGCCTCCTTGTCCTTCGAACCAAAAAAATTTACTGTATGTACCTTCGTCAAAAAAGAGCCAGTAAAAATGGGACACGAAAAAGGCTGCTATATTCGAACAACCGCATCAAAAAAAGTTTCCCGGCCAGGGAATCGAACCCTGATCTGAGCAGTTTCTACAGCAGCTGTTACGGCTACCGGATCTGAGAGTGCCCTATACTGACCATTGTACTAACTGGGATTTTGATGTCTCTCTTCGCTCAAGCAGTGTGCATATTTGGGCAATCCCGCGAGCTGGGGATGGCAAAGGGAGACCCTTGAAAGGCGGGGTGATGCGCACTAGCCAACGCTTCATCACACCTTGCCTCGATCTCCAACTCCCATCTTCTCTCCTCTCATCATCCTCACGAACGGCAGAATGACTTCGACAGCCCCATCAAACTACAGCGCGGGCAACGACCGGTTCGACGCCGAAGCCTCGACGTGGGACAGCAAGCCGGAAGTGGTCGAATCGTCCCGCCTCTGCCTCCAGTCTCTCCTCTCGCACGCGCCCTCGTATCTCCCACACCTATCCTCCGCAGCGGTACTCGAGATCGGTTGTGGGACGGGTCTACTCACTGTCCCTCTCGCATCGCATGCTGGGTCGGTTCTCGCGCTAGATACGGCCAAGGGGATGATCGACATGCTCCACTCCAAACTCGCCGCCCACAATCTCAAAGACAAAGTCACCGCGCAGGTAAAACTCCTCGAAGACCCCAAGGATGAAGTGTTGGGCGGGAAACAATTCGACCTAGTGGTAAGCCATCTGGTCTTCCACCACGTACCCGACATGCCCTCCCTCGTCAGCGTCATGCACGGCACACTCAAACCCGGCGGACGCATCTGGGTGAGCGATTTTGAAGACAACGGACCGCAAGCCGAGGCGTTTCACCCGAAGGATAAGCATGATGGCGTCGAGAGACACGGTTTGAAGAAGGACGAGATGGAGGCGATACTAGTGCAGGCCGGGTTTGAAAGGGTCGAGGTGTGGGAGAGTTTCAGCATGGAAAAGGAGGTGGAAGGGGGTGCGGTGCAGGCGTTCCCCTTTCTGGCGATTACCGGTGTCAAGCCGCAGTGAGCAACGCAGAGGTGGACAGAAGCGTAGCACTCAAGGCAACCTCGCTCAAGTAGGGCTGGACAACGAGCTGAAGCCTTGATCCCTCCTAACGCATCAAGTACCGTTGCTGTTATCCTTCTGAGTGGGCGTGGATGAGACATTGCACGAGGGTTGCGGTGAGAATGGCATACGACCTTCGCAGACCTCTTGCAATTCCGCCAAACCTTCGTTGCAAGTATGCTCTCCTGAAAGATCATCTATCATCGGTCCGTCAAACCCCCTCTCCGCCCCCCGCCTCCCGTTCGATCAACCACAGCTCCCGCAAAGCCTCCGCCGTCCTGCCCCCATTCGCCCTCAACACCTCCCCCGCATCCCACGTCCTCCTCCTGTCATCGCTCTCTTTCGCCTGTTGAACCGTTTCCCACCTATCCAACAGATCCTTCCAAAACCCTTCCTCGTCCTCCAACCCGCGCACCGCCAAATCCAGATCCGTCGTCCTACCCAACAGATCATCCCTAACTGCTGCAACTTGCTCCGTCATACACCCCCCGTCCTGGTGGCTCACCCTAATCAGAGCATGTATCAGCGCCGTATACGTGGCGAGGTTTGCGGATGGGAAATTTGATTGAGCCCCCGTCACCCGTTTGGAGGAGGAGGAGAGGGGGCAAGTGTTGATCCCCACCGCCCGCGCCAGGATATCAGTGGTAGACGTCCACCGCTCCCTACCTTCCCTCGCCAGACACTCGAGTGCGATGGTCCAGCTGCTGATGCTGGGGCGGACGCGGAACGTCTCGGTCATGTCGCGAAGGATGTCCAGCATCCGTTGGCTCGATCCCCACGACTGCTTCTCCCCTCTCGCCTGGCTGTCTTCCTCAGTGGAAGGTGCATGAGAGTCGATCTCGAGCCGACTAAAGGCGCGTAGGAAAGGGTCAAAAGTGTGGCTGCTGGGTCGCTGCGATGGCGGCCACTGTTCGAACGTCAGCGCTTCCGAGTCCTCTTCGTCCAGCGTCTTGCTGGGTGAGGAGGCGTCCTTCCACACCTCGTAGACCTTCGAAAGACGCGCAAAGTCCTTTGCCTCGACGCACACATTCACCAGCGCCTTGATCATCAGATTGATCGCGTGCGTCGAGGGCCAGTGCTTGCCTCTCACCCTCTGAGCCGCATCCTGCTCCACGGCTTTATCTGCGCTAGGCAGCGTCTGCTGATCGAGCGCCAGAGACGCGAGCTCCATCGAGATACCACCGCACGGAATCTTGAAGCCGGCCTTGCCCACGTAGAACAGTGCAGCCTCCTTCCACCTGCCCTTCCTGACAAACCCGTAGAGCCGTGCTGTCTCCCACAACCCCTTCCCCCCGCGAACCGATGACAACCTCACCCGGATGGGTCGGAGCAACTCTTCCGCGGTCAGCGTCTCTTGTGTCAACGCTTCTTCGCTGATGGCGTCCGGCGATTGGCGCATGTCGGTCTCGGTCAAGGACGAAGTGACGGGGATGGTACCGAGCTTGTGTGCGACGTCTTGCACTTCCGACAGGACACGCGCCGAGGGTAGGTGGTCGAATGTCGATTGGTCCGAGACGCTCTCGATGTAGGGCTGCGCTTCGTCGATGCGTACTCGAGTGACTGATCGTAGGACTGATAGGAGGTATTCGCGTGCGGCCATCACATCGCCTTGTTCGAGGTGCGTCTGGAGGGCGCTGTCCAACGCACTCTGTTGGTGCTCGCTCTCGTCGATCCGGAAAGCGGCTTCCCGCTCGACCCGGGCGACGACCGCATCGACGTTGACAGGTCGGTGCTTGAACAACCTCGAAGGAGAGTCTGCCAGTCGCTCAGCAAGCTCTCGAGCGTTGTCCACATAGTCTGAGCCTGCCTTGACGAGCTCTTCCACCAGCAAATTCTCGGTAAACGGCTCTGCCACCAGAATCTGCGCGAGCGGGCTATGAGCATTGGTGACTTCTGCAGACTTCTCAGCCCAATGCACCGCATCGTCCAGCCGTCCTGCCAGTGCCAACGTACGGATACCGAGATTGTACAAACCCCGCAACTCGACCGTCGCCGACAAGATCTCCTGCCGTCTTCCTTCCTCCTTCAACCCTCGCTGACTCTGATTCGCCAGCAGCAGTCTATGAAAGTACTGCCAAGCAATAGCCGGACTCGAAGCGTCCGAACCCGGCATTCTGCCAATACCAAAACGAAGAATCTGGGCGAGAGTCGATTGCAAGACGCCCCACAACCCTTTTTGAGCAGCGATCATACTGGCTTGCTGCAACAGCCGCAGGTCGTCGCCGTACGAGTCGAGGAGCACCATGAAGCACTTTCGAAACTGATTCGCTGTCGATCGAACTTGCGTCGTGTACTTGGTCGAGGAGGCGGTGTTGAGGTACTTGGTGCCGGGGATGTATCCGGGACAGAGACGCATCCATGAGAGCATGTCTTTCTTCTTTCCGTTGCGGATGGCCCACAGAGCAGCGGTGGCATAGATGGGGAGAGGTTTCTCTAATGGCGACTTGAGGGTCTTGAGCTCGTTTAGTACTGTTGTTGCCGCTTCGAACTCCTGTTCGTTGATGAGTCGGACGAGCAGCTGTGTTGGTGCCGAGAATGCTGCGTTGGTTGGTGAAGGGGCAGCGGTGAGGACCTCATCATGCTGCGCTGTCTTCACCTCACCAGTGATAGTCGATGTTGAAGCATGCTGGCCGTACGTGGCGTCCTCCGCCTCGAAGAGCGAGTAGTCGACGCCTCGCGGGTCGATCTCGTTGTTGGAGCCCGGGAGCGGATATGCTGGGTTCGATGTAGAGTACGAGAAGGCAAAGAGCGAGCGGCTACGTCGAGCGGGCTTCGACTTCGCCAAAGATGGGCCACCAGCGTAGAATGTGAATGACAACGGAAGAGCTGAAGACGAGCTGGAAGCCGTTGCTGAGTTTGAAGCAGGCCAGATGTAGCCAGAATAGGCTGCTGCCGAGGTCAAGACACGCCGTTGCTGAGCAGCTTGCGACCAAGCCCGACAAGCATCTTTGGCTGGCAGAGCGCTGTTTGACCGCCTCATGAGAGCTGCGAGGGGTCTCCCATGCGAGTGTCGTCCCTTCACAGCGGCTAGATTCGGGACGAAGGGATGAGAATCTTGTCTTGGGTTGGAAGAAAGGGTTCAGCGAGAAGAAACCCAAATCAGCTTTTAGGCACAGTCAACTTTTGGCCGAAATCCGAGAATATTTTAAGGTGCGCTTGTTAAGGCTTAATTTCTACCGAGCCTTAATTTTCCAGCCGCAACGCCGACGCCGGATGCAGTGAGAGCAGTGAGAGGAGGCTTCCACGTCAACCTTGCGGGGGAACGAGACCAACACTCAAAGACCCTTCCCTTCGACTGCCACTCCTTCCTGCCACCATCGCCTTTCCATCTCGCACGACGCCCAAAATGCTGCCATCACCCTTCCGATGGACATGCAGCCTGGTGCTGCTGGCCACTGTCCTCCTCACCACCTCCGAGGCGGCGCTCTTCGCCAAAACTTCCAAGGTTACCATCCTCGATGCGTCCAACTTCAAACGCGAAGTGCTCGACATTGAAAAGCCCACCATGGTCGCTTTCACCGCTCCTTGGTGTGGACACTGCCAGAAGCTTGTTCCCGACTACTCCAGAGTCGCTGCTCAGCTCGACGGCGTGGTGAAGCTCGCCTCGATCGATTGTGACGATGACACGAACAAGTCGGTTTGCGGCAAGTACGGCATTCAGGGCTTCCCTACGCTCAAACTCTTCCCGTCGACCAAGAAGCGCCTGCCAAAAGACTACCAGGGTCCAAGGTCGGCCAAGGACATCGCTGCGTACATGGTCGATGCGCTTCCGATGGGCGCAAAGAAGCTCAAGGCCGAAGAGCTGCAGGAGTACGCTGAGAACGACGCGGCCACACCAAAGGTGATCCTCTTCTCGAAGAAGGCGACCAGCTCACCGCTGTACAAGAGCTTGGCGCTGGACTTCCGCAAGAGTCTGTCGTTTGCTTTCCTGCGAGGCGACCAACGACCTGTCCAGGCTGCAGCACGCATCCATCTCGGCGTAGACGTGACCGAGGACAAGCTGCCGTACCTCATCGTTGTGCCTTCGCGAAGTGACGACGACGACTTTGACAAGAGCTCGATCAAGAAGTACACCGGCGCACTCAAGTATCACGAGCTCAACGCGTGGATCAAGGAGACCATCCCAGAGGCAAAGTCGGGCAAGGTCAAAAAGGCTCCCAAGAAAGCGCCGCTCAAGAGGAAGCCGGTCAAGATCGACGAGGATGTTGCGGATGTTCCGGAGGGGGCGAATCGCGAATGGCGCGTCGAGGAGAACATGACCGAGGAGGAAAAGAGGAAGAAGATGGAGGAGCTTGCCGAGATGCTTAATACGGCCATCAAGCAGGGCAACGACCTTCGTGACGGCAAGGCGGCTGCTGAGCCCGAGACCGTCCAGGAGAAGACCGAGGATGCACCGGTGAAGGTGGATAGTGATGCAGAGGAGAGCTCTTCCCACTCCTCGTCGTCATCGTCCTCCTACTCGTCCTCCACCGACTCTGACGGCACAACCACCACCGACCAGTCTGCCTCCTACTCGTCCTCATCTGACGATCCCGATTCTGACTCCTCCTACAAAGTTTCCAGCCACACCACCTCTGGCAGCGACGACACCTCGCTCAAGGAAAACCTTCAACGCTGGCTCGAGGGCGAACAAGTCGACTGGTCCTCCGACTACTCGACCCAGTTCTCGGAAGCGCACAAAGCCGCCGAGAAGCTCATCGCCGAGGACCCGGACAAAGCCGAGCAGATGGCGTTGGAGAGCGAAAAGTGGCTCGCCCACTACCTCGTGTCGGATCTGGACATGATGAAGATGGCCAGGGACAAGGGTAACCAGGACGCCGCGCTGAGCGACGAGAAGATCGAGAGGGTGGAAAGGATGTACAATGAGCTGTTGAGGAGGATCGAGGAGCGCGAGGAGAAGATCAAGAACAAGGTCGAGGATGTTCAGCAGGAGAGGCCTCAGGGAAAGTGCAAGGCGGCGCCGGCTCAGACCGCACCAGCTCCATCGAGCCACGACGAGCTTTGATAAGTCACTCGCTCTGTCAACATCACACTCAATGCCATCACACATGCACACACCTTGCATCCGAACAATGAAGTCATCTTCGATTCCCAGCAACCCTAACAATCACCTACGGACTTCCGCCCTTCTTGCCATTCCTATGTCCACCCGGATTGTGCTCAATGTACGGCCCGTTGCCCACCGCACTCGCCTTCCTATACGAATGGCACGCATGGGCATGCTTGAAGAACGCGGCAAAGTTCCTCCTCCTCTTCGCCGTACAGATCAATACCCACTCCTTGCACTGGTGACATTTGCCCTCCACCGTCCCCGCCGCATCGGCATACACCTTGAGATGCGTCGGCGCAGTGAACCGCAACCCGGAGACGGACGAGATGCCGTGCTTGTGCACCTGATCGTACCAGTACTGCGAGTTTTTGAGCTGGAGCCAGTTGCCGCTCTCGCATCGGTCGCACCAGGCTTCGCGTGCGTTGCCCGAGCCGCGCACCCATCGAGGCGTATACAGATCGCCCGGGAAGCGCAGCTTGTCCGTCTGACGTCGAGGTCGGTCCTCTTCGTTTTCAACCTCAAAGTCGGACGCAGGAGGATCGGCGAGGCCAGTGCGCAGCTCGCAGTGCTGGTCGTAGTAGACGTCTTCCATCTTGCTGCCCGCCGGTGCGCGCAGGACGATCTCCGTGGTGATGTGGAAGGGTGTGTTGGCCAACGCATTAGCCTGTTGTACTGCTGAAGCCGACGATGAGGAGCGATCCCGTTGCTGACGCTTATCACTGCTAGGCATGCCGCTGGGAGATGGATAGCCAGCCTCGATGCCCCAACGCATCGCACCACTGTCACGCCAACCGGAGAGGTTGGGTGACGAGCCAGAGTTGCTCATCGACGGAGGCATGCCCGAGTGAGACGTGTGTTGACTCCACGGGCTCCACTGAGAAGCGTTCGGGTATCCCGCACGCGGCACCGCCGACGCTGACTGCTGTGGACCATATGGGTCCGATGGAAGCGATGGCCGACGAGGGTCGCTGTGAGAAGGACGATAGCTGTTCATCATGCTACTGATAGGCGCTGATGGTCTCGAGAAAGACATGTTGGGCGCCAGAGAGTATCGACGTGAAGCGCTGTCCCCAGCATCGCCGACCCCACCCTGCGTAGCCATGGCTTCCTCTTCATACTGGCGCTTGCCCAAGCTGGACTGAGGGAACTCGTAGCCGCTGATCTCGAAGCCACCCGGACTGGACCAAGTCGGGCGGGATGCAGAGCGCGTCTCGGGCAGCGGAGGCGGCTGCAGACGTCGAGCGCCGTAGTGCCCTGCGGCTGAGGCATCGTCGGAAGCTGCATGTGAATCAGCAGGCCACCACTGACCGTTGTGAGAAGCTTCGGCAGAGCCGTCGGCTGCTCGGCCGTGCTGATAGTTGGGTCTGCGTGCGTAGTGACGGTCGCCGGCTGCTCCGACATCGGACAGTCCGCGCGATCTTGCAGCGTCGACAGTGGCCCCGGCAAGTCCCGAGGGCGCAGGCACGCTCGAGTAGGAAGGAGCGTGGCCGATGCCGTGTTGCTGCTGTTCAGCCCCCGTCGAGTACGACGGAAGCTGTGGTTGCTGTTGTTGTTGTTGTTGCTGCTGCTGCTGCTGCTGCCAAGGTTGCTGCGACTGGTAGGGCTGCTCCTCGTAGCTGCCCTGGAAGCCCATGGTCATAGCCACAGTATCACGAGGGGCTGCCCAGATGGACGTGGCAGCCTCGACCTCGGAAGGTCGAACGGGCTCGAGGTGCTCGCCCTTGGCGGAAGATCCGAAAGGAGGGGAGCGAGGCTTGCCGTGAGGAGCTCCAGTAAGGCTGCTCCAGATGCCCTTCATGCCGTCGCCCCACAGGTGTGAGCCGTCCTCGACGGAACGAGCGTGGTGCGACGATGCACTGCCGTGGTGATGGGTATGGTCGTAAGTGGCCGTAGATGAGGGGAGGTGGGAATGAGACATGGACGAAGGACTGGTACGGTGTGCCGAAGAATGCGCGGCCATGTTGGTGCGGACAGGAAGAGTGTGACCTTCGAGAGGACTCTGCGGCTCGTTGTGAGAGGCAGAGCGAGACGATACCGAACGGGATGAAGATGGGCTCGAGAGCGAGGCGGTGGGCGAGGACGAGCTGGGTGAGCGGCTGGGTCTGATGCTGCTGGTCAACGAGCTAATGGGAGGTAGCGTAGGGACGGCCGACGAAGAGGACGGGGATTGAGGATTCCAGCGAGTAGGAGTGTCTTCCGAATGGTTTCGATACTGGCGCCGAGAGTCTGTTCGCATAACTGAGCCACGACGATGTGCTGTCGCAGGTCGGGAGAAGCGATGCGTTGAGCAGAAATCGAGAGCAATGTGCCGGAAGATGTGACTGGAGAGTGCACCAAGTCGGACGTGGTACCGATGCAACTCGTGTCAGATGAGGAGGGAAGAAAGAGGTGAGAGTAGTGTCGATGTCGGATCTGTCCAGATGAAGGCACAGCGTCGCTAGATGGTGATAGTGTGAAGGAAGGAAAGGGACGGGTAAAGGTGATGCGGGAGGGAGAACATGTGACGGAAGCGAGGTGACTTTAAATGACTTGGACGAGCAGCGACGCAGCAGGCATGATCGGCGGCGGCGGCGGCGGCGGCGGCAAGCGACCCAGGAGGAGAAGGGGAAGAGAGCTTCCTCGGACTTCGTTTCTTTCGGAAGGAGGGGCGCAGATGGACAATAGAACGGCCAGCTGGTGCCTTGATGAGACGAATTCTCGGTCTTATGGGTCGGGTTGTGGGCCAAGTGGGTCGCAGATGGAGATGCAGATGCAGGCAGGTGCGAGAGCGAAGGCGAGCGACGACGACGTGTTCTGCTCCACGGACGGAAGCGCCAGTGAGTTGAGTCGGAGTTGAGGCAGGTGGGTAAAGCGACACAAAGCCCACTCTGTCTGTCTGTCTAGCTTTCTGACAGCGACGGCGGCAACGGCGATTGACGCAGCAGAAGCCCAGTTGCAGGATCGGAACGAATGAAAGCGAGCGAACGATGCGAGGCTCGAAGCGGATAAAGCTATTCAGGCAGCAGCCACTCAGGGCAGGATGGCACGCATGTGGATAGGCAGGAGGCTTCTTTTTTGGCCCGCAAGCCCTGCAGCTCGATTGCAAGCCATACATGGAACATACAGCCGGATGACAGGTACAGTAGGCACGGTCAGGCACCAATGGGCTTGCACCGGCGACGATACATGCATAAGCGAGACCGATGAACATCGAGCGGCAAGGGCAGACAACAGAGACGCAGATGGCAGACGCACATGCACCCAGTACGCAGCGTCAGTATGTACAGCAATTGAGAGCGGGCGGCAGAGATCACAACAGCAGCAGCAGCAGCAGCAGCAGCAGCTCGAGCGCGATGCATGAGGCTTGAGAACGTCTAGCATGAACGAATGCACGCACAGCTTGCATCGCTGACTCGCTGTGCTGAGCCTGTGATGGCAAGCGAGCTTGGACAAGGGTGCTCCGATTCATCGTTACAGTAGTCATGGGAAAAGAAACACATCCAAAAACCGCCCGCCCGACGGAGAGGGAAACGAAAAATAAGAGAAGGGAAGCGAAGCGAAGAGAGACATCGTGTTCCGTGCCTGGCTTGCTAGCTAGGAATTTAGGCGAGGGAGAGAGAGGTAGACCAGAGACTCAGCTCAAGCGAGACAAGGCAGGAAATACGAGCTCTATCATCGTCGTGGTCGTGGTGGTCGTCGTCGCTTGCCTATCTCTCGAGTTCGCGCGCTCTCGTCGAAAGTATTGCCTCATTCTTCAGTTAAGATTGAGAAAATACTTATTTTGCCATTTTTTTTTCCATCAATGATTTTCCAGCTTCTCGTCACTTCATCTTCTGTATCTCTGGATCTGTTCCCCCCCACCCTTTTTCCCTGCTCGCGTCTACGCCCAAGCCCCCCTTCTTTTTACTGTGAGAAGAAAAAAAAAATAATCCCTGATCCGATTTCCGATCTGGCCAGAGTGGCTTGACGTCTCCTTGCCTTCTTGGTCGCAATTCCGGGACCAAAGCCTGGGTGGTGCAGACATCGAGTTCATGTTGACTCGTGCTTCGATAGCCTTCCGAACAAAGTGCCAACGAAGGTGCCCCGGCCGCTCGTCATGCTAAGCTTCCATCTCGAAACCAGGTCCTATTGGAACAGCAAGCGAGCATGACCAAGCCAAGAGGCTGACCAGCCGCGAACGGCAACGCAGTCTCTAAAATTGGCCACCCTGTGATCAACTTAGCCATCTTTGGCTAACGAGAGAGGCTTCTTCGGTCGGCGGAGATCAGTTTCATGAGAGTCCTGCCTTGTACGTAAGTAAGCTAGGCTCGTCTCAGTTTCATGCGATCCCGCTCTCTCATTGCGAGTTTCACCGTGGAAGAAAAGGTATGCATCTGCATGATCTTGAAGACCTCTCCATTCTGTCAAGACACCTTCATGATTCACCTAGGACGCAAACGCTTCCCTGCAGCTTTCCCTCTCTCCACAAATGGTCCGCTGATGATGATGAATGGTGGCAGTCGAGAGCAAGTTGATCTTCGCGAGGATAATCCGACGGTTCGTCCGTGAACCTGCAATTCGGGAAAGCCGCGGTGCTGCTTGCTTCGGCTAATCCTAGGTACGCGACAGGGCCACGGTGACCTCCCGAGCTTCGATTTTTGAAAATGAGGAAAAAAATATAAAATGAGCGGGGCTTCACCGGATTGTCATGCCCACAAATTGAAATGAAAGAGAAATAAAATCCCCCCCTTTTTTTTCCCGTCCCGCTTGCCGGTGAGTGGGCGAGGCTTGAGTCGCAACAGGCCCGCTTTCTCTTCATCGTTCTAAATAAACATGATCGGCGAGTCCGCGCTGGTGTCTTCATCTGTGCCTCGTTCATGCTGACCCGCACATCCAGCTTCTGGGGAATACTCGTCTGAGCCTTAGTAGACGCGTTTTGTCTCGCCGACACAGCAATCGCCGACAGCCCCCACCTCGAAAGCACCATTGCGATTCTAGACGCTGCCTGTCCGAATCAAAGGAGGCCAGCCGGGCTGCCCGTTCGTCTCGAACGGCATCGACAGGTCCCGTGTCATGCCGAACGATCGGAACCGTTTCGAAATCGATGTCGGAGATGGGTCGACACCAACAAGTTGGCCGTTGCCCTCTACTTTGACGGCGAACTCCCCTCGGCTTGATTGGGTGCTGGACCGCGGACTGCGTTCAATCGGTGGCTGAAGACTGTCATGTGCGGGTGTCCACGTCACAGCACGGTGAGCTAGACCATTGTTGCTGCTTCGTTTCCTCTTGGCACGACCCGCCCTTCGCCAGCAGCAAGGCACGCGCATCGCTTCCAACGGAGACGCAGGGGTCGCAGTCCAAGCAGGTGTGCGGGAGCGCTTTCGTGCATATGCGACCCCGGTTAGGCGAAGCGAGACAAATGCCAGGATGGCGTGGCTCTCTTTCTTGAGCAGCACCAAAGGCGGCATGATCGTCCATCGGAGCGCGTCGAGCCGCTCAACCCGAGAGCTCGCTTTCAACCATTGTCTGATCTAATCAGTTCGGCAAAGATATGAATTCCACGGGCCAGCCTTCTCTCTTGGCTGCCCTGCTTTTCATGCTGCCGACCGCACAGCACGAGAGCTTTTGGATCCGAGATGACTCGCTCGTCGCCGTTCATGTATCGGAACATCGTCCACGGATTTAATGAAAGCCTTTGAAAGGCAGTGTCGTGGTCCTGACCTCGGCGTGGGAGGAAAGCATGCAAGCGCGAAGGTGAGTCTCGGCTCCCTCGCAGGATGTCGGCTTCTTTTCAGGCACTGGACGCGATGCCTCGCATGGCCCGCACTCGGCATCGTCCAGCTCATGCAACCAAGTGAAAGCGAAGTCGACTGGCAAAGTGGTAACCTCGTCTGCATCGCAACTGGATCGGTGCTGGGCCCTGCTCTGCAAAGTGTCGACCATGAGGCGGACACTTCTGTTTACGCATTAATGGCGAATGAGCTTGTGGACAATGAAGCTATGCCGAACACGCAGGACCATGCATGACCGCGGAATTGGATGAACTTGTGTTCTCGTATACTCTCGGGATCTTTGACCCGGACAAGCCATTTGTGGACGCTGTCCCTTTCGTCGTGCTTCGAAGTCGCCTGACGCTGTGGCTGCCCCTTCTTGGCTGGAGGCGGCTCCCAAGGTCGTCTCGCAGACGGTCAGGAACCGAATCTGTGTATGCCACTGAGAGGTGAAGATGATAGCATGACCTTGTCCAAGCCGGGCGGCGAGCTCAATCGTCTGCGAAAGCAAGAAAAGTGAAAAAGTGACCTTGTCTCGCTATGCTGGCAAGCAAATTCAAACTGCGCTCCTTCGCACTGATTTGAAAGCGTGAATCCGTCGGAACGATTAAAGCGGCGAATCAGAGGTCGCTGAGCCCAAAGGACATCACGACGCTGGCTTTTGAACAAGGTTAAGGTCAGTTCAGGACAAAAAGGAACCGGCCGACTCGATTGTCAATGAGACAGCTTGTTCCATGCAGGAAACAGAGCGGCGCGTGGATAGTCATGCCGACTGCCATGATCGCCGAACTTCAAGAGTCGCCCCTCTTGCCTCGTCTTGGACTGTTGTCTCGCTTATCATAAGGTTCGTCCGAGATGGTTTTGCCTTGGCAAAATGTGGATGCCAAGATCGAGTCCTGAGTGTCGTTCGAAGACCTCAACCGACATCAGGTGTGCAGGTTTTGGGTGTGTGAGAGAGAGATCTCCGACGCCGGCGAATTTCATCTTGCTTTGTCCAGAGCCTCCTTCACGGCGGCGCCTTGAGAGGTTCAATTGACAATCGTGGACCTGCCAAGGATGCTGCAAGCCACAAAGCGTGTCTCTCTCCCCCACGCTGTGTTGCTTTCTTCCGTTGGAAGCCAATGCCAAGATCGACGGGAGATCTTCAGAATAACTCGGGACACGGGCCTTGGCGTTTCGATGGCTTGCCGTACCTGCGCCACAGTGAGATTGCCGACTTCGATGACAGGCACCATTCATTGTTGGTTGCTACCGAACGATATCGCCTTACTAAGGCGCGGAGGCATGCGGCGCTCGTCTCGCTTAGGCCCATCGTTCCTGAACACAAGAGAAGTTCAACGCGTGACAGCGTGAGAAGAGGCCCAGGCGAGGCCAGCGTGAGTACCGAGATGAGGCATGACTCAATGCACCGACTTCGGCAGTGGTCGCGGCGACGCCAATGCTCCTGCTTGCTGTTGATGACCGTCCCTCGCGTATATTTTCAGATTGACGACCAAATCCTCCTTCAAAAGTATTCGAGGTCAAAAGCTCAGCTCTTTCGGTTGGCGCTTGTGCTGCTTCCCTGCTTGGTTGGCCGTCTCTGCGATCAGAACGATGTCCGTTTTCTCACGGCTATCTTTCAGTAGCTTCAAGCTCCGCTCTGGCAAGCCTCGTGAAGCAAAGAAAAGGTCCTCGCCTCGAGTAGTCCAGCATAGTTTGATTTGAAGCTCCGACTTTTGGCACGAGCTGCCCTTGTTGAGGGGCACTGCACGATCGAAGCAGGCGGCAAAGGAAACCCCTGCCTTGCCGTTCTGAGACTGGGTCAAACGTGTCGTCTCGTCCATTATTATACGTCGGGCTTCGAATCCAGCTGTACGGTCGCTTGTTTGCTTCCGTCGGGATCAGCTGCAGGCTTCCATAGCCGAATCTTCGTTCCTGTCTCGGTGGACGACCAAGGGCGTCTCAGCGGTCAAGGCTAGCAGAGACAATACAGCGGTGCTATCGCGCCTATTCCGCTTGCCGTCATGCTTTCGAACAGCACCTCCCTCGCCTTTGCCATTCGCCGTCCATGACCGCCCGTGCCTCGTGCCTTCTCGCTTGGACCTCAAGAGTGCGAGACTGTTTATGGCTTTGAAGATCCGCTGTTCGGCTGAACTGATCTTGACGTTGTGCCTGCCGCGCTGTTGTTGCTGCGATCTGAAGCCGTCGTCATCGCCTTTGTTCGCCCAGTCTTGTGCATTGTCCGGGCGGCAGGGATCAGATACTGGCAGTTGGCCCGTCAGACTGATGGACTGGCCGAAAACGGAAGGCACGTCGACTGCTGCCAAGTTGCTTCTCGCGAGAGAGAGCGATAGGGCGAGTGTGCTCCGTGTTGTTTTCAGCATCGATTGTCGAGCATGACTTTCATGCCTTGCATGCCGTAACTCGTCATGCATGAAGCACAAAGGCTCAGAGCCTCCCCCGGGTAAATTAGGCCTTCCCTGCGGCTTCGCCTGTTCTAAGGACGTCAGCAGGACCGTGTTCGAATCATTGTTGAGGATCTGCCCCCTTCGTTGACCAGTGATGATGCCGCTGCAATACCGCTCGCTGGAATAAGCATTCGGGCAAAGTCAAAAGGTTGAGCAGCCGTTCAGCTTCCGAGCATCCGCCACGTATCTTTGACCTGTCTCGCTTTGTTTCTCGGGCTGAAATTTGCATGCCGTGCCAAGCATTGAGCTCGCGAAGTTTCGCTCAGGCGCTTCAGAGTTCGCGGTAGGCTCCTGTGCCCCGTAGCGGCCTTGGGGTCGATTCGACAAACGCAGATGTGTCTCTTACATTGTCTCGGCGACAGGCGTCTCTCCCGGCTTCTCGTTTCCGTACCGTGAAGCGAAGCAGCTCCAGAGAGCCAGTAATAAGCCCAGAGCACGAGATTGCCTTGTCAGCTTTGATGATGCGGTTGACCGCTTTGTTGTCAATAGCGAGACTCACGACCGGCCAACTCGCTTTGTTTGCATGGACTGGTGTTCCGGTGGGGACGCAGGTGCATAATAGCATGGCATGAACAGAACAAATCATGCCTTGGAAGGTGTATTGCGGAGACGATGGCTGCCCGGCCCGCCGTCACCATGAACGGTCGCGCCGCTCTGGCGGCAGGCTCAATCCATCGCCTTGACCATTTCCCCATGTCTCGGCGAACACGGTATGGTAAGGCCCTGACTGTCCATTGGAGAAAGCGCAGCTAGGCTGTGGAGAATGTACGGCGCTCCCATGGATCATACCCTTGCACCCTGACAACAGACGTCGGCCAAGTGGACGCGGTTGACGGAACAGGCCCCTTGCGCTTGCAACGACGAGAGCGACAAGCAGCGAGCGCGGAGATACACGATTTGGAGCGGAGACGAAAAGAGTTGGACGACGACCGCGCGGTCGTCTCGACCTTTCGTCGATTTCGCCGAATCCCTCGACACACAAAAGGACCAGCGACGCTTTTGCGAGGAATCTAAGGGACTTTTGAGTGCGAAGAATCGGACCCGAAGAGTGCAAGGGAAGATTGGCCGTGTCAGGCTTCGCAAGCCGCCCTGCCCCGCCCTCTCGCTTAGGACGCTGTCGTGGGAACGGGAAGGAGACCAATGACGAGGTCTCTACTTTTGGCTCTCGCTTAAGGCGCGGAGCTGCAAATCATTTGACTTGCTCTTTTTGCGAGCGGTTCCATGGGAAAACTTGGGTGTGTGCTGCGGTCGCTTCCGTCCCGGTTTTTTCTTTTGCACGAATGGGGTTTGGTCCATGTTTGAGCCTGTTCTGCAGACCGTGCAACTCGCTGAAGGAGTCCGTTTGACGGTGCGGAGGATAGGCATCCGAGCATGGAACCGTAGCGAGCCACCTTTTGATCGCCTAAAAAGCATCATCGTGGCTTTGGTCTGGCAAGGACAGCGACAGAGGATGCGTGGCACGAGATGCACGAGATGCATCGTTGTGGCTCGCATGAACTCCAACGGAAACGATTGTCCAACCAAGCTTCTTTCATGCCTGTTAAGCTCGTGCCTGATCCTGCATCGTTTCTATTTGGGACAATTCCGTGCAGAGCGACCCTCGTATCGTGCGGGCATGATTGGTGTGCACCTACAGCAGGCCTGCCGATGTCGACTCGGTCCTTATCGTCCGTTCACCATGGGGGGGAAGAAAAGCAAGGCCCGCCGTGTAAGGAAACGTTTGCGGTAGGGAGATGTCCGACCACGCATCTGCGCATCAAGGAAAGGGTCCCTGGCTTGCGAGCACGCAAGCCAGGCCAGCCACAATTTCGTTCATTCGTTGGGGCCTCTCGCATATGCAGCCAGGTGTCACTTTGGCGATGGTCGGTTTTCCCGGTGATGGAACGAGAGCTCAAGCCACTCGATGATCAGCTGCGAGACCGTTCCGCAGACCACGAAAGAAGCCCGAGTCCACAGTCGCTCGACTTTCCCGCGTTGGTCACCGACAAGGGGCCGAATAACCGGAAGACCGGTGATATCGCGAACCTGTAACAATCGTCGCCGAAGATAGCCCTGATTAAGCGGCGATACTAAGGAAAATCGAGATCTCCGCGGTCATCGCATCTCCTGATCATTCAACGAGCATGCCGACCGATTCTGATCATCTGACTTCAGCGCCGCGAGCTCCGGTCACTATCAGGGCCTACCGTTTCGTGCGAGATCGAGACCACCCTGAACGTACAGCTCGTGGCCTGGAGCCAGCTCCGAGCGTACGATGTGACGCTCGCACTGCTGTGTCAGCCTTTGACAGCCCTTTGTCTGCGTTTGCAATGGATCGCCGATGCGTAATGACTGCCAACGGCCGAGCATGACTGCGGTGACCCGTCGCGGCAGAGCATACTTCGCTGTGCCTCAGTGTTGGACGTTGCTCTGAGCTATCTCAAACAGTTGTGCAGCCTGTTCTTTGTTGTGGTGCTGCCATGCTGGTTCCCGCTGACAAGTCTCCTGGATGTGTGGTGTGTTTGGCGTAGAAATGACGCCGTATGAACCGTGATCTGTCTACCGTCTATGTAGATTGCTTATTGTACAGCGTGTGGTGAGGGTGAGATCCGCGTCGAGTCGATGTTGGTCTGCAGTCCTTCGATCGGCGTGACATAGCGGTTGACGCTTCCGAACGATGACTGCGAAAAGTATAGGAGCCGCTAGGGCCGCGGACGCCTCTACGGATTGCTGGACAATCTCCCGACCTAAAGCCGGAAGGTCTTGCCAAAAGGAACTGCGAGTAGGCGCTCGGGGTCGTCGCACGTCTGCTGGATCTCTTTTTGCAGCTGCCAATACGGATCGTCCCAGGTCTCGTCCGACATTGCCCATGTGCCCCAGTGCATGGCGAAGGCACGTTTGCTGCCGATATCGCGAGACACTTGCACCGCTTCTGTGACGTGCATGTGCATGATCTGCATGTGCCATCGTGGCGCGTACGAACCGATGGGCAGGCAGGCGACGTCGAAGGGCCCAAGAGCTCGACCGATGGCGGTAAAGAGCGAGGGTGAATAGCCGGTATCGCCGCAGAAGAAGAGGGATCGTGCTTCAGTGGCAGGAGATGGTGAATGTGCGCGAGAGCCTCGGTTGACATCGTCTTCCGAATGGACACGGACGGCGTACGAGTTCCAAAGGGTGAGATTGGTATCGAGACCAGTCCTGGCGCTCCAGTGGCTGGCGGGGATGGCAGTGATATCCAAGGTCCGCCGTTGCTCGATGATGTTGGAACCCGAGCCCTTGTCGTTGGATGCGACCCGAATGGTAATTGGCACTTTGGATTGCTGCCACCAATCGAGTTCCACTATTCTTTCTGAATCGACGCCGTACTGCGTCAGCAGAGGAGTGAGCCCGAGAGGCACGAAGAATCTTGTATGCTTGGGGACGAGCGAGAGCACATCGACGTCGAGGTGATCAAAGTGGTTGTGAGTGAGCAAGACGACATCGATGGCTGCGTTGGCGATGAGCTCGTGAATGCTGCACGGCATCGGACGCATCCGTGTTGGACTGAAGAGGGTCTTGACAGGTTGCTCGCCAAAGACGGGGTCGGTGAGAATGGTGAGTCCATCCAGCTGAATCAAGCAGGTCGACTGGCCGATCCAAGTGAAAGAAGACTGCTTCGGTTCGCGAACGGCGGGCGCAGGGGAGGTCTTGGAGCTTGCCATGTCGGACGAAGCCGGCGCGAACAGCTCGTTCCACTTGATCTTCTCGACAGGGAGCAGCATCTCGATCTTCTGTCGCCCCTCGTGCGTCTTCTGATCGGCCTTGAAGCCACCATCCCACCAGATGCGCGGCTTGTAGAACACGCTGTAGAAGAGTTTCCAAGCGACCCATTCCCAAGCGCCTTGCTCACGCCATTCAGGGACGACGTTGGCGTAGCGTCCTAGCACTTTGAGCGACGAGAAGCGCTTGTGGATCCTGCTGATCTCTGTGTCTGTTGCACCGCCGTACCATGCGTGGCCTTGTGTCGGGGTCGCAGGTGGAGACACGACATCGACATGACCGTTGCTGTCGAGGCCGCGTTGCTTTAGGATTTCCTGTGCTCTCCTTGTCTCCTGGTCCTCTTTGCCCGGAGCGCTTTTGGTGTTTGTATGCGCCAGCACGCCTACACGCTCTGCGACACGAACACCGGAGGAGATGGCGTGAGGTGGCAGTAACGGCGCACGCAAGGGATACTTGCGTTTACGGGAAGCAAGTTCTCGTCTGCGGATCGTCTCTTGCGCGAGGTAGTAGATTCCCCAGCCTGCCACATAGAGTGATGATATAGAGACGAGCGCCGACTTGATCTGCTGCGGCCTGGTGGGCAGCATGGCGGGACGACCGATGAAGAGGCAGGGAGCCCCTGTCTGAGTTCAACTGCTGAGCCGCCCGTCGGACGCTGTTGCCTCAAAGGCCTGGCGACGCCAATTCGGCCCGTCCGATCTCGGAAGACGCCCGAACAGTCAGCGCCGTAGCTCGAGTCACGAGACGCGGGATCGGAGAGGCCGATGGCAGGCTGACTACCGCTGAAGTCGTGGGATGTGATGGTGTAGAAGTGAGTGGAACCGTGGCCAGCGTGTGAATCTCGGTGGAGGCCTTGGGCATTTTTTTTTTTTGTCTTCAACTCGAGCTCTAAAAATTTACCGCGTTTTCGCACCTTCGACCGGAGTCTGTCGGGGTCCTTCCGGTGAGCAGGCAGCACGACGTGAAAAGGGGCCGGACAGAGTCGGTAGTTACCACAGGAAGATAGGCTCGCCGACTTTGCAGCTGTCGAGATGAGGCGCTTGTCATCAGGACACAATCGACGCCGAATCGGGCGATTTCCTCCACTTCCCTTTGTTTCGTGTTGGTCTTTCCTTACGGTTTCTCCGACAAAGGGACCCTTGAATTCTTCCCACGCCTTGCTCTGAGATATCACTTCCCTTTGTCCTGGTGATTGACGCCTCAATTGGTCGGGCGAGCGACGGCGCAACTTGTGGCGTAGTGCCTGCTTTGTCGAGTCTCGAGGCTGAAGCTCGACCAAGGCGGAGCCTCTGTCGACGCGTTTGGAGCCAACAAGAGAGGTGCATCAAGATCAAAAAGCTCTGCCCGTAGCATGGCTACGTTCGTTCTTTCTTCCATCTTGAACTCTTTCGCCTCAGGCTAAGCAGCGACCTCGCCCTCTCGCTTCACAGTCTCATCCATCACATAGCAACGTCAAGATGCCAGCGATTAGAGCACCGGCCTGGCCGATGCCACTCGACGACGTCTTCACCCAGACCTCGGACGATCAGCTCGAGACCGAAGAAGCGATCAACGCCCTCTTCTCCCGCCTTCGACCATCACGATTTGACTTTGCCAAGGACGCAAAGAACGGCGGTCCTGTCATCAATCCGTGGCTCTCGCCGGAGGAGCAGGAGCAGCAACGCGCTCAAGAGTCAACGCCCAAGCCTACCTTGCTTCTCGAGAGGCAAGCACACGCACGCTTTCTGACCCAGCTGCTCGAGCCGCTCCCAGGCGCTTACACTGCTTTCGACACGAATCGTTCCTGGCTCTTATATTGGATCCTGCATTCCTACGACTTGCTTTCGGTGTCACTGGATCCTAAAGGCCGCGCAAGAGCCATCGCCACGCTGCTGTCGTTCCAAAACAAAGCGACGGGTGGATTCGGTGGCGGCCCAGACCAGATCGCACATTTGATGGCCACCTATGCAGCTGTATCAGCACTCGCAATCATCGGTGGGCCAGGACCTGCGCCCGCAGCAGAGGATGTCGCGGATGGCAAGTCGATCGAAGTAGGTCGCGGCGGATGGGATGCCATCGATCGCACACGAATGTTGGAGTGGATCTCGAGCCTCAAGCAACCAGACGGCAGCTTTTTGGTGCACGTCAATGGCGAGGTTGACGTCAGAGCGGGGTATTGCGTCGTCTGCATCACCACGCTGCTGGGCATCTCGACTCCAGCGCTGTTCGAAGGCATGTCTCCTTTCATCGCGAGCTGCCAGACCTACGAAGGAGGTATCGCGGCAGCAAGCCAGCCAACATATCAGCAAGCCGATTCGATCGAAGGTAGCATCTCACTCGCTTCGCAAGCCGTACCCCGACCTCCGCTGGGAGAAGCGCACGGCGGGTACACGTTCTGCGCGGCAGCGAGTCATCTGGCGCTCTCCTTACTCGCCTCCTCTCTGGGTGGCTCGACGGGTTCTGCATCTCTGTTCGCAAGTGGGCCGAATGCAGAGCTGAATCGTGACGCTCTCGTTCGCTGGGCTACCGCGCAGCAAGGTATTCCATTCGAAGGTGCCGGTTTCCGCGGACGCACCAACAAGCTCGTCGATGGCTGCTATGGCTGGTTCTCCGGAGGTGGACTGTTCACCGTTCTCTCGGCCATGATCGAGTCGGACCTCATCGACGACGCCCATCAATCTTCGAGTTCGGTACAAGCAAGCAAACCTGCCGATGTTCAGGACTGGAATGGCATGCTCACCGTACCGCCGGCACCAGCCGTCTTGCCTCGCTCCACATCCGACAGCAACAGCAGCGGGTCATGGAAGACCGAGTCAAGCTCCGACTCTCCCTCCTCTGCAGACGAAAGCGACGATGACACCGCCGACGACCTCTCGCCTCTCACGCTCTTCGACCGTGTCGGCTTGCAGGAATACATCCTCGTTGCAGCGCAGCGCACCGCCGCCGACGGCGGAGGACTGCGCGACAAACCAGGCAAACGCCCCGACGCCTATCACACGTGTTACAACCTCTCTGGTCTCAGCTTGTCCCAGCATTCGGTGAGGTTGAGCACCGAGACGTCGGCCTACTTGCACCAGCACTACAAGGGAGAGGCGGACGAGTGGAACAGGAAGGTCTACGCGACCATGCTGGCGTGGACGCTGTCGGCGAGGGACGAGATTGTCGTCGAGGCGAGAGCGGGTACGCCCGGTGCAACGAGCAACAAGGTCAACCCGACTCATCCTATCTTCAACATCACCTTTCCGAAGGCCAAAGTGTTCATGGACTGGGCGTATGGTCAGGTGTAGAAGCTGACGCAATCGTAGAGCTTGATGGGTGCAATGTGTAACAGATTTTGTGTCTACATGCGTGCGTCGTGTTTGAAAGAAGACTTCCAGATCGTCCGTCTCGGCATCATCTAAACCTCAACGACCTCTGTCCCGCGCCTCGAGTGAACAGCCAGCACCTTAGCGCCGTACTCGAACGGATTGCCATCATACACCACAAACTCGTCCTCCTCCTTCCTATTGTCGATGCGCAACACGTCATCAATACCTGCACTGACCAACTCAACGATCTTCCCCTTACCAATCAACCCATCGGTCTCGAGCGCGGCCCTGGTCGCGTCCCATAGCAGGTTACTCGCCATCCAAGCCTCCTCGATCTTCAACCCGACCCTCACGCCTGCCTTGATCAACGTGCTGAGTGTAGTCTCGCGCGTCAAGGGGGGACCTGAGAGACCCCTCATCTCGTCCCATGTACGCGGCCAGGTTTGGGGGATCAACAGTACGCCTACGTCCTTCTTTGCCAACTCCTCTGCGACGAGGTGTCCCTCTGCAGCACCCGAAACAACCAGCTTCACTTTGGGGAAGCTATCCTTGAGTCTGAGAAGCTGTGTGATGTGATCGGCGCGCAGAGCAGTCACCACCAACGCCAAATCGCCGTTCGCCACCCTCTTCCACAGATCATCCGTCGCCGAATCGGACTTCGAGGCGGTGAGGAGCTGTCGAAGCAACCCCAGCTGCTCCGAGATCGATGGACCCTCACGGTTATGCAGCAGCGTAACGTGAACCGCCACTTCCTCCACCACCACCGCTCCGGGCGTCAAAATGTTCTCGGCACCCGTATCGAACTTGACCGAAACGCCGGAGAAGAATGTATCGCTCTGCGGAAACACGATCCCGCGGGTAACACCGGATGCCCGGGCGCGGACCAGGTCGTGGCCTCCCCACTGAAGGCCGTCCACCGCCCGCGCTGTCGGCCAGGAACGCAGGTACTCCGGCGTGGAAAGGATGGCGTTCGGGGAGGAGACAGGGTCCAGGGTGTACCCGTCGGAGGTCTCGAATTCGGAAACGATGTCGGTGAGACCGAGATTGGAGCCGAAGGACGTGATGCCGGGAAGGACGGTACCGCCTCGCGCATCGATGGTAGTGATAGGGGAGGAGGAGGGGCAGACGATAGAGGTGCACGATTCGCCGCTGCACAGGATCTTGCCTCCGGCGACGACGATGCGACCGGACGAAGATGCGAAAGTGGTCGAAGAGATGCGTGACGTGTCGTCCGAAGTGCGGGTACGACGGAAGAAGCGCTGGCTGACGTTGGTAAACACGGTGCAGTTGGGCGTAGGCTGCTTGGCAGAGGGGAAGGCGAGCTTGTCAAACGTGATGATCTCGTCGTAGGACCCTTTGACCCGCTCAATGTCGATGCTGAAGTTTCCTCCCCTCGGAGCAGCCGGTGCAGGCGTCGACTCCTTCCTGACCTCTACCTCCCCTCCGTCCCTCGGCAGATCCGGTCTCGGCACAGGCGCATGCTTCCCCAACTGCGCCACCCCATCAATCACCACCTCCACCGGCGTCGCGCCCATCCTCAACGGATGCGTATTCCACACCACCACGTCCGCATCCCACCCCTCCCTAACATACCCCAACCTATGGTCCAACCCCAACCTCTCCGCCGGTGCCGAAATAACGCTCCTCAGCGCCTCCCTCTCGCCCAACCCAAAGTGATGCGCCTGAGCAGCCTGGTTCAAGATCCGCCTCGAATCCGTCACGGGGTGGTCGGACTTGTAGATCGGCTCCACGCCCTGCGAGGCGAGGATAGCACCAATGAAAGGGGTGCCGAAGTACGATTCGAGCTTGTAGTTTGCGTTTGTGCTGAAGATGGCGATGGCAGGGGTGACGTTGCCGTAAGTCTGCCGGAGGAGGTCTGGAACGAGGTAGGATTCGTGGGCGTGGTGGAAAGCGGCTACGGGAAACTTGAACTCGTTTGAGTGGCGGATGAACGCTTCAAAGTCGACCTGGGTGTAGCAGTGCGTGTTGAGCTTGACTTTGCCGCGGAGGAGCGCGACGAGGGCCTCTAGTTCGAGGTCGTCCGGGAACTCGGCGTCGGCGAGGCTCGAGGGGGCGGAGTGGGAACCGTGGAGGGAGGCGAAGGATCGCGCAGAGTCGCAGAAGGCGTCTTGCTTGGTCTTGAGCGCTGTAGCCGCGCTGAAGGTGTGTCGGAAGTCCCAGGCTTCGTCGAAGCGCGTCATCTTGTAGACACGACGCGCGTTTTCACCACAGGCCATCTTCATGTAGCGCCAGCTAGAGCTGCTGTCGTTGCGGTGGAGACCCGTGTCCATATCGTGCTGATCAGCGAGGTGTTGGCCGGCGTCGCCCTTGCCTTGCCCGAGACGAGCGAGCGAGGTAGGTGGCTCGATGAGGCGGTCCTGAGGGAGGTGCGAAGATGGCTGGCGATACTTGATGGGGAAAGCCTGACCGCCCATCGAGTTGGCCGAGCCGGGCAAGACGAGACCGGTGGTGATGCCACCAGCGAGGGCCTTGCGGAAAGAGACATCGTGCTGGTTCATCCCGTCGATCGTCCTGAGGTAAGGATTGGTGTTCTTGCCGATGCTGTTGACGTCGTCATGGCCAGGAAGAGCGGGCATCGCGCCGACAGACAGGTGGACATGCATGTCAACGAGACCAGGCGTCACCCAGCGTCCGGCAGCATCGACAACCTTGATCTTGCCAGCGGTGTGCGCATCAGAGAGAAAGTAGTTGTCCTTGGTGTGAGAGATGCGCTTGATGATACCTTGAGATAGCAAGACGTCGCGTTCGTGGAGCACCTCGTTGCCGTCATCATTTCCAGTCCAGAGCGTCGCGTTGCGAATGACTACATCCTGAAGATTCTTCTCAGCTCTGTCTGAGCGCGTCCTCTTGTGGAAGTCGGCAGGAGGTCCCACAGGTGCGTCGATGGCATCGCACTTGGCGAGTGAAGTGGCGAAGACGCTCTGAATGTGCGGGTGAGGCGAGGGCTGGTAGATGTGGTGTTGCGCGCCATTGTACGTCGTCAGAGCGCCGAAGTAGTAGACGAGCGCGACAAAGCCAAGCAGCGACACGAAAGACGCTCGCAAGCTGAGCGGTGCTCGTTGCTTTCGAACAGGTGCAGCCGAAGAATAGCTGGGCAGCATGGCGTCCGCCTGTGACTTGTCCTGGCTAGACGACATGTTGCGATGGAGAATGGACTGAACGTCGGCTGATCAGAGTCCCGGTTCAGCCTCGGATGGTGAGTAGGTGGTGGTGGGAGCGGAAGAAGGGACTTGTCGGGCTGAGCAAAGACATTCGCACGCTTCGACTCGGCACACCCGTCAAGCACGGCCCCTCGTTCGCACGCCGTCGCTCCTCATGACCTTTCTCAGGCTTTCATGACACAGCAGACCCGAATGCGGTCGGCTCATCCGACCCAGAGGCAATCCACCGATGCTTTGCGCTGCTGCTGCTGATTCCGCAGGCAAACGCCTCTGGACGACGCAATCCACTCTTCGATCCGGCAATGCAATTCGCGTCATGCATGGACCATTTTTGCGAAGAACGGAGCTGCCGCTTCCGACGCTCGTCTGATGTGATGCGAGACCCTTTTCAAAAATTCTGCGAGCACCATTGCATCGAGCTTCGGGGACGAGTCGGCCAATTTCGCGGTCCATGGATCCCTCGGACGCAGTCATCTGCTGGCTAGTAGCGGCGGGTATGTATTGGTACAGCATAAAAGTTTACAGGCAAAGACGACGGCGAACAGGTGGAATCCTTCCAGCTCCTCGGAAGGCACAATCAAGCGTGCTTCTCGGTGACAGTCGAGGCAGCAATCTCGTTGTCCACCTTGGCGATCTCTTCGGCTCGGCCAGGCACGGTCACCTCCTGCAGAGGATCGGTGTGTTCCTTGACACGCAGCGCAATCACCGGAAGCACAAAGAGCATACCGGCGACGCAGAGACCCCAGGTGACGGCGAGATTGGTCATGAACGGATGCTTGTCGTTGTCCATGGCGAAAGCGCCCGCGGCACCCGCCGACTGGATCGACTTGTAGAAGCCAGCAAGGTAACCCAGCTTGGACAGATCGTTGGAGCATGCGCCGATGAGCCAGTAGGCCAGGTTCTGCCAGACGGCGTCAAGCATGCCCGAGAAGATGTAGAGGAAGCAGTATCCGGTGTACTTGCTCGAGTTGCTGAAGTCGATGCGTGTAGTCTCGTCCAGCACCGTAGCGCGCGTGTAGGTCTTCTGTACATCGTACGATCCGCCCCAGACAGCCCACATGAGCAGAAAGACGATCGACCATCCCACCCACGCGCGCGACCTTCGCGACATGCGCTTGTTGTCAAGCACCTGACCGATGGCCAAGCTTCCGACCATCTGGCTGAGCCAGTAGAGGAGGTTGTTGAGCGAGCGCGTTCGAAGCGTGAATAGCACTCCGTTGTAGTCGTTGAACTGCCAAGTGTAGAACCAGTTGGAAGCGAGGAACATGGGAAACATGAGCACTACCCAAGGGTCGGATTTAAGCAAGATGAAGAGACCTTGAAGTTCCTTGGCCCAGGTAGTCTGAGCGGGCACGAGGACACGAGTGCCGTCGTCACGCACCACCTTGGCAGGGTCCATGAGAAGGGCCGAGACGAAGGCACCAAGACCGGTCAGAACGACAAAGGCAGCATAGGTGCTGTTGGAGACGGTGTTGGCGGTCGAGTTGTAGGTGAGACCGAGCTCGATGGCAGAGCCCAAGACGGCACCGAGATTGAAGATGACCCAGAAGACACTGATGAACGTACCCTTTTGCGATTCGGTGGGGTAGGCGAGCATCAGTGCACCCTGAGCAGTCCAAAGGAGCGAAGCGCAAATACCGAGGATGGCACCGGCAGCAATGACAAAGCCTTGGTTCTGGTTGATGTTGTACGACAGGAACGATCCGATGTAGAGACAGTATCCGAGAGCGCCGATTCCAAGGGTCAGACGCGAGCCGAGCTTGTTGTGAACGGTACCCGCAAAGAAAGAGACGACAGAGAAGGTCGAGTAAAGCGCAACAGCGGCCTTGTTGGAAGCATCCGAGTTCACTTGTCCTCCTCCTCCGATGCCCTACGAACACAGAATGATAGACTGAGATCAGCAAATGAGCTGCAAACTATCGCCCAACACTTGCGCATATAGTCGCGCATATACTCACCGAGTTGGCGTTGAAGAGACCTGGGCATAGGAAGCAAACCATTCCGACGAGAGCCACCTGTACAATGGGCTTGCTGTAGATGCGCTTGGCCGCATTGGACGAGCGCTCGACCGGTGCTACCTCGGCGATGGTGGTGGGATGGAAGTGAGAGCCATCTTGGCTGCCGAGAATGGCGGGTTTGGGGTCGGAAGAGCTGCTGGAAGCGGCATCGAAAGCTTTCTCGTCCGCCATGGTGTGACAAAGATTGGGACGCTGTGGAAAGGGGGTTGAGCGAGAAGCTTTTGAGGGGTGGTGAGGAGGCGAGGATGCGTTCCTAGGCTTGTTGATACGACGTCGGTGGTTATAAGCTTGTCGGATGAGGCGCGTTTGCCATGCGGGGTCCCCGTCGTATGCGAGTGCTCAGGTACGACAGCAATCAGGAGGCCAGCTTGCGGATGATAAGGTTGTTCGCGGGGTCGGACCGAACGGGATCGAGTGCGGTTCCAGGTGAATCGAATGGAGGGGATAGCGGTCGCGACAAGGTTGAACTTGAGCGTAGAGTTGTCGGTGGCTGAATGAGGAGGTGATGAAGCAAGTCAGGAACGGATTTGCGCGAGCATACACGAGGCAAAGGCTGCTTTGCTGCAGATAGGGTTCGGTGTTGGACGGCGGGGGTCCCGAGACGAGGCGGAGATAGGCAGACGAGCCGATGGAATGAGCAGACCACAGCCTCGATGCATTCAGCCTGAGACCGTTGGCGAGCTCATCCTTTCCCTTCAGAGACACAGAGGCAAACAAGAGCGAGCGATCGAAGCAACAAAGCTAGCTTTACCGAGCGATAACCACAACTCTAAGCGAAGCAGACACACAACAAAAAAGGTTCTGGGGCGATGAGTTTCAAAACGCTTTTCATCGGCCTCGCGGCGGTTCGGAGTGCGGAGACAACGAGGAAAAAAAGGGCGCTTGTCTCGGCTGTGTTCCGTTCAACCCACCGTTTTCCCACGGCCAGAGCCGCCTCATCTCACCCACGACCCGCACAAAGGTTCGTTCGCTTCATTCACTCTTGTTTGCTGTGCTGCAGCTTCATCCCACCAAGTTAACTCGACGTCGCTCACATTCCCATATATCATCCCAATCATCTCGACGAGGAGCATCGTGTGACCTCTTTTCTTCGGCTGCGAGGGAATGTTCTCTTGCGTGGCTGCCTTTTTTTTTTTTTTTTTTTTTTTGTCTTTTCCGTTCCTAGCACGGCTGCGATTAGGCAAATAGGACTTTGAAATTCTCTCCTGTTTTTTTCCCCAGCATCGCCGCTTCAATCGGCGGCCTCGGACAAGGCACCGAGCTTTAACCCAACGACAGCTGGCTGCCCACGCTTTCCACCGCCCGAATGCACTTCCTCTCCCCTGTCGATCTGCATACTTGCGCCTGCTTCTTGGCTCTTTGCTATCTCGGCGCTTTCGCCGACTGCACCGTCTCGCAAGCCACGACCAGCCTCCTCCTCTTGGCCTCCATCGACCCCTCTTGCGGAGCCCCTTGGACCTCGTGACCAATCACAGACGCCAGAGCAGACGGGAGCGCCGTATCTGTAACTTGTTGGCATATTGGCTTGACCTCGTGGTTGCTGCTGATAGCGAGATGCATGACCGCATTCGTTCAGTGCTTCCGGTCAAGACGCCGTATTGGTACCGATCAGCCATTTGGAGAAACCATGCGTGAGATCTGGTATCGGCAGCCTTGCTGATGCAGCAGGAAGTGGGCATCAAAAGTCTATGAGGCCGGAAGACTGAGCTTGCGAGCAACGCTCCAACGCCTGTGACCCAGCTGTACAGCTTATATGAATGCAACCGTCATCCCGTTCTCCATCGACGGGGGTTTAGCTCAGTTGGTAGAGCGTTCGCTTAGCATCTTGTGTCTAATTTGCGAAAGGTCGCGTGTTCGACTCATGCAGTCTCCATCCTCTCTTTTTTCGTGCCCTGATTCTGGGTCGTATTTTTTCAGCTGCATTCCATGCTTCCGTATCTTGATTCGCCGATTGCTCTCCTTCGTAATCAACCCAAGTGATGGATTGCGAGCACATCTGTCGAAGACACTGCCAAGTTGGTTGGCCGACAGGCTCACACACATGCGTCGTGGAACGTCTCTGGGTAGAATCGGCCGCTGAGGGAGGCGCAAACGTGGTGCAAGCTGAGTCGTGTGGAGGCCTCCAAGCCCGGAACTCGGCTTTTTGTTAGTGGGCTTCGGTTTTTGTGTTGGTTTCGCCCTGACTTGCCCTACCTTCCACAACACTATCGACTCAGCTTTTTAAGCTGGCTATTGATTGCTCTCGGCTCTCTACTGCCATCTGTGGCTCGGCCATATCGCAAGAGAGACGACGATGGCGTCCACCAGCGAGGAGGAGCGTCTCAAAGCCGAGATCGCAAAGCTCTCGGGCGCTATTCAGACACACAAGCAACATCAACAGCAACCATATCAGTCGTACGGAGGCGCATACTCCTCTCGAGGTCGCGGGCACTACCCGACGGCAGGTCCTTCATCGTATCGCGGCGCGTATACTGGAGGTCGAGGTGCATTCCATGCAGCAGGAAGTGCGAGCCGAGGACGAGGTCGTGGGGCGGCGACCGTGCCGCCTCGCAATCGAACACTAATCCTCAACGACTCGAGCAAGAAGGCTGCAGCATCCTCCTCCAGCGGAACAGCCTCGACAAATGATACGAGGTACAAGCCCACACATGCGGAAGTCTCCTCCTCGGGCTCAGCCACTGCCCCATCGACCAGCATCGCCAATCCTTCCGCCACAGGCACTTCAGACGGCTGGATCAAACGCAAGTCGACCCACAACATGAGCCTCGTCAGCACCTCGACATTCCAACGCACCGAGCCTGCCCGCTTAGCAGCGATGGAAGCCACACGCAAGGCAAAGGCAGAAGCCAGAGCAGCAGCCTCCTCATCCGCCGCCAACAAAAAGCCACCCAGAAGCAAAGGTACAAAAGCCTCTTCCTCGGTCCGCCGCGGCGACAACATGGGGGAAGTCGTCATCGACGGTGTCGTTTTCGAGTTCGACCCCTCCGGCACCAAGCTCGTCAAGAAGCCCATCCAACCCTCTTCGCCCTCCGACACCACGCAAACATCACCTCAAGCCGCCGAACAGTCCACCGCCGTACCACTCAAGACAAGCATCAACGGGCAGGAGTACATCCGAACCAAACGCGGCAACCTCATCTCCGCAGAACTGCTCGCCAAGCGCAAAGCGCAACGTGAAGCACAAGCCAAGATGGGACGGCTCGACAAGATGGTTGGTCAGATCTCGGCGATCCAGGCCACTCGCAACACCAAGGTCAAACCGGGATCGAGGACGCTGGATGCCAAGAAGGCGAGGACGCTGTGTACCTTCTTCAACAAGACAGGGCAGTGTAAGCGCGGGCTGTCGTGTCCGTATATGCACGATTCGAGCAAAATCGCGCTGTGTCCGAAAGTTCTTCGGCCGGGAGGGTGTACGTTGCCCAAGGGGACGTGTCCGCTTTCGCACACGGTGAGGGCCGAGAGAGTGCCACACTGCGTACACTTCTTGCGCATGGGAAGCTGCAGGAATGGAGATGACTGTCTGTATACCCACGTGGAGCTGAAGGACGGGGTGCAGACGAGGATCTGCCGCGACTTTAGCGACTACGGATGGTGTGAAAGGGGAAAGGGATGTGACGAGAGGCACACGTACGAGTGTCCCGACTTTGTAGAAAAGGGAAAGTGCGAGAGAAAGGGGTGCAAGCTGGTGCACGTCATCCGGGCTCAAGACCACGACACCACGACATCGGCGAAGGATGACGAGGCACGTATGCAGGACGGAGATCTGTTCATGCGCGACGACGCTGCCGCTGCAGAAGCAAGTGATCACGAGACCCAGGCGGACGGGAGAGCGAAACGAAAACGTCCACTGATGGATACCGAGCTGGACGAAGACCAACTTCTTCCCGACGACAACGATGAGGATGAGGATGCGGACGCTGACGAACAGGTTGATTTCACCAACACGGAGGATAGCAGGAGGACGAAAAGGAGAAAGGCCAAGGCATTCACGCAGCAAAAGGACTTCATCTCATTTGACGACGAGGAGGACGAGGAGGAAGAAGCGGACGACAGTGAGATGAACGAAGGGGAAGAAGGGTCGGAGAACGAGGACGAGGACGAGGACGAGGATGCGGAGGTGGCAAGCGTGCACAGTGAGGATTTCGAGCTGAGCGATGTCGAGGATGAAGAGGACGATAACGACGAGGAGTCTGATAGGGCGCGCACTGCCGGACATCAGGAGGACCAGGATGATCATGACGACGACGACTTGGTTGATCGAGATTTGTGAACCTGTCTTTGGCCTTGAATGTATCTTCGCGGGCTCTTCATTTCCTGCCATCAAGGTTGAGGCGATTTGTTGGATTCGATCGAGCCAACCACTCTCACGACCTCAGGAGCTCGAACATGTGTCTTCAGAATCCATTGCGAAGAAAGTGACTGTGTGACATTCAACGGAACGCGAACAGAACTGGTCGACGTGACTGTGATGAAACAGCGATGGCTGGTGTGTGTGTGTGTGTGTGTGACTGCCTCGTTCCTGCGGCGTAGAGAAGATCAATCAATCGAGATGTTTGCCATCCTCGCTCTCCTCTTCGACCTTCCCCTTCCTCCTCAACACCCTCCCCTTCCTCTTCGGCTTGGCACCCAACCCCGCCGTCAGCGCCTGAACCTTGACGTCGTCCGAGTATCCGCCCATCTTATCACCCAGATCCCACCACCAACCCTGCACCGCCGTCTGGCGCAGGTTGGCCTTGGTCACCAGCGTCATATTGCAGAGGTCGGCGATGAGGGCGTTGGGTGCCGACGAGAGGTTGTAGACCGTCTGCCAGAGGGTGTGCAGGTGTGGGTGGGTGGACGGGTTGATCGGGTTTTCGCCGAGCTCTTTGGACGGGATCAGCGGGTAGGTTTGTTGCGGTGGAGGCGTGGTGGGGAGGTTGAGCAGTCCGGGTGTGGTGAGAGCGTTGGAGGGTGCGGGTGCGGTGGCGGTGGCTTTGGTGTCGGAGGTGAGCTCGCCCCATCCGTCCGCAGCCTGGTCATCTACATCGCCACCCTGATCCGCCTTCTGTCCACCAGATGACACGTCTTCAGCCTCGTCGACATCCCCCATCGCACTCGCCTTGACCGCCTCCTGAGCGGCACTGATGACCACCTTCATCGCGTCCTCCTTGGCCAGCTCCGGAATGTTCCACCCACCCGTGATCATCAACGGCGCCAGCAGCGGGTTGAGATACGCATCCCCCACACCCGGGATCCACGGATAGGGACCCCTCCTATCCCAGTACAGCAGCTTCTCGGTCGGGCGCAGTGTCGCCTCCCAATCCTGCGCCTCGGCCCACATCTGCGCCAAGCGTGCCTTGTCATACGTGCGAAGATCGGCGAAGGCCGGGTGGGTGTCGGGATCGATTCGGCCGCCGCGCACGACGCTCGGGTGGATCGTCTCGTTGGTGCGGCCGTTGGCCGCCATGGTCGCCCACACCGTCTCGCCGATGGTGGTGGGGTGGCGCTGGCAGATGGTGCGGGGTTGCTGGTAGTTGACCGTGGGGCGGGAGCGGTGCGGGAGCTGGGTGCCCCACTCGCGACGTCGGTCGAGGACGGTCGCGAGGAGGGCGATGTCGATGTTGAGCAAGGGCCGGAGGGTGGTTGAGCCATCCGGCAGCGTGTGCGGGTCGACGAGTTGGGAGACCATCCAGATCAGCGTCAGATCGGAGAGTCCGTGGTACTGGTATCCGCCACCGCAGTCGGTGTGGACGCCTTGGAACCAACACTGCTTGAGCAGCTGCTTGGAGCGCATGTGCTGGCCCCGCACGCCCACCTCGCCCGCCGACGGAGCCGCGTTGGGAGTAGACGCTACGCTGGGCTGGTACCACATGGTCGGCAAGAAATCCTTCCTGTCCTCCTCGAGACTCAGCGCGTGGAAGCCGAACTGGATGTTGCTGCCCAACCCGGGGTCGTAGAAGTCGAAAAAGTCGATCATCACGTTGTCCTGGAACGTCCCCGGGAATCCCAGCGCCGAAACCGTGTCCCACACCCCGACCACCTTGATTTGCGGTGGAACGATCGTCACTCCCTTCCTCCTATCGCTACACTCATCCCTCCTCTTCTTGACCAACTCGTGCTTGTCGCTCTGCGTCAGTTTCGCATACTTCGAATCATGATCCAGCGCATAGACAAACATATTCGTCGCCACCGCCTCCGACTCGATGCTCGGCCACTTCAACGTGGCCGCATACAGCACCTTTGCCGCCTCGCTCTCGCTCTCGACGTCGTCCGGGTCTCTCTTCTGATACGCAGCCCAGATCTCGGCAAAGTGGGTCATCTCGACCTTGCTCAACACGCCACACCAGTTGATGAAGCCGGTGATGCAGCGCGCGGTGTAGGCGCCTCGGGAGAAGCCGAAGAAGAACAGCTCGTCTCCCGGTTGGTAGTTGTCCACGATGAAGCCGTAGGCCTGTTCGATTTTGGAGCCGAGGGCGAAGCCGGTGCCTTGGTCGAAGAGGTTCTGGAGGAAGCCGGTGCCGGTGCCTACGCCGGATTGGTAGAACACCAACTGCGGCATTACACCTGCTGCATTTGCGTCTGGGTTGGGCGATGCCGGAGGCGAAGAGGAGAGACCGGAGGAAGAAGAGATACATTTGGCGAGGAGTGCGACGTTGGTGAAAAAGTCGCCGGTTTGCGGAGGTGGGGTGGTGGTGGATTGGGCCTTGTGCTTGGTGGTGGAGAGGGCGGATTTGACCGAGTCGCGCGCTTGGGCGGTACCGTCGCAGAGGACGATGATGCGGATGGGCGGTCGCGGGATGCGCGGTTGGAGCGGCGGTGGGGGCAGCGAGGTGGTCGCTGTCGGCATCGAGGGCGAGGCCCCGCTGGTAGCTGTCACCATCCTTGACGGCGGCGATGGTGGGCAGCAGCAGAGGTGGACGAGGAGGGTGGAATGTATGCTCTGTCGAGCTTGTTCTCCTCAACAAGGGTGCGTCGCTGGAGCGTCCGGCGTGTTATATGGTGGTAGCTGTGAGAGTGGCGGTGAACGACAAAGCCACACGATCCTAGCAGCAACCCTCTTTCACCGGGTTCGAGAGCATACATGCTTCCCCTGGCAGGGTCCAGGCGAGCATCTACGTTTTTCCGCAGAGCAAGACCCTTGGCACATCCTCGCCTACAGCTTCCACGCGGATAAAAAAAATCCGAGACGGGACCATGCCACCTCGTTGAACTTTAATTGCGCTTCCCGTGTCGTCGACCCTCCTCGTGACCCGCAGGCAATACCGTTGCTACGCTCTGGCTCCTCGCCTTGAGAGCCAGCTGCAAGCCTGTAGAGAGCGCTGGGAATCGGAAGCGGATGGCGACGTGCGTTAACTTAGGCGGGTACTGTACAGAGATCCGAGCTGCGCGCATGGTCGCTTTGGTCTCCCCCGCACGGCGCAGCGCACCCTTGCGGCCCTCCTGCTCCAAATGGGCACGTAGGCGCGCCCCTCTACTTAGCAGAGCAACTCTCGCGCCGACCGTCAAGCGTGCCCTTCGACCGAGCGTGGATGCTTTCCGATCGCGACGCTTGACTCCCCAACACGCGTCCAGTGCACATGGCGCATGCGCAATTCGACACCCCGACGACGACAACTTTGCCTTTTCGAGACCAACTTCTAGCTTTTTTTTTTTCATCACGGCGCCACAGACAAGGCGCACGGTTGCATCATCTTTCATTTCGCTTTTCATTTGGCTTCGACTTGGCCTTGAAACGGGCCTTGCCGCGTAGCACTGGTAACGCTGAGAGCATAGCTTGCGCTCTTCACTGCGTGGCGTTCTCGACCGGGACGGCTTTGTGGGTGGGCCCGGTGATTGCATCTTCGTTGATAAGCTCGTACCAAGTCATATCCTGATCATTGCCGGTAGTCGCTGGAGCGTCAGGCTTGCCTGAGCCGGTCGCAGCGGTGGTGGTGGCTGTGGGTTCGATGGTGGCGCCGTTGACTGCGACTGTTGTCACTTCTGCCTCGACAGTGTGCTGATCGGCCGGCTTTGTCTCCTCGATCTTGGGCTGTTCGATCACAGTCGACGAGACAGATGCCTCGGTGGCTTTCACCTTGTCTGAATCGGCTGAGGAAGCGGTGGCGGCGTTATTAGGGACTTGGACGCCAGACTCTGCCTTGACCGCCTGTGAATCCGACGTCTCCGTTGCGTCCACCTTGTCTTGCTCGATGGCGGTGGAAGACACGGGCGCTTCTGGTTGGGTCTGAGCATTGCCGTTGTCCGTGGTGTCGCTTGCTGCGGCCGCGGTGCTCTCATCGAGTTTGACGTTGGACTCCTCTGCCTTCACCGTATCAGCATCGGCTGTCTTGACGTCCTGTACCTTCGCTGGCTCCATCGCGATGGACGATGCCGACGGCTCAGTGGGAACAGGTGTGCCAGTGGCTTGATCCTTTTGCTCTGTCTGAGAAGTCGCGCTGCTCTCGATCTGTCCCTGACCGTCTTGACTCGACGTCGCAGCCAGCTTGAGCTCTGCCCTGACTGACCGACCGTCCTGGCCTGAAAATGCGACGCCGACGTGAGCTTCGGCTTGCTGGACTTTGACCGCTGTCTCGCCGCCTTCTTTCGACTCGGACACGACCTGATCGCAGGCCTGAATGTCGGCCACGACTGCTAGCTTAGCCTCGGACGCAGTCAGCTGGGCTTCGAGAGTGGCTGAAGCGTTCGATGCTCCTTCTGAGTGCTCTTGAGCGCGCACATCTTTGTCCCCTTCCTGCGCGGCAAGAGGACCAGCTGACTGCGCAGTCGTTGGGTCGGCAGGCTGCTCTGCAGTTGGGGCGTTCTCGCCCTTGATAGCTTGCTGGGATCCTATATCTGCGACGGGAGCTTCTTTGGCCTGAGGGCCTACGCGAGCGGCTGGCTCAGAGGTCACCGTTGCTGCCGCTGCTGATGCGGTGTCGCCTTCCGCAGCTTGCTTAGATCCCGGAGCTGCTACGGCAGCCTCCTTTGGCCGCACGTCCACCTGATCCCTTGCCTCAGAGGTCACTGTTGCTGATGCTGTAGGTGCGGTATTTCTTTCAGTCGCTTGCTGAGAACCTGGATCGGCGACAGAAGCTTCTTTCGTCAGAGTGTCCATTCGACCGCTTGGTTCGGAGGTCACTGCTGTCTCCGCTGCGTTTTCGAATGGTGTCTTCTGCGACGGTTGCTCCTGCTGCGCTCCTGCCTCTGAGACTGGTGCCTCAGCTTCGTCCTGTGGCTGTTGCTGCGGTTGAACGCTCGACGATGTCACCTCGTGCCCATCACCTTCCGACTCGGTCGCCTTCATTGCTTCGACGAGCTTCTCCTGAGTTGCCTCGACTTGTTTCAGGAGGCCCATAGGCTTGACATCGCTGACAAGATCCATCGACGGTGTCGACAGCTCTGCAGACTGGACGACCTCTGGAGCTTGTGCAGGGGCTTCGGCGGGCTTCTGCTCGGTCTTCTCCACGGTTTCGGAAACAGTCGAGGTATTGTGCCTGTTGTTTGATCCGTTGGCGACTTCTGACGACTCGTTGGTAACGGCAGTGCTGGCGGGGGCGGCAACCGGCTCCATTTGAGTCTGGGACTCTTCGATCGCACTGTTGCCGACGTTCGGCAGGGGAAGAGTCGGCTTCTCGCTCGGCATGGCAACATCATTGGTATCTTCGACAGTCGAAGCAGTCTGCTCTGCCTTCTCTTCGGTGACTGTGGGCAGATGCTGTTGGGCTGCGAGTCCAGATGGCTTCTCGGGTGCTCGGAAGGGAAGCATCGGTTCGTCTTGCGACTCGTCTACCTGCGACTGGCCCTGATCGGTGGTCGGAAGAGGTGCTGCCACCACGGTCGTCGCGGCTTGTTCCTCGCCCGTAACGTCTTCACAGCGTGCTTTCTTGGTAGCAGGCTCTTGTGCTGTGGTGCCGGCGTCTGCCTTCACCTTCTCTTCGAGCTCCCTCTTGCCAGCGTTGTTGATACTGGGCTTTTCGGCTTCGATGGAGACGGTCTTTGATGCAGGAGTTGAAGGAGCGTCGTTGACCATCGATGGTCCAGGGTCAGACGCATCATCGGACTTGAATGACTCGACCCAGAGTTTGACTTCAGCGGGCGTCGTCATCGCCTTCGAATTGTACAGCGTCGTGTGAGAGCCGAGCTGATGTCCGCTTCTGATGCCGAGACGAGAGTAGATGCTCGATTTGCAGAGGGATGCCATGCGACCCGTGACACTGGCAACGATTTTGATCACTTCGCGAGCGGCGGAGGAGTTCCACACGGGTCGGAAGAAGATATCGATGCTCAACGGAATCTGACCAACGCGCTGAGGAGAGGTGGGCGAGTTGCTCTTGCGACCGTGCGAAGTCTTGGGCCGCTTGAAGTGGTCGAGGCTTCTGACGAGCGTGTTCTCCTCGGCTGGGAGCATGCGGGCACGAATGGCTAGAATGTCGCCGTGCTTGTGCAGATTGCCGGAAGCGAGACTCTTGGCAAGACGGGCAAAGACTTGGTCGATATGCTGAGGAGCGACGAGCACAGTCCACCTGCCTTGACTCCAGTGCGGGTGATCGGCTGTCATGAGCATGATCTGGTCGTGGAATTCATCTTGCACTTCGGTGCGGCACTGTTTTTTGCTCTTCACCGGCGATTTTCCGTTGGACCTGGTCGGGATGTCGTCGTTGTGCTGGATCTGAGCCACTTTGCTTGTGGCCACGTCGGCAAGTTCTTTGGCCTTGATGAAGGTGTCGTCGGCGGTGGCGTTCGTAGACAGCTCGGCAAGGTCGTCCGTGGAAGGGAGGGCGAGCACCCAGAGTGGTGCGGAGCTGACGCCGTTGTTCAGGGCAGGCGGGACACCGAGACGACTGGGCGGATGGGCGGTGAGCCAATCTTGGAGGCGGCTGGCATCATCATCGAGGACAAGCACGATGGGCTTGGTGTCCTCGACTGGCGTGGCAGCAGGCTGAGCATCGAGCTGCATGGTGGCGAGCGCTGTGGGCACGGTCGACATGCTGAAGCAGTGGTGGAAGATGAAGGCGAGAGGCAAGGCCGTGGCGTTCCTCTTTCGAGACTACTTATAAGCTGCGCAGATATGGCTTCTTGGCTCGACTCTGACCCTGCCTTCAAGCCGCTGTCGAAGCACTCTTGCTCTCTGCGCTTCTCTGCGACCCAGCAACCCACCTTCGCCTCCAAGACGACTGAGCCACAAAGCGTTGAGCGGAGGCACGCGCTTCATTTCGGCTTCTCCGAGCCTGCTGAGCCGCGTCTCTCTCTGAACCTACAAAGGCCTTGAAGCAGAGTCAACGCGGAAAGCGTCGCGTGATGACAAAGGGCGATTGTCACATTCAATTTCGGCTTGGCCGTCAGTCAAACCCAATTCAAAATGGATGGAAGTGCAACGGTTGGTGGGCCTAGTCAAGCTTTACCCTCAGAGCTAGTTCTGCGCAGCTGTGAAGTGGATGTGTCAGCTCCCTCATCAGTCACACTGCCAGCGTTTGTGAGAATGAGAATCTGCATACTTTCATGAAATCGTTCGGTGTCGTGTGATGTGACAAGAGAGAAAGGGCTGAGCTCGCGGGCGGCGCAGTCAACGATGCGTCTTAGGCTCGTCCAGCAGAGGACTGTGGATAAGTGCGTCCAACACTCGATCCGTCCAGTCCGCTCGAGGACGCTTAATGCTCGCGTCGTCGTCGCTTTCGCTGTCGCAGTCTAGACCGTAATCAGGGATGTACTTGCCAGAGTGAGAAGACATCGAAAAGGATCTGGATGGTGCACGGGGATTGCTGAGTGGATGGGGGCTCGCCTCGGTGTCCGTTGAGGATCTCTTGCGTGTTTGTGGCGACGTAGGTCGCGGATGGCTGTCGAGATAAAGCTGGCGCAGGATCATGGTCACCGCGATGAGAAGCGATAGCACGATGACGGCCACGACGCTCCATATCGTCGATTGCTCTCCCGTTTGCATGGTGAAGACCGCCAGAGAGATCAGCTGCAATGGTGCTCCAAGGCAGACGAGCATGCCGCAAGCAGTTGGCAGGCTGTGAGCGATGCTGACCATGCAGCTACCCTTGCGTCGTCTCTTCCCCTTTAAGTCAAGACCGGCTCCATCGACAGGATTAAGGTTGGTTGCTATCAGCAGCCCGAATATCGAAAGTAGTGCTGCAAAGAGGTGAAGGAAAAATGATGCAGATCCTAGAGCAATCGACGCTGCGTTCTGCTTTCGCTCGTATATGGACAGCAACATCGATTGTGACGCCGCGAGCAGAAGCGCTAGCAATGGCCAGATGATCAACGCCTTTGATGTTGACGGAGAACTTGTTCTTGCCCGCGTTCCAGTATAACAGCGGTTCTCGAGACGGCTTCCATGGATCTGAGGACGGCTCCTTGCGCCGCCTTTGAGTCGCAAGGGCGCTGTAGCAAAACCAACCGCTTCTGAACGGCCATCTGGCTGAAAGCTCGGTGTGTCGGTCGCGGTCTCGCCTGCATGCAAGGATCCAGCAGCTGGCATCTCGATCGCCACCGTCTCGTGAAGCTCCCTCTTCGGCATCGCATTGTCGAGCACGAACGTCGAGGCCGGATAGCCTGGAGGAGGGACGTAGAACCCGGGCCCGTATGCCACTCTGCCCTTGTCGTCCGTTGCATTTGTTTTGGGCTCGGATGCTGTATCGTGTCTGGCATCCATGGCGCGCAGGTGATCGCCGCCCGAACTGAGACCGAGCCCGTTGGACGATGACGGGCTTTCCAGGTGTGTCACTGCTGTGTTCGTGAATGTGTCGTGTGCGATTCGTGGAGGGCTTCGTCGATGAGCGAGAAGACTGAAACACCAGGAAGGCATCCTTAAAAGCTGATCAGAACACTCCCGCCATCCGGCGCGAGACAGCCGCTGCCCGGACCTAGCGCTTTCATCTTCACCTCCTGAGCCCGCAGCCCAACGCCCCCCTTCCGCCTGTCTAGCCGCAGACTACTTTAGCGTCTTGATTGCGAAAGGCAGAGGGCGGAGGGTATATGGAAGGGTCCATGCACGAGTAGGCGCCTTGTATGCACGTCAAGCGTGCCCTCGGACCCACGGCCCCTCCATTGTCCGCACCCGCCGACGTGACACTGCCAACATTGTACACACGACGACACGCACACCTCCGCCTCGCCACGCACCACCTCGCTCGGAAGTGCTGGCGTCGGATCTGAACTGCAGCTCACATCACAAGTCGCAAGTCGAAAGTGCTGGAGGTGAGTAGGAAGCAACCGAGCGAGGTCACCGACGCTGACCTGATCTGCGGCTCACTCCACACGTCGCTCAAGTCAACTCGCGTAGAAACGTACCGAAACCATCACCACAGACCTATCCACGGCTCACACGACACATCGCTCAACTCACTCGTCGCTGATCTTCTAAGCAATGTCAATCTCATTAACCCCTCTACGACGTATTCTGCTCGACAGCGCCGTTGCCTCTATAGACGCTGTTATACGCATAATCCTGTGATCCTTGCCCCTGCTGACCCTGGTACGCATACCCCTGAACCGAGCCCTGTCCGCGCATCTGCTGCTGTCCCGCATAGTATCCAGCACCATTCTGTTGGTACGGCTGTTTCTGCGGTGTGCCCATCGAGCTACTCAGCAGTCCCCTATCCGTAGGACTCGCACCGAACCCAGCGCCAGGGACGGCGCCGGCGGACCAGGGACCTTGCATATCCGGACTGCGCGAGAACTCGGTTCCGACAGGTGTAGATGATCCGTTGTTGCTGGCGTACTGTCGGTGTCCCTGCTGCTGGAGCATCTGTTCCCTCTGCTGCTGCACCTGACGCATCGTCGTCGGCGGGTGGACGTCCGGTCGGTGACGGTTCTGCATCTCACCCGAGTGCAGAGGTCCACCCGCTCCACTGCCGTTGCGTCCCATACCGACGCCACCGCGCTGCTGGCGGAGTCGAGCATAGCGTTCGCACTTCTTGAGGATGTCGCGTGAGGTTAGATCGGCAGAGGCGTTCATCAGGTCCTTGTCCTGCAGCACCGCTTCGAGCTCCTCGGGCACCTTCCAGATCTCGTCCTGGTGCTCGAGCAGGTACGACACCGCTCGGTTGGCTAGGAACGTCTCGTCCTTGGTCGGATCGCTGCCCTTGCTGTACAGGATGTTGGGGCAGATGACGGTGGCCAGATTGGGCAGGTCCATCTTGCTTCCCGTCTCCTCGTCGATGTGCGAGAACGACGCGACCCATTTCAAGAATGCGAACAGCACCTCCATGGTATCGCGATGGCCCTTGGGTAGCAGGATCGTCACCATGTGTAGAATGCGGTGTCGTTCCGCCTCGGACTCGAGCTTCTGCGACATGACAAACAGCTTGTGCAGCTTGAACGTCATCAGCGGATCCGGAAGCTCTCGCAGGAACTTCTTGAGCAGCGCTGCCAGCTGCACCGGGTTGTCGTCGAGCAAGTTGACCGACGAGCTGTCGCGATCGAGCGCTTCGGAAAGCTCCTTGAGTCGACGGATGTTGCCGTTCTTGCGGAAGATGCCCTCGACCGAGAGGTCCATCTGCTTCATCGCCGAGATCACATCGTCAATGAACGAGGGAACACGAAGGTGTGCAGCACTGGCACCCAGCGTCGAGTCGGCGCCGTTGCGCTCGACGAGGATCTCGAGAGGAATGCCAAAGACGCCCTTCTTCTTGATCTCCTTCTTGTCCTTGCCGCCCTTGAAGAATTTGCCCCAGAACGTGTTCTTTCGAGTCTCGATGAATTCGATCAGGTCATCAAGGTTGACGTGATCTCGCAGAGCCGATTGCTGCAGGTACATAACGGCCATGTGCTTGACGATGAACAGCTCGAGCGCCGACAGCTCCGAGATGCACCGCGTGCCTTCGCTCGGCAGAGGTCGGTGCTGCTCTCGAGCCTGCTCGGCCTCCAAGATGTGCGGAATATCGGCAAGCGTGATGCCATCCTCGCTCCTCGTCTCACGCTGCGTCTCGTCGCCAGAAGGCTGTCGCATAGGTCCATCCTCGCGAATCTTAACATCGGTGTTGTGGCGGGCAAAGGCAGGTCGGATCGGCACAATGGAGCCTGGCTCGAAATTGGAAGGCGATCCGGAACGACCAGCGGAACCGACACCGAACTGAGGCGGCTGCTGGTGCGGTGGAAGGGCGAACGGCAGATGCTGCTGCACTGGCTGGAATACCTGCTGCTGTTGCTGAGGCTGTTGCTGGTAGCCTTGTGGCGGCTGCGCCTGTCGTGCTTGGCTGGAAGGCGACGGTGTACGAGACGAGCCACCTTCGCGCTGGAAAGGCGAGCTGGCATCTCCAGGCGACGAGCCAGGACTGGTCTGGCGAGGCGAGTGCCTGTTGTCGGTCTGCAACCCAGTGTCGGATGGAGATGATCGTTGCATATCCGAAGTCTGCGTCTGTCGACCGGACGGACTGCCAACCACGGTGGAGATGCGGGGCACCTTGGCCTTCGTCGACAGCTTGCGATTGAGGTTGACCGACTTCATGCGCTTGATGTCCTGCGAGTCGCGGTATGCTTCGTGCATCGACAGTTCCTCGCCTGCGTCTCCCGACGCCGCCGTGCCCGAGACTGATGCTTCGCCGCCCTCTCCAATCTGACGCGATGCCGACACCGGCGGCGATGGCGGTACCACACCACGCTTGCGGAGCAGCGCAAACAAACGGTTGAGCGCCACTCGCAGGAGGAACGCGTACTGCTCCAGCCTTGTGACGGATTCGAAGCCGGTTCGAAGCTGCATGCCGCCAGCGCAACTGGGGCAGAAGCAAGCATGTGACCAGGAGCCTGCAGACAACGATCGAGAGCCATTCTGTAGCTCAGCACCCCCGGCTGGCTGCTTCCGCTTTGAATCAAGACCGAATTGCGAAGCCGGTACCGCTTCTGGTGCTCCAGGAACGGGATCGGGCTGTTTGCGCGTGGATGCTCCTTCGCGCAGAGCAGGTCGTTGGCAATTCGAGCACTTGAGGCAGTTGGAGTGCCATCGCAGGTTGACGCCCATGCGCATGCATTCTTCCTCGACAGTAGAACCGCAGGCAACGCAGAGATCGGTCGCTGCTTCGCCATTGTCGCTTGACCCCGAGCTGGTGGATCGAGGCAGGGAACGGTAGCCGTACCACTTGCCATCGGGACCGACAGTGTTGGTATTGGGAGCCGTCGTTCCCTGCTTGTCGTCGGCGGTGATGCTGCCGAGCTTGGCGGAGAAGGCAAGTTGGCTGAGGAACCAGTGCAACGCCTCTTCGTTGAAAAACTCGCGGTCCAGCTTGAGTGCGCCCGTGAGAGCGATGCGGATGAGGATCTTGAGATAATGTGCGAGACCCGTCACGAGCGAAAGAAGCTCCTGCGTGATGCCCATCCTCCTCGCTCCCGTCTCCTGCGTGTGCGAGAGCAGCGAGAAGAAGTTGACGATCTTCTTGCAGAGCATCCTCGCTTCGCGAATGTGCGAGATTCCCTTTGCCTCTTCTTTGCGGAAGTTGGCTTCCAGATCGTCAATGGCGGAGAAGAGGATCTCGACGTGTAGAATAAACTTTTCTGCCATCCTGACACCGCCGAGGTAGCGACCGCTGCTGACGTGGCGAAGCATCTCGGAGATGCAAGCTGCGGAGCTCTCTTCGAAAGCAGAGAGCACCGTCCAGATGCGGTAGACGCGCTCCTCCATCTGCTTCTGCTTCTGCTTGAGACTGGACGGTGTCTCGGTGGCCTCGATCTCGGTTGCATCCGGTGATGGCTCGGCACGCGAAGGTGCGGCTTGACCTGGTGTCGACTCGACCGCTTCCACTGGGCCGCCCTGCTGGATCCCTGGGCTGTCCGTCTGATTGTCCGCAGCCACCTCTGCCAATGCTGCAGCACCGTCCTTGGGTGTAGACCCGGTGGGACAGAGCTTGATGTTCCAGAACTTGTGGATCATGTAGCATTCGGGATGCCAGTGCTCGTCGGTGTTGTTGCGGTTGATCTCGACGAACTGCTTGAGGATGGCGGTCTTGCATCCTGTACACTTGATGGCGAAGCGAGTGCTGTAGTGGAAGTGGCAAAAGACGTTGCCGTCGTGCTCGTAGTAGCTGTCCTGCGGGCCAAAGACGGTGGGGCAGACAGAGCAGGTAAAGTGCTCGACGTGGAACTTCTTGCCAAGCGCCGTGATGTAGCTGCCCCGGAGCGCACCGCTGCACTTTGCGCAGATGAGATCCAGACGGCGGAAGTAGTCGGTCTCGCAAAGAGGAAAGAGACGACCTGTAGCGGACGAGTCGACCATGTCATCGGTGGCAGGGAAGAACTTGGCAGCCACGACCTTTTGGCAGTCGTTGCAGCGGAAGCAGTCCAGGTGATAGACACTGCCGAGAGCTCGAACAAACTGACCGGTCATGACTTTGCCGCACGCCTGGCACGTCTGGTCGCGGCGTCTAGAGGTGCCGGATGGCGTTGACGTTTGCGTCGGTCGAGGCTGGTCTTGAGTGGGAGCGGACGAGTTTGTCTGGCTGGCGGAAGCAATGCTGGTGGGTGCATTCGACGTGGCAGTGGATGGTGCTGCGCGCTTCTGCGTATTGCCGGTGATGGGATTGGGAGGCGCCTGGAGGTTGTGAGGGGAGGCGACATTGGATGCTATGCCGGAACCCGAGCGGCCGGCAGAGCCGGGATCGGAGCCCTCTTGAATCCTTGTGGCACCGCTTGTGTCGAGACGAGGCGCAGGACGAGAAGAGCCACGAGAAGGCAGGCTGGGCCTCGACTCGATGCTGTTGGAACGAAGCGATGCACCGGCCTCGTACTTTTCGCGTTCTCGTTCCCAGCTCCAGCCTGGATCGACAGCACGGCTCTTGATCCTATCCATATCAGCACGATTGCGCGAGCTGTTTGCATCCGGCGCTACACCGTTCGAAGAGGATGTGGATGGCCGCAACGCTGATTGCTGTGCGTAGTCTTCCGAGCCGATTGGCGCGCTAGCCTGCGATCCTGCGCTGGGATCTTGCGAATGTGACTGCGCCATGTGAGCGGCTGAGGGATGCTGGAAGCGGACTTGTGAGTCGGCGGCGGAGGAAGCTGGATGGGAAGAGCCGGCTAGGTTGATGTCTGCGGTGGCACGACTGAGATCTTCGGCGGTGTCGACAGCATTGGAATAGTGAGAGGAGCTGTTGCCCTCGGACTGGCCTGTGTTTGAGCGCTGAGAGTGGTAGGAGCCAGGTTGCTGCTGTGAGGGATGTTGCCGGCCTGCTGAACCGGACGCCTCAGGGTGGGTGCTGTAGCGTGGATCCGACATGTCGATGGCGCCCTGTCACTGAGGAGGGGGGGGGGGGGGATAGAAGCAGCGAAGAACGCGACAACGGATGGATAGCGGAAGGACGACAAAGCAGACAGGTCTTGAACGAGCGTCTAGAATGCGAAGTGGAGATGTAGAGCGTGGTGTCGAGAGAAGAGACGTGCAGGACGTACGTCGCTCATGCACATGTGAAGCGTGTATCGAGGCGCAACGCTGACGGCCACAGCTGAAATGCTGTTGTTTCAGGAGCTGAGGTGCAGAGAGAAGTGCAACAATGCAGCCGGATAGATGGTTGATGGATGTGGGCGCTGCAAAAGAAGAGATGCGGTTGTGTGATGGAGCAAGCTGCGTCGATCACGCGCTTGGCAGCCCAACAAAGGTCCAAAGATGCTGGCTGATGGGGAGAAAGCCGACTAGCTGATGTACGGCATCCGAGAAAGACTAATGTACGCAAAGATGGAGCGATGTGTATGTACGAATTGGTTCCAGGAGCTGCGGCAGAGTGTGTCGTACGATCTGTAGACGAGTGGTGGTTTGAGCGTAGTATTACCGCTTAGCTGTGCGTTGCGTCGTCGTGAATCTCGGACAGGAGGCGGAGAAGAGAGCGGGACGATGTACAAGAAAGATGGCGAGTAGATGTGGATGGGGTGAGATGCGATGGTGAGGCCGAAAGAGGTGTGGAGTAGGAGAAAGGTAACGATGAGAGTCAATGGAAAGCCAAAGTCTCAACCCAAACGCACAGAGAGAGAGCGCATCGAAAGCACAGGCAGCCAAAGCCAATCGACGCTTAGACGGCCGAACCGCGTTCACAGAGCAAATGCTGCGCGGAGAAGCTGCTGCCAAGGGAAAAGGAGCGCGCAGCACAGCTCTGTTAACTTAGCAGCAGCAGCAGCCGCCAGCTAAACAGGAAAAAAAAAGGACTACAGCACAGAGGCAAGACGCGAGGCCAGGCCAGGCCAGCAATCGAGCTTGAGTCTCAAAAAAGCATCAAAAACAAAAAAAAATCCACTCCCACTGCAGCCGATGCGCAGAAGCTCTTCCAAAGACAGCCGCCGACGCTGTTTGCAGTGAGCAATCGACCCCCCTATAGCCAGCCAGCCCTTGGGTACCATGCCAGCCGTTCCAGCTACTCGTCTTCTCTCGATCGATGCTGTTCAAATGGCATACAACGCGCCACGCTCTGCACATACACGATGGTCGATCGCTGTTGTTGCTTGCCTCTGACTCTGGATCCCCTCTGCTGAACGAACAATACAAACACCGCCCAAATTCAGATTTGCGTTTGCAGGTTGAATGCAATGTCTAAGTTGCCTTTTGTCTCTTTGTCTTGCTCGAATCTTAGCATAGCCTTCTTTCCCCTTCTCTTTCCTGCAGGAGATGCAGGAAAGCCTTAGTGTCTCACCGAGGTGAACAGTCAGACGCTCGTGCGTCGGGTGGCTGTAGACCGCAGCATTGCAGCGAGCCACCACTGCTTCTGACCGAGAACAAACCCGGACGCCTCTCCAGGGTGCCGCCGTTTCGACGCATCGAAATTTGCCTCGTTGCGGCGGGCGGCGGTCGGTCGGTCGGTCGGTCGAGCTCGCGAGCGGCCTCATGCCTTCTCTCTCTCTCTCTCTCGTCCCCACAAGCCCGTTCGTTCAACACAATGCACCGCAACGGCGAGCCTCTGCAGGTACCACCGAGTAGTGACCCACCTAACACCAGACTGTGCTTCACGGCATTGATTGATGACAGCGAGAGCCTCTTCACGCTCGGCGATCTGGCTTTTCCCCACACTCGCCCTCTGTAACCCCTTAAGCAGGGGCCGAGATCTCGGATAAGCTTTTTTGCAGGTCAGTTTTTTAGATCGCATCGCTCCATTCCCCGCTCTGCCGAGCCCTCGAGCCCTCCCGATCCGTTCATGCTCGATCGGGACCTTCTCATACACACGACAACACCAAGACCCATGGTATCAAGCACTATCTTTGCATTGAGGTTTGGTCATGCTGTCCATCGCTTCACTCTCGGCTCACGTAGCTAGCGGGGTACAAGCCAGTAGCGCCCGTACGTTCGTTAGTTCCGCTCCACCAGTCGTCGCTGATCTGATCATCGACGTTGATGATGGTGTCGCCCTCCACAAATGAGAGCTCGTTATCCTCCGACGCCTCAAAGTCGTACATCGCGGTGACGACCAGACCGCGGTCAGCTCCTCCGGCAGCAGCGGGTGCGGGTGGCGCGGGAGGAGGTGGAGGCGGTGCAGATGCTTCTTGCTCTTCTGCGACAGCAGCTGCGGGCGGAGCAGGAGGCGGGGGCGGAGGAGGAGGGATCTCGTCTTCTTGCTCGGGCTCAGCGGCGGCAGGTGGTGCGGGCGGAGCAGGAGGAGCTGGAGGCGCCGCGGCTTCTTCTTGCTCGGCATCGTCGTCGATGAGCTCAATGTACGAGCTAGGTAGCAATCCGACGTGGCCATGTTCATCGACGCCAGACCACCATCCTTCGTCGATCTGTTCGATGTTCGAGATGATAGCTCCTTCGACGAGCGTCAACTCATTCTCTTCTGCAGCCTCGTATGCCCATACGACGCGTCCACGCAGACCGCCGCTGCCACTAGCGCTCTTTGCAGCACCACCGTCAGCGATGTGGGTCGACTCGAGCTGTTTGGCAGTGTCATCCACAGCTGCGGCGGGTGGAGCAGGAGGAGCTGGAGGAGGAGGCGGCACCTCGTCTTCCTCCTCTCCGGCTGCTAGAGGTGCTGGAGGTGCAGGAGGTGCGGGTGGAGCAGCAGGAGCCACAGGAGCAGCGGGCGCAGCGGGAGCAGCAGGAGCAAGAGGAACAGCAGCGGCCGCCGCACGTGCCCCTACTCCACCAGTCCCAAAGCTAGCCGTACGCATACCCGACGAGAGCTGCTTGACTCGCGCCTCCTCCTCCTCGCGTTCCTTCTGCGCCGCCGCCTGTCTTTGACTCCAAGTGAGCTTGCCAGGTGTACCACCGGAGGCTACACGAGAAGCAGGTGCAGGGGCTGAAGATGAGTCCTCCTGCTGGCCGAATGGGAAGCGGCTGGCCATGTTGAGCTTGCCCGGCTTGCCCAGACTGACAGGTTGGTAGGCAGTGCCGACGGGCTGGATGCGGTCATCTTCGGCAGGCTTGGGTGGAGCAGACGATGCTTCCGGGCGAGGTGCGGGTGGGACGGATGGGGCGACTGGAGCTGGCTTTGGAGTCGGTGCAGCCGGTGCTGGAGGGGCAGCTGGCTTAGGAGCAGGAGCAGGAGCCGAGTCGAAAGCGGGAGCGTTGACACGAGGTGCGCTGGGAAGCTGAGGCGTTGGCGCAGTACCCGAACGAATCTGCTGTAGCTCGTCTCTCTTCGAAGCGTAGTTGGATCCCACGGGCGCGATGGTGTCCTTGGGCGCTGACTTCTGCATGCCTCGAATGTCGGGCGTGCCGATGGGCTTGTAGCTCGTTCCAACAGACCCGATTGGACCTCCCGAATGGGTGTTGGCCGCCTTGCCGGCCGCCGAGTAGTTGGCACCTGACGACTCTGCGATTCTGCGCATGATGAGCTTCGGATCGACGTCCCCTTCCGACCTCGCGTTGATGCTGACATGATACGCTTTCAGATACTGAGCTACCGCCGATGAGTGTGTAGCAAAGAGGCCTTTGCGGTTCTCAGGTACACCTTCACCGCACCAGTTGATGAGCGCAAACTTGGGCAGCTGCGTGTTGGGATCCTTGACTCGAGCGAAAGCGTACTGGATGCGGCCGTCGGAGAACTCCTCGTTGAGATCGTCGAGGTCGCCATTCTCGACGACTTGAACGCGAAGATCGTTGGATGCCTTTTCGTAGGTGAGGACGAGGTAGTCCTTGGCCCCGTCGAGCACCTTTTCGTAGGCGTCGCGGATGCCGCTGGACGAGAGATTGACGTTGAGCGACATGCTTGCTGTCGGTCAGGTGGGTTGTCGCGATGGTGGGAGGAAGCACTGCTCGCAAAGATACATCCGCTCAGTCACAAAGGGGGTGAAGCGAGCTTGTGTGGAGTAAAGAAGCCGGAAAGCGTGGCTGTGAGCCAACACCGCCCAGAGCGCACGGGGCACACAACAAAAATTTCGAAGTTGTGCGCTCGTCACGACCTCACATGGTGACTATTTTTGGCTGCCAATGCCGTCTACTTCCGATGTCTCGGATCGTTCCGGCCTTCAGATCCATACGAGCTCTGTGCAACCTGAGCCTTGCTTCCTCGTCGTACAAGCAACATCTCCGCTCGCCATTGACGTCGCTGCGTTCCAGATAGTCGCCGATGTAAAGGCTTTGTCCCATTGAGACTGATACCCATGCGCTTTTTTGGGTCTGCAGAAGGCGAAAGAAAACACAGAGGTTGCGTGTTTGTGCGAGCAATTTTCACGCACAGACTTTATCGATCGGCGGCGTTGGGGCCATCTGCAGCGCGGACCCTTCGATTTTCTGTATCTTTCCTGCGCCGTGAAGCGAGCGAGTGTTGCTTTCTTCCTTTCTTTCTTCATCAACACCAATACCATCACCATCCATACACTAAGCAAAATGGTCGGCACTCTCGTTCTCACCCGCCACGGCCAGTCCGAGTGGAACAAGCTCAACCTCTTCACCGGCTGGAAGGACCCCGCTCTCACCGAACTCGGTCGCGAGGAGGCTCTGACCGGTGCCAAGCGTGTCGCTGCTACCGGCATCAAGTTCGACGTCGCCTTCACCTCGGCCCTTCAGCGTGCCCAGACCACCCTCGGTATCCAGCTCAAGGAGCTCGGTCAGGAGGACATCACCATCCACAAGGACCAGGCTCTCAACGAGCGTGACTACGGCGAGCTTAGCGGTCTCAACAAGGACGACGCAAGGAAGAAGTGGGGCGAGGACCAGGTTCACATCTGGAGGAGGTCGTACGATATCCCTCCCCCCGGCGGTGAGAGTCTCAAGCTGACTGCGGAGAGGGTCTGGCCTTACTACCATAAGGAGATCCTGCCGCTTGTTAAGCAGGGCAAGAACGTTATCGTGGCTGCTCACGGTAACTCGCTTCGCGCTATGATCAAGGATATCGAGGGTATCTCGGACGACGACATTGGTAAGTCACCCACATTCAGCAGTGCAGATGATGCGAAGGACAGATCACTGACAGAATGACACCGCTGCTTGCGTTTGCACTACGACAGTCGGCCTCGAACTCGCCACCGGCGTCCCCATCATCTACAAGCTCGACGCCGATGGAAAGGTCGTCTCCAAGGAGATCCTCCAGGGCTAGATTCCCCCTTTCACCCGAGCAAGACCGGTCTGTAGACTTTGCAAGCCAAGAATCAAAAGATGCGCTTCGTCAGATTGAAACTTCTGCCCGATCGACCGCGGTTGTGTGTCTTGGCGCACATTGGAGAGCCAATCATCCTCTCGACCGGTCAGTCCTGCGCTTACTCGATCGAGTCCAAAGTTCGCTGGGGTTGAACATGTCCGATGGGGGGCCAAATCGTCTCCTCAGGCGGATTGGTACCTGAACCGTTTCCTCATGGGATGCCGGCAAAGGCAACTTGAGAGTCGGCAGGAACCCCTTCTCAACGAGGGATCGTTTCAAGTCGGCTGTGAGCGAAAGAAGCGTATGTCGGTCCGCGACGGACTGGTACTATTCGACTGTTACCGAAAGAGTGTGAGACAAGTGTGTCGGTGTGAGACAGAGTTGGATAAATCGCCTGTCAGCGAAAGACGAATGTGTCGACTGTGCGAAAGAACCATTTCGGTCGATTGTCAGCGAAGACCAAGTGTGTTGACTGACACGTTCAAGTCGGCTGTTGGTGGGAGCAGGTGGGAACCCGTTCACAACGCCTGTCAATGTTAGGGACGTGTGTCGGTCGGCGAGAGACCCGTTTCAGACGCTCGTTGGTGAAAGACCGTTATGTCAATCAGCGAGAGAACTACACTGTTGGTGAAACACAAGTGTCTTCGGCCGGCGACAGAACGCGCCGATTGGGGAAAGACAAGAGTCTCGATCGGATCTACCATCCGCACGAGCACACATCGTCGTCACACCCGGAACCTCACTCACGGCCACACCAACGCACACACCAGTCTCCTGAACCAAAGTCATATTGCATTCAAACGCACCTTGCTACTCCTTCCCGGACGGCGGAGCCACACCACCCGCCCCGGACTCACCCTCCCCCACCTCCTCCCTCCCAACCTTCTGCATAAAGTTCGCCACCCTCGCCAGATCCACATCCGGCCCGTCGCTCTCCATTGCCGTCAACAGCTCCTCCAGCATCCCCTCCACCTTATCCTGCGGGATATTGGCGCAGATAGCCACCACCTGTTGGCACTGCGATTCTTTTTTGGCGGATGATTCGTCGATGGCTGCGATCTGGGCTGTGAATGTGTCACAGATGGACTGGGTGTGGTTGAGGAGGAAGCGAAGGCGTACGAGGTGTTCCTGATCCACCGCCGAGGGGGGGAAGTCGGATTGGATGCTGCTGTGGCTGAGGATCTGATCCATGAGCGAATCAACGCCCGAAAGGTCAGGTTTGACATCTTCAGCCCCGTCCACATCCATCGCATCCGCCGGCCTATCAGACGCAGCGTTAGCCTCCCGCTCGAGCTCGGCCACCTTCCCCTCAGCCTCCGCATCCTCCCACCCAAGCTGAGCAACAATCGCCCGACGCAAATTCTGCACCCTCTGCCTCGCCTCATCCTTCTCCGCCAATTTGGCCTGTGCAGCAGCGACCGTCTTGCGGCGCGACGCCAGATCCCGCGTAGCAGCCTGCAAATGGCTTTGCACCGTCGAAATGGCATCCTGCTTCTCCTTGAGTTCGCGTTCGAATGTCGATTGGAGGTCGTCGAGCGTCGAGCTGAGCTGGTCGCGTACGTCGGAGCTCTTCATCACGGGTACCTGGGCGGGGCGCGTCAAGGCCGAGATGATGTCAGAGGGGTTCTGCGATGCCAAATCCGCCGCTGTGAGGGGTGGCAGTGACGAGACGGTGCTGGCGCCTGCAACGGAAGCGCCGTCCTGCTGCGACGAAGATGCGTCGCCGCTCTCGATGCCCCAGTCCGAAGGTCGGATGCCCAGCGCGTTCGCCAGATCCTTGCGAGCACCGACGTCGAGAAGCATGCGAACCATGCTTGCATTGCCAAGCCGCGCCACAATGCCGAGCGCCGTCTCGCCGTCCTCATCCTGCGCATCGATGAGGCCCTTGTACTTGGAGCTCTTCTCGGCACCAAGGTGCTCGAGCACGCACGCAAGGTAGTATCTCGCCGAGGCAGCACGGCCTTTGAGAGCGGCGACGAGCGAAATGTGGTGCAGGACGGTACGCTTCTTAAAGTCGCGCGTGTTGAGCGAAGGTGCGAGCAGATCGAGCAGTACGGGGAAGGAGGATGCGTCGTACGAGTTGGTGACGAGCACCGAGCGGTGCAAGGCAGTCTCACCGGCGTGGTTGCCTGCGTGGACGTTGGCACCACCTTGCCAAGGAGGACGCGCAACCAAAGTGCGGACAAGCTGGAGACGGCACAGAGCCGAGGCCCAGTGCAGAGCAGTGTGACCATGGTCGTCCGTGACCAGGTCGACCGTTGCCTTGGGTCCTTCTGAGCCACTTGCGCCGAGTCCACCAAGACTCGCCTTTTCTCTCAAGTCAGCGAGCAGGCTGTCGAGCTTGGCGACGTAGGCATCGTCGCCCTCATCGACCGCTGCCGCCGACTTGGAAGCAGCTGCGCTAGGAGAGGCCGAAGCAGCTGCGACACCTTCACCGACCCCCTGGAGCGCACCGTCGTCTGCAAAGAGGCTGACGAGGCGATCGCGCATTCGCTTCTCGCCCTCATCGTAAGGCTTGGGTGGCAGAGCGCGGTCAGCATACCGGGGCACGGTGCCATCACGACCAGCTGCGTCGGGTGGCCCAACAGCCATGCGGTTGCCACGAGGCGCCGAAGCCGCGCGCAACGAGCCGCCGGCGGGACCGAGTGCATTGAGATCCTTCACGGGCGAGGGGCCCAGCAAGAGACCCGAGGTTTGGGTCTGCTGTTGCGGGCTCGCCAATCGCATCCGTTTGGCAGCAGTAGCAGTCTCCTGATCCGCTTCCGTAGCGACTCGCTTGTCGCCAGTGGCGGTAGAATCCGGCGCTGCGCCCGCAGGAACCGCACCGTCAGCAGCCATCGACGACGGCAATGGCACGCCCTGCGGCGTGTAGCCGTAAACATTGTAGCTGCGTAGCGCATCCTGTTCTGCCTGACTGGAGCCAGGCGGGATAGCGTGGGGGCCTGCCGGTGCCACTGCACCATCGCCGGCGAAAGTGCCGTTGCCGAGAAGGCCACTGGCACCGGGAGGCATGAAGAGTGCCGGCGACATTTCACGCTGCTGAGCATCCTTGGGCGGGCGCAAGGAGAGGAAACGGGGCTGTTGACTTGGACCTCCAAGGCTGGGCGGAGCGGGCGAGTAGTTCTTTGACGGCGTGGAGCCCCTCCCGTCGTTGATGGCCGAGGCAGAAGAGTTGCGCGCCGACGAAGCGGGCTTCTTGCGCTGATAGAGCTTGGGGATCTGATCGGCGGTGGCGGGGTCAAACTCGAGGATGGGCTGAAGGAGGTGCGAGACGTTGTACTCGGCTGCGACCTCTTGAGCTCGCTGCAGAGGAATCCAAGTTCCCTGAAACTTTCCGTATCCTCCCTGAATCTTTTCGTGCTCGCCCGTGAGGATGCTCTTCTCGAGGATCTTGGTTCGGCGAGTCTTTTCGATACCGGCGATCTTGAGAATCTGAGTGGCATTGAGCCAACCGTCACCGCGTCGTCGCATAACAGCGATGCCGCGGACGGTGATCTCGTAGACGGGAACATTGGAGTAGGTGGCCAGGTAGACGGTGGGAACGTTGCCAACGGGGTTTTGCAATGCAGCATTGGCTTGTGCCGGGGTCATGGTCTTGAGGATGGCAGGAGTCAACGGACCGGCTTGCGCCGGCGTGCTAGCGCCGTTGGTGGCAGAAGACGATTGACCCATAACGCGTTGAAGATTCTCGGAGGCGGCAGAAGCGCCCGAGGTAGCAGTATGCGACATCACGGGGTGGTGGTCGACGGCGGAGGGAGGATGGGCAGGGAGCAGACCAGCACGCTGCAGAGCCGAGGTGGTGAAGCTGAGGCTGGAATTGGGCTGAGAAGATCGCTTGAGGGGAGCGTGCGAAGACGAGACGCTATCGACGAACGAGCTCGGAGCAACCTCCTGCACAGGCCGAAGAGGGTTGACGGTGTCGGAGGCAGCAGCAGCAGCAGCAGCAGAGAAGGAGTGTGCTTCGTTGGCGTGTGTTTGAGAAGCAGTCGAGTGGGGTGGAACAGAAGGATCCAGAGGCATGTGTGTAGAGACAGCGCAAGAGGGTGCGCGAGAAGATCAAGTGAGACGGTTCACTCCAGATATCGAGAGAGGGAGTCCTTCTTTGCGAACACTGATTGCAAGCTGCGTACGGATCGAGAATGAGTCCGTCGACTGAGTCGTCGGGGTCGAACAAGGAAGTGGGACGATCTCGACGAGGATGCTTTCCGAAGTCGTAAGGAGCGTGATCACGAGTGTGGTGCTCTTGAATAGGGGGATCCCTTGCCTGTTCGCTGTCGAGTGTCGGTGACGAGGAAGTGATGGGATGAGAAGGATGGTGCTCAGCTGGTGTTGGCCAGAAAGGGAAAAGCGAATCAAAAAGTGTTGGATTTGGGCTTTGCGAGGTGCACGATTCCGAGCGCGTCTTAGCGTAGCCGTTGGCTTAGACTGCTGCTGCTGCTGCTGCTGTGCCACGTCCCGTTTCGCCCTTTGCTCTGGCTTTGCAGGCCGGTTGGTGCTCTGACGACGCGACAAGGCGGCACCGCAACTGCAAATTTTCCTGTGGCTCACTTCAGCCCCTCTTAAGAGCCCATCATGTCTCACACCTGGCTTGTTTCGAAGTTCGCTTTCTCACATGATTGTCGAGCTGGCATTCCCTGAATCAAGACGACGACGCAGCAGACAAGCAGCAAGACAAAGACGATGTGCACTCACGCGGCGCGCGTTGGCTCTCTTGTCCCTTTCTCGTCTCCTTCTCAGCTCCGTGCGCTTGCCTGGCTGAGGTGCAAAATTCGTAAAGTAGGATCGCGCCTGTAAACGCGTCGCGCCGTGGCTCTCTCTCTCAATCAAAAATTCCAGCGTTGGCTGGCTGGCTAGCTGGCTGGCTGGCTTTCTGGCTGGCTTTGAGCCCTCTTCGACCAGCCTCAGCCCAACGCTCGCTCGTTGCTCTTCTCGCGTCCGGAACGCAGCCCTCATCGAAACAACAAGTCAGGCTGTTCTCTTGCACTTTGCGCGTCGCGTCCTCATTCGATCCTTCCCCGATCCGCCATGATAGTTGATTGAACTGAACTCATTGCGCAACACGGTACAAACGACACTGACCCCTCAGTACCCACCGTATCCACCCCCATATCCGTTACCCGGATACCCCTGCTGAGGCTGCTGTCCATACCCCATACCCGTAAACTGAGGCATCACTCCACCCGGTTGGTAACCTGTCGGCTGTGGCCTCAGCGCGTCGTACTTGTCGCTCGACTGCGGGGCTGCATTGGGATCCTTGGCAAATGCACCCGTCTTCATCTGCTGGAAGATGTTTGAGGCGTTGAACTTGTCCTTCTCGTCCTGCGCCGCTTGCTGCTGCTGCGCTTGCTGCTGGGAGCCCATGCCGAAGCCCGTCTGCTGTGCCATCATCTGCTGTGGGTTCATGCCAAGGTTGCTGCTGCCGTTGAATCCGGTTTGCTGCGGCTGCATGCCCGGGAAGCCGGTCTGTTGCGTGTTGAGCTGGCCGCCAGCGAAGGGAGACGAGCCGTTCATACCGCCCATGCTGCCGCCGAAGCCGCCGTTGCCGAAGCCTGTCTGCTGCGGTTGCATGCCCATACCGCCCATCTGACTCATACCGCCCATGCCGTTGTTGAAGCCTGTCATTTGAGGTTGCATACCTTGCATACCCTGCATGCCCTGCATACCCTGCATGCCCTGCATACCCCAACCAGTCTGCTGCGGCTGCATGCCTGTCATTTGCATGCCCATCATGCCCGTCTTGTTGGTCGGTACAAACTGACCGGTTCCCTGCGTAGGAACCAACGGCTGCAACAGGCCCTGGTTGGCGGGTACAGGCGCAAACGGCCCGCGAGGTGCATTTGGATTGTACGCCTGAGACGCTCCCAGGAACGACGACCCGGGCGAAGGGCTGGCACCGGGTCGCGGGCTGACTCCCGCCGACGGAGGCTTCATCGCCGCAAGCTTGTCGAACAGCGCCGAGTTCGGGTCCGCAGATGGCGCAGGAGATGGCGCAGGCGAAGCGGCAGGCGCGGCTGCAGCTGCAGGAGCGGGAGGTGGCGTCGGAGCCGGTGGTGCTGCGGGTGTAGATGGCGCAGGCGATGCCACCGTTGGCCTGGCAGGCGTTGCCGGCTTGGTGCTGGGAGGACGCGGCGTCCATGCATCATCGTCGAAGCCATTCGCAAGCGACGATCCTGTGCGCTTGGGAGCAGCGGGACTCACCGTTCCAGCACGCGCGGGAGGTGTAGCAGTGCGGGCAAGCGATTCAGAAGCAGCAGCAAGCGAAGCAGCATCCACGTTGCTGCTACTGGTGCTCTTGGGCGTAGGTCGACCGCGGCGCGTGTTGTTCTTGAGGGTACCGTCTGCACCCGAGAAGAGCTGAGGAGGCGCAGGGCTGACCGATTCGCCTCGTCGAGCTGAACCTTCCTGTTCCTGCAGCTTGCGCGCCAACTCTTCGTCGGCTTTGATCTGCCTCTCGAGGTCGGCCGCCGTGTTGGCGTTGGCACGACCCGACGGACGCGACGACGAAGACGAGTGCGCCTTGTCGCGACGATACTTCTTATCGATGAACTTGGATACGCGGATGATATCGCCCTCGCGCAGGCCGATGCTGCGCAGTGTTGCCGGGTCGAGGTCAGGGAGAACGGTCTCGTCGATCTTGTCACGCTCGAAAGAGCTTGCGTAGCGAGTGCATTCGTCCACATCGACACCCGCGGCAAGGAAGAACTCGAACCAGTCGACGTTGCGCTTGGGTCCAGATCGCGCTTGCTCGCGACGACGCTGTTCGCGCTCCTTCTCCTTGCGACGCTCGCGCTCCCGTTCACGGTCTTCACGAGACATGCCGGCAGTGGACGAGGGCTGAGATCGGCTCGACTGACGCTCGCGTTCCTGCTGGCGCTCTCGTCGTCGTGCTGTCGAAGCGGCAATCTCCTCGTCGGTAGGGTTGAGCTTCTTGCCCGTGATATCTTCGAGGAAGGCAATGTCGTCGTTGGACATCTTTTCGATGGCGACCTCGATGACGACGCCGTTCATCTTGTGCAATCGAATCTTGCCCTGATTGAAGCCAAGGAACTCGGCTTCGACCTTGAAGGTGCCAGTGCGATCGGTCCAGACGCGCGTGTTGTTGGGCGAAGGCTTGGAACGTCCGCCACCGTCCTTGGGTCGTTCGGGTGCGCTGCGACCTTGAGGGATAGCAACGTTCTTGGCAGCACGGCTGACTTCGGTGGTGCTGGGGCGTTGAGTGAGCTTGGGAGGCGCAGGTGCCGGTTGTGCTTTGAGCGCTTCTCGTCGAGTCCTCTCCTGCTCCTCCCTCTGTCTACGCTCCTCGGCATCCCTGTGTCGACGAGCGGCGGACTCGGCCGCTTCGCGTTGACGTTCGGCTTCGGCAACGGCAGCGGCTTCTTCCTCTTCTTGACGAAGGCGCTCCTCCTCCTGCTGAGCGGCCAGGGCTGCCGCACCATCAGCAGCGGCACCGTCCGTAGCCTCAACATAGCTGGCCGGCACGACGCCTTCCTGGCCGGCATCGTTTCGGACCTTCCACCAGTCATCGTTCTCCTTTTCGAGGATGATGAGGTGTTCGTTCTCGGCCACGGTAAGCTCGTCGTCGCCCTGAGCCTCAAAATCGTACATGGCAACACCATGCTCGACGTCGGCTTCAGGCTCCGGTGCAGAGGCGGCGGCAGCGGCGGTGGATCCTTGCTGGGATTGGAACGATACGGTCTTGCGCACAGGTGGTGGGAGGACGGCGCTACTGCCGGCGGTACGAGTGGGTGGTGGCAGCGCTGCAGCAGCTCCAGCGATGGGCGGTGCGGGCGGGGGAGGTGGCGGCAGTGGCACCGAGCCAGATGCGGCGGGGGCAGCAGGTGCAGCAGGAGCGGCGGCGGGTGAAGGAGGAGCAGCTGCTGCGGTGAGAGCATTGGCTTTGCTGGCCTCGATCTTCTTGACGATCTCGTTGGCAGCGTCTTTGGAGCCGGTGTGGAAGTCGAGGGTACTTTCAGAGAGACCGGCTTGAGGCGAGAGCTCGAGATGGAGCGTCTTGCCCTTTTCGAGCGAGTGGCTGGCAATGTGAAGAACGCTGACCTTTTGGACAGGAGTCTTGTCGCTCTCGGATGCAAAGAAGAGAGAGGCGTTGCCGATGCCGAGGGTGCCCTTCTTCTTCTTCTTTTTGCCGTCCAAGGCCGAGACGGGCCACATCTTGATCTCATCTCCCTTGCCAAGCTGCGCGGTCTGAGGAAGCTGAATCTGCGGGATAGCAGCGCCAGTAGCTGTATTGTCTCCATCGTCATCGTCGTCGTCCTCTTCCTCGGCAGCTGGATACTCGTCTTCGACGACAGGTGCAGCTCCTGTGTCGACGGCTTCGGCCTCGTCGACGTAATTTGCCGGTGCATAACCAAGCCGTCCTTCGCCGCCGCTGAGTGGGTCGTTGCCCTGCTTCTTGACGAGGAGCCAAACGCCGTCGGACTCGTAGACTCGAAGCAGTTCGTCTTCTGCAAGCGACAGCTCGTCTTCTGTTTGCGCCTCGTAGTCGTAGAGAGCGCGACTCAAGCGGATGGGCTCAGCCTCTTCGACGTAGTTGGCGGGCACGAGGCCGACGGTGCCCTCGTCCGGATCGTCCTGGACGGGTGTGCCGTCGTCGTTGAGACGACGAAGCTTGGCTTTCCACCATTCGGGGTCGTCGGCCTCGAGAATGTAGAGGTAGTCGTCCTCGGTGAGGTTGAGCTCGTCCTCGGCCTGGGCTACGTAGTCGTACAGCGCCTTGCACAGCGCTACGTACGCCATGGTGGGCCAGCGCACTGAAGAATGCGAATCGGTCTGACGGCTTGTTGGAGGGCGCTTTCGCCGAGATTACGGGCTACGTGGTCCTTACAGGCGAGCTTCTTTCCTGTTTGTCCAAGGATAGAAGTGCGGATAGCCAGCGTCGGATCCAATGCGGATGTGAAGCTGGTTGTGCGCTGGAGGTCCAGTGAATGATGAAGGCGATTGATGTGAAGATCAAGGAACATGAGGTGGGAAGAAGCGATTCAAGAATCGTCAAGTCCGTCAGAGTGTGCTCGGCTGTGGAGCAGCAAAGGGGCCAAGCCTGAACGGATGGACCGACCGAGCACCAGCCTGCCAGGAAAGGCAAGGCAACAACGGCAGAACAGCCTCGCTCGGCAGCGAGACCTCACGCTGGGCCGCCGTTGTGTGGAGAATTTCGTGGCTCCGTGCGAGGCGAGGCTGGCAGGCTGCCTGTCTCTTTGATTTTCGATCTCAGAGATTGCAGCCTGGATCGAGTGCCTTCCACACCGCTCAATACGCACAATGACCCAATTGAGAGAAGAGACCCTTGGTCTGAAGTTGACCCTGGCTCGCTTCCAGCAAGTGCTTCTTCTTTGTTATCCTCTCGCTCTTCGGAACGACTGCTGCGTGTGGGAGCAGCCTTGCATCCAACAGCTTGCTCCTTGGCCGTCCTGAGATGTACTGTGTACTGTGAGCCCGAAAGGCTGTCAGGGAAAGCTGTGCGGCACGACGGACCGGAATCGTCTATACGGCCGACTCGAAAAGTTTCAAAATTGTTAAGACCACAGTCACGGGTGGAAGCGGAAATTCGCTTCTTGTTTTTTTTTGACTGGATCGTTAATCGGGCTTTTGAGCTTGACTTTCGGGTCCGTTTGACCGTCCGAGAGAAGATTCAACTCGTCACCCAACCAAACGCAGCGCCAACGCCTAATCATCTCGTCGTCGTTGTTCACCATCTTCTGTACACCACCACGTCTCCTCACCCTCTTCGACAACTCTCTTCACAGTTCGTATCGCGCCCGGTAATCACTCGACCATAGTGCAGCATTGTCCACCATCGCGGTCGCACAAGCAAAGAGGACGACACAGGCATTCACGACAACCCTGATACTGACCATCTCTTCGACCTGCTCCTACCGCCTTGTACTCGATTCGATCTCATGACCTGTTCCACTCGCACAGATGCCCGTCGGATCCATCCCCGCTATCACTGGCAAGTTGCGCAAGCGACTCATCCTCGACTTGACCGTCGCTCTCGGCGGTGGAACCGTCCTCGGTTACGGCTACTGGTAGGTACACTAGCAGGGCGTTCCCGGGTCTTGATATTCGACCATCTCACCCTAGAGGGCCATAGAGATCCTCAATCCAGGTCTTTGATACTGATGCAACCGCTCGTGCCCTCACACATCCCCTTTGATAAACTGCAGGTACGGCGTCCACATCCCCTCGGTTGCGCGCCGCGACGCCTTCTACGCCAAGCTCCAGTCTGAGCGATCCGAGTAATCTCCTCAACTTCATAGCTTTGCATTGACAACAAGGACGCACAGCTACCCATCTGTGAACTTTGTTGATACAATGCAATACGAAAAAAGACTCTATCGAAACCAAAGCACCGCTTCTGCAGCTGCCGTTGCTCCAGTCTGATCTCATTTTGCAGCTCGACACATCGTTGGTTCATCCAGCACTGAAGGTGAACAGGACAGTGTTCGGAAGCGCTGTGGGTATTCGGGATCAGTACGGAGAGCTACAAATACAGTAAAGGGGTACAGCGGAGATCGGAACGTCGGATGGGGTGTATTCGTCCTTGCACCAGGTCTCGTCGTGGGCGCTTGTCACGCCTTCTCAGCAGCAAGTTCTGCCTTGAGCTCAGCTATCCTCGCCCTCTGTTCCGCCTTCCTCTCTGCCTTTCTCCTCTTCTTCTCCGCCTTATCCCCATCCTCTTGAGTCTGCTCTGCCGATCTCGCCTTAGCCTTCTTCTTCGCCGCCTGTTCCGCTCTGTGTCTCTCCATCACCTCTCGCATCTCCACCTCTTCCTCCTCCGACGGGTTGATCGTCACCACGCTGCCCCCAGTCTCTGGCTGCTTGCCCTTTGCGAGGCCAGCGGCGTTGAACAGCTTTGCGCAGAGTGGACAGGGTTTCTCATCCGGTCGGCTATTGTCGGGTGCTTGTGAGGCAGCCACGGTGGTACGAAGGCCTGTAGCACTCATGACGCATCCACAGGAGATGTAAACGAAGCGCTGTTTGCCGTCCATCTGCTTGGACGAGAGGGGGCACATGAACGGGTACACCGAGTGCTCGCTGGTTGAAGTAGATGGTGAAGGGGCGCGGTAGAGCGTGTTGGGTGTGAGGTTGAGGTCGATCACATCGCGCAGTCCACGAATGTGCGGGATTGCATCCGGGACCTTGGATGACGATGGCTCGGTTTGATGCCGCGAGAGGAGGTGCTGCACGACGACATCTTTGTTGTACAGTCGACCGAGTGCGTCGGATGCTACAGGTGGCTGCAGCGGGGATCGAGAGAGCGAACAGACTGTCCAGAGGGATTGACGGAGGAGTTCCGGGTCGACTTTTTCGAGGGAGGCTTTGGTACGCACGAGCTCATCCCGCTTGGCGATGGAGCCTCCGTCGTTACCCTGGTCGTTGCGAAGGGAGAAGGTGCAGGAACAAGTATGGTCAGCGTGGGCTGCAATCTAGGCGCAAGATGCTTCGATGGCACTTTTCACTTACCATGATGGCGATTCTCTGCTTGAGCGCAGGTCCTTCCAGATGTCGTTGCGAGCAGCTGCGGATGGCGGAAACGAGCAATCGGTGCGGTGGCGAGAGAAGGTCGAGGTTGAGGATGGTAGTGGAATTCAGGGTTCAGATGAGGAGGGGAAAGCTTCCAAACTTGGGCGACACGTGACCTGGCGCACTGGCGGTGAGTGGAGAAACAGCGTCTTCTCAACATCGGCATTTCGCAACGTCTGCGCTTCTCTCATCCTCCATCCTCCATCCTTCGTCTCGAACCCTTTGCGTCGTTCACCGTTCGCGTCACCTCACAGACCATCATCTCGCTCCAACCAAGCGAATTCAGCCGACGTCAGGGATCCGTCGGCTGATCAGTCTTGGACGCTCGGCGACAGCTCCTGTCCGACATTCCTAGACGGTGTTGAAGCATTCGGCATCAGTAAGAGACACTCTCCAGCTTCGATATCGTAGGCGGTACTTTACGGCCTCGACCCCAGGCGCGAGCAGGATTGGCGCCAGAAGTCCTCCTCATTGGACACAATCACAAAACACTTCGCTTCTTACATCCATCAACCGCCGCCCGACGAATTGCAGAAAGCACTCCCGAACTTGACGTCCTGCCCATCTCAGTGAGGCTCTCTGCTCGTTCCACGTCGTGTGACACTCTTCCAGGAATAGCATCGGGGCGGCTCACGACCCCCCACCCTTGCCCAGCATGTTCTTCCTCAAGAACCTCACGCACAAGACCGAGCTGCACCCATCCTACTTCGGCCCGTCCATGGTCGAGTTCCTCAACCAGAAACTCCGCGACGATGTCGAAGGCACATGCACCGGCAAGCACGGCTACATCATCAAAGTCATCGGCATGGTCGACGTAGGCCAAGGACGCGTTATCCCCGGTTCCGGTCTTGCCGAGTTCAACTCAACCTACCAAGCTGTCGTGTTGAAACCGTTCAAGGGCGAAGTGATGGATGCCAAGATCACCAACGTCAACAAGATGGGCTTCTTTGCTGAAGTAGGTCCGCTCAACATTTTCGTGTCAAGTCACTTGATACCGATCGAGTACAAGTTTCAGCCGGAGAGCAACCCGCCAGAGTTCGTCAGTGCCAGTGACAGGTTGGTGAAGGGTAGGAAGGTGAGGATTAAGATTGTGGGGACGAGGGTGGATGCGAATGAGATTTTTGCTATTGGGACGATGAAGGAGGACTATTTGGGGCCGTTTGACTAGTGCGAGGGGGGGAGATGGTGTTGGAGGCTTAAAAGTGCATCATGCCGGTTGCTTAACACTTTCACTGCATCCCACGCTCTCAAGACTGTGATACTACGCTTACAATGTGCACCACTGTGGTATTGCAAAATGGCGTCGCTGTGCGCTTGAGCGCTTACGAGCGGGTATCTGTGCCAACAAGCTCGACAAACACCCATCGGCTCGACCGAGGTGTCCCTCGCTTTCCCTTCTGATCACCACTCGTCGTCTTGTGAGGGCCAAGCGCAAAGCAGATCCAACCCGTCTCTCCGGTACTTGGGGTGAACGAGTGTTCGGTCTGATTCTTGCCAAGCGTGCGTTTGGACCGCTTCTTCGTCTTCCGTTTCGACGGTTGCTCCCCCATGTCGATCGACGAATCGCTCTCCTCGCCGTCGTCTTCGTCTTCGGAGGAGGATGCATCGGTCATCGTTGCTTCTTCGTCCAGATCCGCTTTCGGTGGAGCAGCTTTGGTCCCGGGTAGCTCCTTTGCACCGTACCGAGAGCTGAACGGGACTTTTGACCGCCAGGTGAGAGGCGCATGCGGAAAGCCAGAACATGAAAGTGTCGCCCATGGCACCGTTTCAGATGTTCGTTCGGCGGACAGTTGACTCACAATGAACCGATCCACCTCGTCAGCGACCTGCGATATCAAGAGGGGGCTGAGAAGCAACGGCTGCGCGGCAGGACCGGACCAGCACAGCTTGACGATTCGCCCCGGCTGCGATGGTGAGGGCGGGCTGTAGACGCAAGTGGCGTCTGGTCTTGTGAATGTCCGCAGAGGGGCAGCACCGAGCGAGGCCAGACCCGCCCACTCCACCGCTTCTTGAAGTGCGTCCTGGAAAGCTGGCCAAGTCGGTGAGGCCGACGAGCTTTGTTCAAGCTCGGAAAAGTGCCGCTCTTGTTCGCGCCAGGAGCTGGCAAGCGCGTGCTTTGATGGGTCGTGGAGCGATGGAACCCATACGGAACCCGTTACGACCGGAGCAACTGGTGGCAATTCCATGCACTTGACGTCTTCTGGCCGCACAAGATCCTCCGGGAAGCGTATCTCGTTGAGCAGCCTTGATCCTGAAGCTGAAGGGCTCGAAGCTGCAATTGCTTCAGCTGCTGCTCTGCTGGGTGACCAGACGAAGAGCAGGTCCCACGTGGCATCATCGCTGCTTATCGGACCGCTCGCACTGATGCTGGACGACGCATGTGTCTGCGCCAAAGTCTGCTCTGCAGCCGAAGCTTGAGCTCGTGAGCGGTCCCATGCTCGGAGGCGGTCTAGCGCCTGCTGGTATCCTTTCTTGCCCGGCACGAACGACGGTGACAGCAACGGAAGCTCGACAATGAAGCGGGAATCTGGGCCACTCGTGCGGTCGGCAGCACGACCGGATGCAAGGCGCGAGAAGTGACTCGCCCTGCCTGTGAGACCGAGTGTCTGATATGTATCTTTGCAGAGGGAGAGAACGAGTGTTCCTTGCCCGTCGATGCAGAGCGTGTCCTCGAGGTCTGGAGAGAGTCCGGCGACGCGTGATGGATCGGTGAGCGCTATCAATGATCCGGTCTTGAGATACGCTGTGACGAAGATAGGGTCGAGGAGCAGGCTGAGAGGTATGCGAGCCCTATACGACCGATGAAATGAGGCAATGCCTTCTAGCCTGCCAACGAGGTCGTGAACTGCGCCGGGTAGCTCTGTGCTGCTGTCAGGTGCCGAGTCGTTGTCGTTCGCGAACAATGGGAGAACGAGCTCGAGCGAGCGGTTGAAGGGATGCGCATCGACGAGCTGTCGGAGGCGTGTCTGAGTCGAAGATCCGGCATTGCTGCTTGCTGACGTCGTCACGTTGGCAGCAGCATGTGATATCTCGCCATCTGCGGCATAGTCGGCCGGCAATGCGTTGACGATCCACCTCGAAGGCCCGAGCTTGCGTGCTTTGTCGGAGCGCGCCGAGCTGCGCTTGCGCTTGTGTGTGCTCTTTGGAGCGAGCATGCTTTCGCCTTGTCGATGCTCGACTCAGCTGCTCGGGTGCGGTCCGAAAAAAGTGGTGGTGTGACTGAATCGAAGCAAGGCTGCGTGCGTCGTCTTGTCTCCTGCGAGAAGATCCGGGGTCTAAGCTGGAAAAAAGAAGGGTCTTCTCCTCAAGCCAAAAACATCTCGGCGCCTTTTCGGCTTTGCACATGTGACTGCTCGAAAGAAGCTTCGCGCAAAGTGAAGTAACGCGACGCGGACGCAGACCAACACTTCGTGATATCACAAGCCTCGACCTGTCAAACCCCTCATCCTTCCTTCATTTCGCCATTGTCTTTTCTATAATCACACACGAGGCCATGGCGCTCCCACGCAAGAATAAGCTCAAGGCTTCGCAACCGCAACTGTGACAATACTAAAGTTGCAATCAGCTTCGTCCCACTTCATTTGACTCAGCCAACACCGACGATAGAGCGAGCGGATCCACGCATGCTTGCCTTCCGCTACACTTCCGCACGCTTCACGAAACGCCATATATAGACTTGCTCTCTTGTTGCTCGCTGATTGAGCTCTCCACCATCAACCCCGCCATCGCCCATTCATTTTACCCTCTCCATATCATACCATCAGCAAACAAACGCTCCTCTTAGCTTGCGCTCCCCCACTGCTTCGCTGCAGCAGCAGCAGCGAGCTCCTTCACCATGGGCTGCTCCATCTGCTTGGACGACTTCGACCAGGCAGACGGTGAAGCCAAGCGGGCTTCCGCTCTTCGCTGTGGCCATATCTTTCATCATGACTGTCTTCACACGTGGTTCTACGGTCCCGCAGCCGCTGCGACGCATCGCCCCAATGTCCAGCACAAACGATGCCCCCTCTGTGCCGCTCCAGCGATGCCCGACGCCATCTTCAAGCTCTACCCTTCGGACGGCGACGACCTCGACACGTACCTCACTGGCCAGAAGCAGTGGGAATGGGCTGACCTCGACCAAGCTCCAGGAGAAGAAGATCGCAAGTGGTACAAGCAGCTCCTCGAGGACCTCATCGACTTCAACAGTACCGTGCAGACCTACATCATGGCCACTCACGGCGTAGACTGCAACCGGATGGTCAGATCTGGCGTAAAGATCCGCAAGCTCGTCCTCGACCTCACCAAAGACAGAGCCGTTGATCTCAACGACTCGCTCATCAAGTCCATGGCTTCCCTCGAGGACGCCGCCGAGTCTTTCAGAGCCAAGTTTCACGACCTGCAACGCAAATGCAACAAGAACAGACAGCTTCAAGCCGAGCTCGTCCGAAAGCGCGAAGAAGCCGACGAAAAGCTCGCAACTGCCAGAGGCGCCGAGGACTATGCCAAAGGACTGCATCTCCAAGCTGATCGAAAGGCGCAGGAGGCAAAGCAGCGCATGGACGCCGCCCTCGATCTGGAACAGAGGCTCTTGATCTCACGCAGAGAACTGAACGTGAAGCAAGCCGAACTGCACGAAGAGAAAACGCGTCTCCTCGCCCAACAGCGCAGCGCTACGCTCGAGATGCAAATCAAGCTCAGCAACATGAAGAGCACCAACGAGCGGGATCTAGCAGAGATGCGTCAAAAGTTGGAGGCAGCCAACAAGAACGCCGCAGCAGCCGAAGAAGCCAGAAAAGCGGATCACAACAAGAGCTGTTATTTCGCCGAACAGATGGAGAAGATGAAGCAGCAGATGGAGAAGATGAAGAAGCTACTCAAGGATCAGAAGAAAGAGGCAGCAACGAGCCCCAAATCGACCTTCACAGGAGACAACGAGGCCAAAGACCGTCGCATTCGCGCCCTCGAGGCCGAGAACAAGCGCAAGGACGAGCTGCTGAAAGCGGCCGGCATCGACACAACGCCAGACCGCCGCATGAACCGCAACCTCAACCGCATCACGCCTGACGCCTTTGTTGACCTCACGCGCTCGAGCAGCCCGGCGGACCGCGAACTTGATAGCCTCCTTAGAACCCCTCTCGATGGGGTTGGTCTGCCTTCTCAGGCCTCGACTTTGGCACTGAATTCGCCCACCGCTCAGCGCAAGGACAAGGGCAAGAAAAGGGCGCGTGCGAGCCTGTCTGTTGAACTGGAGAGGCTCGAAGACGAGACGGACGACGAGTTGTTCCCGATGCCCGGCTTGTTGATCCCCAAACGGAACGGCCAGGGCGCTTCCAAATTTCGCAAGTTTCCTCCGGTCTCAGCAGGCGTCATCGAGCACGAGCAAGAGTCCGCGGACAACGTCGTTGACCTCACCGGCAAGTCGTCCACCTCCGCCACTTCTGAAAAGGCTCCCCTCACGGCGCGTGTTGCACCTCAGCTTTGCGCATCAACTTCAGCTTCTACATCGCTCGACCGTCCAAGGGGCCCTTCTCACAAAGAAGGAAAGTCGAACAAGAAGCGCAAGAGGGCCAACAGCACCTCATCGATCAGCACTGTTGGAGCCACCGTCGGTAGCGGATCAACCGCGAGCAGTAGTAGTGCCAAGGTTGCACCACCTAGTGGCAGCAACAAGGTGGCAGCCAGCAACGACTCGCAGAAGAAGAAAGAGGCGGACGATCTCAAGAAGTATCCCTTCGTCGGCAAGAAGAACGGCGTGTTCAAGGGCCCAGCGCATAGGGTGAAAGCATCGTAAGGTCGTTGCGTGTTCTTGACTTGTAGTCCACTCCCCTTTTTCTCCATCACAATCTTCGTTGACTAGCATAGCTGTAGCATGACTCGCCTATCACTTGTTCGTGCTCGTTCGCACGTCGTCTGATCGTTGAGCACTGACATGATTTGCCTTTGTACACATGGTTCAGTATCAGGCGAAAGCCAGCTGCTGATCTGAACGGCGTAGAGGTCATAGATCTGATCGACGATGATGACGCCGACGAGGAGGCGCTTTGGGCGGAGGAGATGCGGCAGGTTGCGATGCGTAGGATCCGGACTCTTTGGCCGTGGTTTGCTGGCTAGCAAGTCGCGCAAGAAGGCGTTTACGAACTCGGGCGAGATTGATGTTTCTCAGGGATGCATTGCCATACCATCGTAATACTTACAACGGTCTCAACTCGTATCGATCGCCTCCCTCCTCCGCCTCATCAAAGACCACTTTCCTCCTGCCCGACTCCTCATCCGCCCCGGCTCCGACCAGGTTGTACCCGACACCTCTCCCCATCTCCCTCTTGATCGCCAGCTGTTCGCTCCACACCACCATCACCCCCGCATGGAAAAGCATCGTCAACCACCACCTTAACCCCCTCGGTAGGCGTCCTACGTACCACGTGCTCACCACCAGGTTTACCAGGTGGAAGGTGAGTGCGTGATCTAGCATGTGTGTTGGTCTCCTGACCAGGTATACGAGGAGAAATATGTCGAGGGGTATGGTTAGGAGCCAGGCGAGGACGAGTGTCCAGCTGCGCGAAGAGTCGCGGGTGTGATCCCATTCCCAGTGCTCTAGTGCCTGTTCGACGTTCCTACCGCCTGCGCCATCGTCGTCGAGATCGCGAACGAGTGTGCCGTTTCGATAGTGTTTGAAGCGTAGAACGTTGTTGTGGTCCAATATCTGATCCTTCACCGAACCTCCCTGGAGAAGTGGAATGTCGAGCCAGACGTTGTCCAGGTTCCAATTCGCCAACACCGAGGGATCAAGCTTGATAGGTTTCCCAACATCCTCCTGCGCAGGAAGACCGTCGTCGACCCATCCAGTCTCATCAACCTCCCTAGGTGCAGACCAGTCGTAGGTAGGTCGACCAGCAATCTGCCTCCAATCAAATACCATCCCAACCTGCGTAGGTCCCCCTTCAAACATCAGAGACGATGTGTCCGCAAAGATGGCTAGAAATGGCGGGAGGAGAGCGGCAAGGATGAGATAGTGGATCGTTTGAAGGGATGCGATTTGGGTTAGGATGCGAAAGGCATCCCACCCTTGGAGGGGCATAGAGAAGGCTTCCTTCATCGTGCGGCGTGACCAGCGAGGGTGAGCGAGTGGGCGAGTGACGAGATAGGCCAAGGCTATTTGCCAGGTGTCGAAGTGTGTCGAAGTGTGTGCACCGCTCGTATCGAGTCCGAAGATGTCAAGAAGGCAGGAGCACCGGCGTCAAGGCGCTCATCAGACGATGGCGGCAAAGGATGAATCGCTCTTGTCCAAGTGCGCAGACTTGCCGTGTAGCGCCCAACAGCCGCAAAGATGTCTGCGAGAGCACGCCTACAAGATCGACATCGAGCCCTGCGCTGTGTGTCCTTGCTTTGCGTCCGACTGATGGTCGCGGTTGACGAGGCGCAAGCAAGATGTCAAGGTTCCCAAGTCGGTGAGTGGTGTTAGTGTCTCTCTCGGCGCCTCCACCAACACCCTCGGAATTCTGCGACTCCCGAAATTTCAGCCGCGCCTCAAACACCCGCTTTTCGGCTCAGCCCAGCTGCAAATCATGGCATCTTACAGACTTCAGCGCTCAGCATGACGGTGATGAGGGGGGATATCAAGACGATTGCTATACAGATAATACAAAGGCGACGAAGAGACGGTTGAAATTGATGGGAAAATAGCCTGATGATCAGGGAAAACGAGAGTTCGAAGGAACGGGGGGTGCTGGAGAGGAGCGGGAGGTGCCTGCAGGGCGATGCGCCCGAGAGCTGCTACTCGTCGTCGTCCATCGACGGCGCGCATGGAGCAGATGGCGCAGACGGAGCCGACGAAACAGCCTCCTCAGCAGGCGGAGCGCTACCACGCTGCGTCGATCCTGCCTGCGACGCCGCCACCTGGCCGGACATCCTCCGCCTCTGCTCATACACAGGCAGATGCTCGGCGCTCCTTGCCGCCTCTGCTACAATCCCCGTTCCCGCATCCTGCTCTGGCTCCGCCAGCGGCGGCGCCGACGCCTGCTGATCCCTCTCGTACCTTGGAACGTCCATCCCGTCCGGTCTCGAAGCCACCAACTGTGCAAGCTGCTGCTCCTGCTCGGCTTCCTTCTGCTTTTCGCTCTTGCGTGGCGACATGGCTGCCTCCATCGATCTGCGCGATTGCGACGACGCTCGTCCAGGTGGAGGCGATGAGGGCGCCTCAGCGCCTGGTGGTCCTGGGGAGCGGTAAGGCTGGTCGAAGGGCGAGAATGCGGGCTCGACGGGCGTCGGTGGCGCAGGAAGCAGGCTCGATGCTGGCGCCGCTTGCTTTGCCTTCCCCTTGCCTGCTCCAATTTCACCTTCACGCAGTCCACCTCGAGTCGAGCCGGAGCCAACTGCGTCGTCTTGTGCGACCTCGAATCCTTCCCCATCAACCTCGATATCGGGCGCCGAGGGTCCAGCGGCAGCCGCACTATGACCTCGAGCTGGACCCGACGATCCACCCGCAGCAGACGCTTCTGAAGCACCGTAGGCAGGTGCTAACATCTCCCTATCCACCGCTGGTGCCGACGGCATGCTCGCGGCTGCAGACAGTGCTCCCAGAACCGCTTTGTCGTCCGTCGCAATGTGGGCGGCAACCGGTCCGGTGGGCACGTAGCGGTCGCTCGAAGCTGCAGGCGCTGACGAGAGAGCTGCACTAATCACCTCGGGCGATACGGTCGGGTCACGCTCTTGCGGAGCCGGAATGCCATGCTTGGCATCCCCGCGTGCAATTGCGGCAGCGACCGCTGCACCATTGTAACCAGACTCGCGCACACCGCCCGAGCCAGACGAGATGTAGGCCGGAGGCATGTATCGCATCTCGTTGTGATGCGTCTCGGCTGCATCGGCTGCCTGGAAGTCGCTGTCGTCGAGCAGAACGCGTCGGGGCGAACGGAGGCTGCCGTCAGAGTTGGCGTTGGGATCGGCGCTGGATGCAGATGCGCTTTGCTGCGACGAGAGGACGGGTCGAAGCGCGTCGTCCGGATGTGGTGGTGGCGGAGGCAAATCTGTGCGGTCGTTGTTGCCCGTCGCTGTCGAGTGAGCGCCAGTACCATCACTGCCATCCAATGCGTGATGTGTGGCGCCGTCCGAGCCACGACGTGTGCGCGACACTTCGACGCCGTCGCTATCGTAGGTGATCTCGACCGATTCTTGCGCCGCACGAGGATCGCCGAGCGCGACGCGGCGAGCAGACTGTCCCGAACGGATGGAGGCGGAATCGCTGACGCCACGCATGGTGTCGTTGCTGTCGCGAAGATTGCCTCGGGTCCAGCGCGAGACGAGATGGCGCTTGCGTTTGACGGCACTAGAAGAACCCGACGACGGAATGGACGAATTCGGATCGGTGCTGTCTTTCTCGGATCGCTTTCTGAGCAGACGTAAACGACGCTTCAACTTGCCTCCTTCCTGACCGTCGTCGTCCTTCTCGGTGGGCTCGGAGAAGCGTCCGATGTTCATGCGCTCTTCGATGCGAGCGAGCGCCTCTTCATCGTCGAGGCCTTCCAGCTCTTCGTCGAACTTTCTCTCTCGTAGGAAGACTGCAGCGCCGATGAAGAGAACAATGAAGATGGCGAGGAAGACCGAGGTGATGATGATGGCTTTCTGCTGGAACCAGACGCTACGCTCTGGTCTGTTCCAAGATGATGCGATGCTGGATGGATAGGTGGACGGCAGCGAGTAGCGATGGCCGCTATGTGTCGCATAGTTGAAAGACTTGGTGGAGCCCGCTGATAGATCAGTGTCACGCCGAAGTTCTTGTGAAAACATGGAAGCGTCACGTTCGTCGAAGAAGGCGGATTCTCCATCATACTGTCGAGCGTGTTGCCGATGCAAGACTGGGTCAAATAATTGCTGTGGGAGGTGATCATCGATGTCGTCAAGGGACGTGGCCGCATGGTCGTAAGGAGACTGTAGAGTGGCCTGCCGCGACGATGATGGGTACGATGAGGGTTGAGATAGCTTTGCTGATGGTGCGTCAACATCAATGCTGTGCTTTGATGAAGATACCTGGCTGGCGACGAAGCTGGACTGCAAGTTGGCAGCACGAGGCGAGACGGTGTCGATGTTGGACACAACTGTGGCGCCGACTGGTGCAATCATGGCGGGGGAAGAGACGAGAACCGATGACACGAGGATGGCAGCTTGAGCAGTGAACGCGGCAAGCAATGCTGGTCGTCGGCGGTGTCTTGGCTTGCGTGTCGATGACGAACTGCAATCTGAGCTTAGTCGTTTCGAGCCAGAATGAGGTTTGTGCTGATGTGTGAGAGATGTTGAGCCTGAGCGACTAGGGCCGCCCGAGACCGCGCCAGGTCGAGAGAGATCTCGACGCATGGCGAGGAGGGGGCCGAGGCTTTGGTGTCGCCAGGCGAGTTGAGATTGGTGTTGGCGACTAGACTAGGCCGATGTCATAGGAGCAGATGCATACATGGGTGGCTGAAGCAATCGCGAACGCAAAGCGAGTCGAAGTGGAGACTAGGATGCAGAGCAAGAGCAAGAGATGAGATGGCGTGGGAACCAGTGTAGCTGGAGCTTCGGTGCTCAGAGTGCCGTTGCCGGTGTAGGACGGGCGCGCTTTCGCGTTGGGCCGAGGTAGAGGGATGAAAGTCGGCCAGCGGCGTCGGTGGGACGAGTGCAAGCTGCAAAGATGGCCGTTGTATCGCAAGTCGATGAGGTAGCGTGACCTGCCGGGCAAGGAAGCTAGTGAAGGTGGCTGAGCTGGCACACTGATGCTGTAGTGCAAATCAACTATAGACGATGGAGCGCGAGCTGACGGACTCTATGCAAGCGATGATGGCGTGAATGCGGATCGAGACGGATAGGAGGATGTTGTTGGCAGTGGCAGGTGGAAGTTGACGAAGAGCTGAGACTGAGTTTGGGGAGAAAGGTGCGATCTACTACGTCGACCACAAAGCGCTGCTGGTCTGGGCACGCGAATAGTGATGAGAATGCGCGCGGGTCGTCGATGGATGGAGGACGACGAGGACGGAGGGTATATGGCCGATGTGCAGAGGTGAAGAGGATGGTATGATGACGACCAGTGTTAGCGTCGACGATGTCGAGCAAATGGAATTGCAACTGCGAGGGCGCGGCCGGGCGAGTGAATGAGGCGATAATGCAGCGTCTAGGCCGAGGACGAATATTGAGGTTGCACAGCACAGTGTGTGCGGAGCAGCCTCACCGAGAGGAACAGGAGGGGTCAGCCTGCGGCGGCAGAGAAATGGAATGAGGCGGCGGCGGCTGCAGCTCGACCACAAAGCACACAGCACGGCGACCGTTGTGGAATTGCACGCCGACGCAGAACAGTCTCTGTCAGCTGCTGCAGGGCGATGAGGGTGACACAGAGCCGTGTCAGGCAAGCACAAAAGAGCAGAGCGGCAGTGAAAGTGGGATGAAAAAGTGAATTCAATTTCGAACGCGTAGACTGTTCCAGAGCCTGGTCTTTGTCCTCGGAACTCCCCTCTTTCCACCAGCGAGGACTGACTATCGCGGCAGGCCGCCTTCCATGCAAGAGCTGCTCTTCGCTTTCAGGCGGTTCAAATGAAGCTTTTAATTTTGTTTGTCGAATCTTGAATCGAACGAGGCAAGTAGATACAAAAGTAAGCACTGCGAAAGGATTGCCGAATTGAAACCCGAACAATGATGAAGCGGGCCGCCCACAGCTTTGCCGTGCATCCCGCTTCACCAGGACTTCGCGAGCTCCGCCGGTGGAACGAGATGTTTCGTCCAAGTCGATCCAGAGCTTAGCTTGAGATGCGGCTGAAGAGTGTCGCTTCAATCTCGTTCTCAATGGCAGGTCGTCGACTGTGTTCAGTTGATCTGAAGATTGTTTGGACAAGCGCGTGGAAGCGCATCAGCTTGACACGGTGAAGGGTCCAAAGAACTCGACGCAGGCTTTCATGAAGACCCTGGCGCATCTTCTCATGAGCAAGAGACAGCAGTTTTGTCGGTTGTCGGTCCGTCCGCCCCACGTTGTCCTCTTCGCTTGTGCTAAGTCTCTTTTGCCTTGACGAGGGGGATCCTTTCATGCTGGCCTTGCCGTCGGATCCTTCCGCGGCTTGAATCAGCTCAGCCGCTTGAAGCGCACTTGCATCCGATCCGTCTCGTCTCGGATCTGCGAGCGTTGAGGTGTCAAGCCAAGTGAGACCGACGACGCAGCGAGCCTGAGTGATCAATCCGACGAACAGCGTCAGAGGGCTTAGCAAGGACAGAAGAACAGCGCACTTGTTCAGACTTGAGCATGCCGCGGCACGGTCAACCTACCGACTCGCGTATTGTATACCTGGATCGCCTCGCGTCGATGGCATGTAGCCGTACTTCGTCGAAGAAGCTTCAAAGTTACGGTGTATCAAGTGACCCCGCGTGAGCTTCAAAGTTCCTCAACTTCAGTCGTTCCCGGCGGCATGATCAACGCAGCCCGAAAAACGAAGATTCTTCCCGTGCCTCTCCGCCTCGACCCGGAAGCTTGGTTGCAGCTGACTGTAGGTTGGCTACTGCTGTTGCCGCATGAGACGCAGACCCATACTGGCCCTCGTAGAAGCCTCACAGTCAGCTTGCTCGACATCAATGGCTGATGACATCTTCGCCTGATGCCTCTCTCGTCCGAAGCAGCCTCGCATCTTTGAGTAGTATATAGTGACATCAAACTTAACCCACTGCATCTGCGGCCATAGAACCTTGAAAGCACCGCCTCCCGTCCGATCTGCGAAGTTTAAGCAAGTCAGTACTGCGGTGGGGGACCACGCGGGAATCCTAGGTGCTGCAGTTCCTCTTTCTTTTGCTCTTCATCTTTTTGGTGATTGTTAAGGCATGGCCATGTCAATGCAGCCTAATGTCAGCCATCCGGCATGCGCCAGTCGCGCACCCTTGGACCCTTTCTCGGTCGGCCCGTCGAGCAAACGTGGCTTGATCACGGCTGCCACCTCGTCGGACGATCCGATCTGACCTCTGTCATCACCCTTCGGCCCCTCCGCACTTGCGCAGCATCATTCGATACACCACGAAAATGAAGGTCGCTATCATCGGAGCAGGGCCGAGTGCGCTCGTGACCGCCAAGACCATGCTCGAAGTGGCTGATTCCGATCCAGCATTCAAGCCAGAAATCACCATCTTTGAAGCCGAGTCAGACATCGGCGGCACCTTCCGATATCGCTCCTACTCGAATGCGACGCTGGTCTCGTCCAAGCAGCTCACCTCGTTCTCCGACTTTCGTCTCCCGCTCGACCACAAGGACCATCTCACCCTCGACGAATACGTTCGATATCTCGAGGACTACACGACACACTTCAAGCTCAGACAGCGATGCGACTTTCGAATGAGGACAAAGGTCATCAAGTCGGTCAAGGTCGAAGGCGGCCACCTCTTGCGCTATCGTTCGCTGGACGCGGACAACAAAGATGCGCCAGACCGTTCAGAGCTCTTCACGCACCTGTGTGTTTGCTCGGGTCTTCACGTCACTCCCGCGATTCCAAGCATCCCTGGCTTGCCCGCTACCATCGACGGCGATCAGGTCGTCACAGAGCCGATGGGTTCAGCCGAGATCGTCGCCTCCCGCATCCCCGAACCCATCCCCCATGCAGCAAACGCCTCCGAGATCGTAACGCTCCACTCATCCCAGTTCAAGGACCGTTCCCTGTACCGAGGCAAGCGCGTCATGGTCCTCGGTACCGGCGAGACGGGCATGGACATGGCCTACGAGGCGGTAAAAGCAGGCGCAAAAGAGGTCGTCCTCTGCACACGATCCGGCTTCCTCCTCTTCCCCGCTGTTCTCGCTGACTTTGTCGTCTTTGGCAACGTCTTTGATGGCAATCTCCCCATCGATGGTCTTATCACCAACCTCTTCGAGACGGCGTACGTTCATCCCTGGGTCGCAAGCGCACATGTGCGCTGGTTTGTTTCCGACTTTGTCATCAAGCGTCTTCTGTGGTGTCTCACCGGCACCCAGGCGGGGTGCAGCCAGTGGGTGGGCGAGTTGGAGCCTCATCGATTGGGACGTGCGTACACGTTCCTCAACAAGAGCAGTAGGGCTATGCCGTACATCAATCGCGGGTGGAAGAACCGCTCGCGCTTCCTGGAACGCATCACTCGCTATCTCGATCCACCTACGGTCAAGCCGGACGAGGTCTCGGTCGATCTAGCTCCTTTCCCGTCCAAGGTTCGCGAAGACGGTACGGTCGAATTCATCCGCAACGGCCGTAAAGAGGATCTGCGCATGCGAAACCGCATCGTCAAGCCGGACGTCGTCTGCTACGCCACCGGCTACACTCAACAGTTCGATTTCCTATCCAAAGAGTACCCTGTCCCGGCCACCGTCCGATGCCGTGACGTGTTCGACCCGGAGGACCCCACCGTAGCGTTCATCGGCTTTGTGCGTCCTGGTGTCGGTGCCATCCCTCCGATCGCCGAGATGCAGGCACAGCTATGGACGCTGATCCTGAGAAACAAGATTCCCGCGCCACTTTCTACGCCGCACTACTACCTGCTGGTGAAGGAGAACGCCAGGATCAAGTACGGCGTCGACTACTCGTCGTATGTTTCGACGCTTGCGAGGGATATGGGCTCTGCTCCAGCTCTCGGTCAGCTATGGTGGAACTACGGCATTAAGGTGACGCTCATTTACTGTTTCGGTGCGGCGTTCCCGACTTTCTATAGGCTGTTGGGGCCGTATAGACACCCGGATGCCAGGCGGATCGTCGAGACCGAGATCTACGACACGATTCAGCGCCGTGGTGTCGTCGGTAACTTGATGATGGGGTTGATTCCGATGGTGTTTTATGCGTGGATCAACCTCGCTGCGCTGGTTATGGAGACGGTGTGGAAGGTCGTCACTGCGGTTAGCCGGCCTTTTGCGCCGCGGACGTCGGGTCAGTCCTGGAGCAAAGCACGCCGGTTCCAGAGCGATTTTGAACCCCTCTCGCCGGGCGTAGCGCCGACCAGGGGCAGAAAAACTCGCGCGGCACCCCACCAGCAGCAACAAGGGAAGGGCAGGATGCTGCGTCTGTTCGCACTCTTCGCCGCGGTGGTGGCGGTGGTCACCCCGGGCGTGCAGGCGAACACCGAGATTCGCAACTGGGGACCCGCGCTCTGTCGCGCGGACGAGTACGGGCATCTGGCGGCTAAGGCTGCGGATCAGCTCTCGGCCAATTGGTGAGTAGTCGATATATCGAGATCGGTGGACCACAGTTCGTTGCTGTAGCAATAGATTCATTCCTCTTATTGTGTGGCAGGACTGTGGTCGACTCGTGACATGAGGTCAGTGTTCAAGCTGTACTGACATCTGCTCGTTCCACGTTGCTTCGACAGGCCAGTACTGCATCCTTCGTCCAAACCGTCCCTCTTCACCGTCCACCCAACCTCCCAAGCCGCACTGAGCGACGAGCTCAACTCCAAACTCGGCGCATGGCTCGTCCTCGACCTCTCCAACTCGACCTTCCTCCTCCCATCTCCCCGCATCGCGTCGATGTACACCCAACTCAACCCACGCGATCGCTGGATCCGCCAAACTATCGACCGACTCGCCTGGTGCCTCACGAAGCGGTTCACGCTGCGTGCGTCGGTTGCGGCCAACCTCGCGCTGGACGTTGGGCTGGAAGTGGTGGGCCCGGAAGAAGTGTTGAGGAGGGGAGGGGTTGAGTGGCGGGCGGAGCTAGTGAAGACAGCAACGATTGCAAACGAGGGGAGCAGGACGACCGAGACGGTACCGGTGCCGAGTTGGGGGATGATCTCGTCGGTCGTGCCGAGACAGACCGCAGCAGCGACGGGGAGGGGGGAGGAGTTGGTGTTTGCACAGGAGAAGAGGGAGGTGCCCGCGGAGATTCTCGCGACGGAGACGATCACGATGGGCAAGGAGGACGAGGCACCGATGTTCCCCTGTCCGAAGCTCTATCTGCATCTGGTGGTGAGGGAGGCGGGTGTGCCAATTCCACTGGCTGCAGACCATGCACATTCGAATGCGGCGTACAGAGCGATGTTCGGGTTGGCAGAGAGGGTGTACGGTTCTCTCGCACCCGCTGGGGCAGGACAGAAGGAGGGACTGGTGGGGACGGCACCGATCCATCTGACATTGGAGCGGCTGTATGCAGGAGTGGTGCCAGCGACGGCGGTGAGCATGACGCTGCCGATGGGGATGATGCTGTTGGTCGGGTGGTTCGGGGTCAGACCTGTGCTGGATGGCTTGCTGCCGATAGCCGACAAGGAGGGAAAGGACGAGTAGCGACAGGCCCACTCTCAAACACAGAGCTGAAGTCAACAAAGACGTTCTCATTCCGAAACATGGGGGTATGCGTGTATCTAGCCGTCCAAAAACATTCGTTCCTCCATCCTCAACCCTTCAACGCCTTCTTGGCGTTCTTGAGACTCAAATGAGCCAGCGCGTTGTACAGGTTAAACAGCCTCGCGCACTCCTTGTCTTCCTCGAACGGATACTTTGCGCCGATCGCCACCGCCGCCGCGTACCCACTGACAATCGCAATCTCCTGCATGTTGACCAGCGTCCACCCTCCGCAGTAGTTGGTGTGGTTTGCGTTGTTGATGAGCCACAGCCAGGGCACCACGTAGGCGTAGTGCGTCCAGCGATGCGATTGCTGCTTCCACCACTTTTCGAGGATGATCTTGTCCTTGGAGATCTCGTCGCGGGTCCATTTGGACGAGAGCTCCTTGTTGAGGAAGATGGTTTGGAAGACGTGGTCCTCGACGGGCGGATCCTTGAGGTCTTCGGGGTTCGTGGAGGGGAGTTGGGAAAGTTCCTTCTCTTGGGAATCGCCCTGCTTGCCTCGGGGACCCTGGCGTTCGCGCGGCGGGGCGGAGTCGGGGGCTCGTGCACCGTGCTCTCTAGGACCGGTGGGTCCCGAGCCCGAGAATTGAGGCTGGTAGTTGGTGAGGTCGAACGACATCTCGATGAGCGCCGGATCGTCCTCGTACATCTTGATCAGGTAGAGCGGCTTCCAGTTCTTCTCGGCGAATTCAAAGCTCTCCTTGGTCTTCTTGTCGTCGCGCTGCTTGGCATTGTACTTGGAGTCGTAGGTCATCTGGTAGTGCTTGCACATATAGTCGTAGTCGTTGTGGGTGGTGGTGATGTCCCAACGGTAGACGATGGAGCCGAGAATCTTGCGTTCCTTCCAGGTGGCGCTCTTGCCGAGGATTTTGAGCGAGGTGTCAGCATCACAGGCGAGGATGAGCTCGTCAAACACCTCGACGCGCTCGTCCTGATCTCCCGTAGCGAGGGGCTTGCCGTCCTTGTCGACGCGACGGGAGGTGACGAGAATGTTGCCGCCGCGCTTGCGTGCTTCGGCAGTGTTACGCTGGATGTCGGTGACTTCGCGGCTGGTCTCGATGCGGATGTTGCCGTGCTTGGTCACCTCGTCCTCCCAGGCTGCGTAGACACGTGCAAGCTCCGGGAAAGCCATCATGGTGGGGACGCTGGCAAGCAGACTGTCCTCGGAGAACTCGAAGAGTCGCATGCTCGGGTCGAGGAAGACACGCTCCAGAATGGCGGATGAGATGTGCTTGGTATCGTTGCCGGTACCGAAGAAGAGGGCGACGAGCGGGTAGACCATGCGCTCGCCAAACTCGTCGGAGAAACCAAACATCTTGAGCATCCTGTGCACAGGGATGACGGCAAAGAGTACCTCGAAGCGCTTGATGGTCTTGAGTGTGGTGCCGAATTTCTTGATGTCTTTGGAGTACTTTTCGACGAGCTCCGAGGGGAAGACGTTGCTCCAGAACGACTCTTTGCCTTTACCGAAAGAGATTTGCATGCCCACTTCCTGTGCCTTGAAGCCGAGGACGTGCTCGAAAACCTTGAAGGTGTTGTAGAAAACGGGCGAGGCTCCCTGGACACCATCGTTGATGTACTGCGACTTGTACTTGGCTGGATCAGGCAGCTGGTATGATGTGGCCGAGCCGCCGAGAGAGCATTGCTTGTCGTAGAGAGTCACGTCGAACTCGTCGGAAGAGTTTGAGAAGGCGTGACAAGCCGACATGCCTGATGCACCGGCACCGACGACGATGACACGCTTCTTTCCTTTGGCATGGCTGCCGTTGCCGTTTGCGTTTGACGACATGGCGCGGTGCTTTCGTATCTATTGGTCTTCTACGAGGTCCAGATGAGAGGATCGTGGTAGTCAAGCAAGAAGGAGGATGTTCAAAGACCGAGTCTCAGAGCGAATGAAAACGAGCTCAGCACTTTCGACCGTTAGTCATCTAGGTGAGGGCAAGGGACTGGCATGTGATGCAACATTCTGCATGGGCAGCGGTGATCTCTGCCGAAGCAGGACCCTGACGAGCTCAAGATTCCAAAAATCAGGTGGCTAAGAGCATGACGCTCGGTTTCTTGTCACGAAGCGCCACGGCGTAGCAAGATTAGCAAAGCGCTTGCTTGCCCAGGCGCAGCACGCCAAGGACGTCATTGCCGGCTGCTTTGCCGATGCGGTTGACAGCTGCGCTGCATAAATCTCAAATTTGCCTCCACTCTCTGGAATCGGGAGGGGGAGGGACGGGTATCGGGCTGCCACTTTTAAGCTTTCTCGACACGCCGCGCCTGGCGTAACTTTATCGACTGCGCACGGGTTGGCCTTTCGTTGAACCCTGGCGAGGAGGAGGCGCAGGAAGAAACGAGACCAACACTTTCAGTTCGGGCCTGCGCTTGGAACATCCTCCTCTCTGAAGTCACATTCACTGCCATCACACCAATCACACACAGCCAGCGGCTTCCGTCGGCTTGCTCGATCCATCACTCCCACGCCTATCTTTCAGCCTGCGCCGGCTCTCGCCTCTGGTCACAGCCAACCCTCTGCAAAGAGTCTTGGCTCAACAGCCCACTTCATTCGGCGCATCCTCCAACCGCCAATTCACACGCTCTGCCTAAGGCGAATCTATCTGAGAGACGAGCTTGGAAAGGCGCAGCCATCAGCAATCGGCTCCCTGCGCAGCAACTCTCGTCAGGCTTTCGCCCGCTCTGCCAATCTTACCAGCACTCCACCACCACCCCGTTTTCGATCCCGCAAGTCCGTCTGGGGTGATTGACCCTCCCTACATCTCTCCGGGCCATCACTACCGCTCCTTCACAACAGGACGTCGTCAAATCGACTAGAGCCGCAGTTCGCGAGAGATCAAGAAAGCACGCTTGAGAGGAGCAGCCCGAGAGCTTCTCGTCGTCCACCATTCAGCAAAGGTTCCTCTGAGGCCTGCGTGACGCTCACCATCTGTAGTCGCCCTTAGCCTCCGAACGTTACAATCTGGCGGTTCACCACTCACAATGACCCTGGCAAGAACAGACCCTGTTGCCTCGACGTCGCGCGACGTCCGACACCTGCATCTGACCAATGATGAGGACATGGAAGATGTCGACGACCTGCAAAACGGCCAGGCAGATGCGCCGATGACTTTCGCCAGCAAAGATATCAAGAACCTCTCCAAGCTGCGCTCCGACAAGAGGTATCTCGAGCAGGTTCGATCCGCAGACGTTGGTCAGGCCTTGCAACTCAAGCTGGCGTCCGAGAGTCCCAAGTACTATCCCGAGTATGAAGCGACGCGCCTGCTCAACTTCTTTCAGGTCTGGGTCATGGAGTCGGAGATTGGCATGGAAGGTCTTGCCGTACTCAATCCTCACTCCAAGAACCTCGGCGATGTCATCCCACCGTGGGACTTCATTTGGACCGACAATTACCTATGCGACCCGTCGATTCGGCCCTTCTCGCAGATCTCTCCCCTGAAGAGGCTCAACGATTACGAGCTGACCAGCGAGCTTTGCGCCAACGAAGGCTGCAACTGCGAAGACGAAGAGTGCGATCCGTCCACCTGCGCTTGCCTTCGCCGAGCCGCCGACTGCTATCCGTACCAGGGCAACCACTACCAGACCATGTTTGCCCCTGCCGACGCCCACGTCAACGCAGAAGGAGCGGCCGCAGAAAAGCGCGACTTCGTCTACGGCCACGATGGCCGCCTCCTCCCAGGGGTCCCACTGGGCACCCCCATCTTTGAGTGCAACAAGTCTTGCTCTTGCTCGTCGGCATGCAGGAATCGAGTGGTACAAAAGGGCAAGAAGGCTCGTCTCGCTTTCGTCAAGACCCCGGAAAAGGGCTGGGGAATCAAGGCACTTGAAGAACTGCCCGTCGGAACCTTTGTCGGTGCGTACGGTGGCGAGCTTCTCAGCGACGTCGAGGCCGAGCGACGTGCTGATGTGTATGATAGGAAGCTTGGCACCACCTACCTGCAAACGGTGGATAGCCATATCATCAAGGTGCACTTGACTCGACAGATCATCGAACGGGATCTCGCGGCAAGGTTCGAGCTCGCCACTTACCGGGGCACCGCCGCCAGCAAGATGAAGCTGGTCGAACTCGTGACCAAGGCCGCCGACGCCATCGAGGTGTACGAAGAGTACTGGCACTACCTCGAGGCCGGCAACGCCGCTGCCGGCCGACTGCACGCCGCCGAAGATCGCTTGAGGAAGAACGAGCCTCCTGGACCAGATGACGATCGTATCTTTGCGGGCGCCAAGCTCGATGCGCGCAAACGAGCAGAGGAAAAGCAACGACGCATGCTGCAGCACCAGCAGAGTTCCCTCGACCAGCCCAACAGCATTGATCATCCCGACAAGGGCCTCGACGACCCAGTCTGGAAGTTCCTCAGCCTGCCGCCCTCCGAACAGGACGACATCCGCAGAATGGCGCTCGAACGTTCCAACATGGAGGACGCCCAACTCGTCACGGTCGACTCGGCGCTGTGGGGCAACCACACGCGCTTCTTCAACCACTCGTGCGACCCCAACATCTACCATGTGCCCGTATACACCGACGACGCATCGATCATGCGACCCCTGCTTGCCTTCTTCACGCGCAAGAAGGTCGACATCGATGAAGAGCTGTGCTTCAGCTATGCGGGCGATATGGGATCCGATGACGTCGACGTCGCGCTCTCGGCATTCGCGCCCCAGAGCCCTGCGAAGGGCCGACACAAGAGCAAGGCGACCATGATTCATCCGCCGTCGACGAGACCGGGTGCCGAGACGGCTGCTGCCATCACGGCCACCGCTGCAGACAGCGCGGCCGCAGCGAATCGACCCACCAACCTCAGATTCCTCCAGATCAAGTGCAGGTGCGGCGCCAAGAACTGTACCGGGCGCGTGTTCTGATGACGTCCTTACAATCACGATCGTTCAGCATGGCCTTTCCTCGTCGGGCAGTCGACTGCATCGTTTTTCGCGACATTCCCACGAATCGACGCATACAGTATCATCCCGTCCATGGTCTGAGCCAGAGAGTTGTGAGAAAGGGCCCGAACCCAGCGTGTGTGGTCCTGCCCGAAATGCGTATTGGTTTTGCTGATGCTGGATCATGCCGATGTTGTGCGACTACGATCTTGCTGCTGCTGCTGGTGTTGTGGGTGCTGCTGAGCCTGGTGAGCCTGGTGATGCGCCACCACGCGGACGAGCAGCGAGTTGAGCCGGGCGATGCTAACAATCTGTGTCCCCTGCATGACCCTATCGCCCTGCCCCGCGCCTCCTCTCGCCCCTCGACCGCTCGTATCCTCCACTGCCGGAGGTAGAGGCGCGAGGGGGGACAGGGGACTGCTCGCCGACCGTGCCGAGTTGCTCCTGGCCACACTTCCACCGGGTGCGAGACGGGTGACGGACGTCGACGGCGGGTAGTGCGAGATTGAGAGGGAGGCTGAACCCTTTGTATGCCCTCCCCCACCCGCTCCCGCCTGTACCGATGGTGGGATGAGGAGTTCCCGTTCATGCCTACCGACACCCGAGTTGGCGTAGTAGTGACGGGATGTCGAAGTGGCCCTATCCAACGGGGTTTTGAGGGTTGGATTGACGCCCAGCGCTCCGTGTCCCGCGCGAGCCGAGTGCGTCCCGCTGACGGTGATCGCCCTACTCAACCCCGTCCCCGGCTCCTCAGGAGCGATGAGCGTCTCCCTCAACACCTGCAAGCTCGCCATCTCAGTCGCCCTACCCATCATCCCCCTCACCGCCTTCTGCTTTACCCCCTCCTCCACCTGCGCCCTAATCGCCCGCGTCCACCTCTCCACCCGCTCCCCATCCTCGAAACTCAGCATAAACTTCTTCCCCTCCTCGCCGCCGCCGTTCGAGAGCGTGAAATTGTGCTTCATAAATGCTCTCTCCACCGTCACATTCAAACTCCTCGGCAACACCGAGTCTTCCGACCCCGCATCGATCTCCGTCCCGCCGTAAAATCTCGCGTTTCGACCGGCACGAACGAACACAACCTGCTTCGGGCCGAGCGACTTGGTCCACATAGTAAACGACGCCTCGTTCGACGAGCTAAACGTCAGCACGGGCGGTTCGAACGTGGTATCCTGCGCATACAACCTTATCGCCAGATCGGGGTCCGGCGCCGGAATGACGAGCGTCACCGGCTCTGCGGGCTGTGCGTACGTGAGACGCGTGGGGAGCTTGCCACCGCGTACACGGATCGTGAAGCGCGGTTCGAAACGGTCTAGCGCCTGCACGAGCGGTTCGGACCGGATCAAGAGGTAGATGCGGCTGAGTGTGCGGTCCGACAGCACCTCGTGCGGGTCGTGCTGACGGAAAACGCTGACAAAGTCGGACTTGGATAGCTCGGGGCACGCCGCGCTGAACAGGGCCGGTGTATCAACGGTCGCGGCGCGGGGAAAGTTCGGGGAGGTGTCGGAGGAAGGCCCAGCACGGGAGCCGGTGTGAAGCGCGTCGTTGAGCGCCATGATCGCGAAGACCAGGTCGGAGGCGATCTGAGCCGTGAATGTTGGCTTGATCATGGTGGCGTTGTGCTGCGTCCAGCTCTGCGCAAAATGCATCAGCAGCGCCTCGAACGCGTCCAGGTCCGACGGGAAGCGCAGGTCGAGCAGCAGGGTGCGCAACGCCGATTCGATGGATACGCCGACGTGGCGATGCTGGGAGACGTACGCTTTGAGGATCTCTCGTCGCGACGGATGACACACATACTGCGTCAGATCGTGTCGGTCTAGTTCGGGCGTCTGGTAGAGAAGCTGTGCTGTGGATGCAGCCGTGGGCTCGAGGCCCGTCTTGGCGACGAGAGCCCGTACCGCTGGGTCCGGATCTTTGCTGAAATGCGAGACGAAGCCCCTCAGCACCGGGTTCAAGGCGCGGGTCTTGGCCGACGACGTGCGCGTGTTGCTCGAGATGCTGACCTTGAGTCGGTTCAGCTCGAGGATGTTCTTGACGCTGAACTTCCACGAGAGTGAGGGCAACACCGATGCTTGCTTCATCTTGCCCATCGACTGGCCGGCCTCTGCGCCGGGAGGTGCGATGGGCTTTGCGATGACGAGAATGTCGCTGAACAGGAAGAGATATCGATCCTTGATCGTCGTGGCGCTGATGACTTGGAAGACCGGATCGGTTGCAAGCAGCTTGCGCGGCGGATCTCGCATGTCCTCTGGCGTCGCTCCTGGCACGGTCTGAGTCAGGTCGGCGGTAGAAAGCATGCGGCTGTAACGGTGGATCATAGCTGTTGTGTTAGGAGCCAGCATTGTCGCTGCACTTCCGTGGTGGTCTGACGACGATGAGCCATCTCGATCAGCTGTGCCGTCTTGCAAACCCGTTCGTGTTCCAGAACTGACCGCCGATGAGATGGAGGCGTTGCGCTGCAGGTCTGCTGGCGTTGCTGCCGTCCTGTCGGTCGACTGTCTGTCTGGCAGGCGATGCTCGGACGTGCCATCGTTGTGCCGCTCGCGCCGAACTGATCCGTTGGACACACGAACGAGTGGATTCGGAAGAGGGACAGCGGGCTGTGCAGGGTCTTCAGTGGGTCCTGGCGTTGCATCAGTCAAAATCGGCGCCGAAATGAAGGTGGCTTCCGTCGGCAGCTTGGGCGACTCCTCTTTCTTCCCGCGTCGTGCCCAGAAGCTCGAACCTTCCTTTGCGGACGATGGCGTTCTCCTCAGCGCGGATGCTTTGCGGCGAATTGAGGAGAACAGGCCTATCTGCTTGCCACTCGCCTCTTGATCCTCCTTCGAAGCAGCGATCGTCAAGGGTATGTCCGAGCTGTCCGAGCGGCCCGGCTTTGGCGGTACGGCTGGACCAGTGAGGGCCGGCGAAGGAAGCGCCGTAGAGACAGCCGAGTTACTGAAAATGTCCTGACTCTGAACGGAGCTAGCAAGAGACAGTCCCGGGAAAGGATGAAGCTGCTCGTTTGCGGCCAGTGCCGTGTGGTCTGCAGATGGACGCTCAGCGCATTCAGACAGATGCTCCGTGAACCTGCTGCCGTTGGTGTCGTTGCGCTCGAGCTTCGGAGCAGTTGGCCTCGCAGCGCCGCGCGACCCCGCACTGCTCGCTACGTCATTGGAACCCAGGACTTTGTTTGTCCGTGCAAGCTTGCCGAGCTTGTCTGCCATCCGATCGACCTTGCGGAGATAGTCGTCGTTGACCTCTCCGTCGGCGTCGCTCAAGTCGTTGAGCGATAAATTGCTGCTGTTGTTCGATGCAGCGCCGTTCAACTGGGATGAAGGGACGAGCAGGCTGTTTCCATGAGCCGCACCTTTCGGTGGGCTGAGCTGATGATCTCGTTCCAGACTGGCGCCATACTTGGCGACGAAGCTGGAAGCAAGCACCTCTTGAGCACGCGAAGGTTGCACGTGAGACTTGGAGATGGAGAGAAGCTCGAAGTCCGACATCCTTGTGTCGTCATTTGCAGGTTCCGTTGACTGCGCTGCTTCGGTCATCGCCTCATCCTCTGGCAGCTCGACTAGAGGCGAGCCAATGGCAGGCGCGCCATTGACGTTCCTCCCTTCTTCGGACGACCTTCGGCGTGATTCGGCTTCTCGTCGACTCTCGAGACTTCCCCGGCCAGGTGGGAGGGTACCGCTGCTCGCAATAGACATGGGCCAGTCGCCTCTCGTCTTGCGCGAGTCGGTGGGGCCGCGCATGTACTGACCTGGATCTGCGGCTGGCGATTCGGGCGACATCATCTGTGCGGTCGACATCAACGAGTTGGATAGGCGCAATGGCAGATTGAAGCCACCTGGGCTAGAGCCCATCCAAGGCGTCCTGCGTGCCTCGCCAAACTCGGTTTCGGTGCTTGGAGACGGGTCGATGGGTACAGCGGCCATGCCACGGTGGAAGAGTCGCTGAGGAGGGGTCGTTGGGAATTCCGCGTCGTGGGATTGCTGGGCATGCTTAGGACTTGCATCGGCGGACATTACTCCAAGGCCCTGTACATTCGCATCGTCGGGGCGACTACCGGGATCGGTTCCAACGGCAGGCGCGTTGTCGAAGCTCTCAACAGCTTTCAGAGTTTCATCCCCGTTTCGATCATCAGCTTCGCTTTGGTCGTCGTGGTTGTCACTCTCGTCCTCTTCGTCGACGCCACCGGTGGCAGGCGAGTAAAGCTGGTAGAACGCGTCGTCTTCCATCGACTCTTCATCCGTGTAAGAGCCGGGACTGGACAGAAGGTCTTGCGACGTTGGCTGTGGAACACGAAGCTGAGCTAAGGACTGTCGGAGCTTCGACGCGCGTCCGGCTCCTTCGACTTGCAGAGCCTTGTTCGCCGACATTGCAGCCTGATCCTCCATTCTCGCCTGCTGCTCTACGACGTTCGCTTGCGTTTGGTCCAGCTCTTCTTCCGTTTGGGGCGGAACTGCGTCGAGACCGAGGCCGACGAGACCTGCGCGACGCTTCCTTCGAGAGTCAGTACTCAAGTCGAGGTTGAGACCGTCGTTGTCGGAATCAAAGGCATCTTGAGTCGCACCATGGTGGAATCCAGCTTCTGCGTCACTTGCTCTCCCTACTTGCCTGCTCGTTGTCCTGTCGAGAGAGCTCGCATTTGCGTCGGTGTCGATCGATGAGAAAGGGATGGAGGGGGATACTTCGAACCCAAAGCTGTCCTCGTTGTTCAGGAGCGCCATGGCGCTTTCGCGATTGCGCTCTCGAATGTGACTCGCCGTGGCATTGGTCGCAGTGCTCTGTGCGTAGTGGGACGCAAGAGAGGCGTCGGATGACGAAGCCTTCAAGCCTGGCGATGCAGTTTCTAGCTGATCAGTGTCCGTGTGTGCGGCAGGGATCGTATGTGTGTTGACTGCGGCTGCACTGGCTGGACTGAGAGCTTGACGAAATGTCGTCGCCGGTGTCGGCGAAGCAGAGGCGCCCAAGTGTGAGAGGTGCGGCGGTATCGGAGAGGACGGTGGTCGAATGACGACTCCCACTGGGCTGATTGTCTCGTCGACCGCCGGAGAGTTGGTGATGACCTGCGGCAGCCTCGGACGCGCGCCCTGTTCTGGTGCGGTAGCCAAAAGATTTGTGGTGTGAGCCTTCGGAGATAGCTGAGTAGCCGGCGTAGCATTGCCTCGTCCCCTCGTGCTGAGTTTGCGCATCATCTCTGTCCTTGCGATCTGACGCTGCGACTGTTGACGCGAAAGGCTTGGTGGTGCTGCTTCGGCGACAGGAGCAGGCGGCGACTCGGTCTCATCCTGGCTGGTCTCCTCGGGTACAGGCGCTTCTGTTGGACCGGACGAGGCTGGCTTGAGCATGCTCTGACGCTCGATGCGTCGCTGATGGATGCGCGATATGCGTTTGGACGCAGGACCAGGGACGGCAAGGAAGACCCCCTGAACGAAATCGGCCTTGTTCTGCGCTTCAGCCATGGCGGTGAGACCGTTGATGGTGCGACTTCTTCGAAGCGAGGGGCGATTCTTCATCGACTGGCGCTTGAGCCGTGTTTCGTGCGCAGACTCGTCATCTGAGGCCATGTCCGTCATGTCGTTGTCCGCACCGGGCGTTCGAGTCGGCGACGGTGTTGCAGCGCCGCGGCCGATGCGGGTGCCATCAGGTGTATGATCATAGAAGACATCCGTACCACTGTTGCCGAGGAGTTTCTCGAGAGCATAGGCCCGCGCAGCCTGACTGGCGGCGCTGGTGCTTGCGCTTCGCTGCAGACCTGCCGATTCGCGCTCGAGCAAGATGCGAGCTCGAAGCTGTTCCAAGGAGGGCAGCGGGGAGCGGTTGAATGTGCGTGGATTCGATCGGTCTTGCAAGAACATGGGTGAGCGAGAACGGTCGCTGGATTCGTTTGGTGACGGGGTCGTGAGCATTGTGGTGGGTGGTATCGTCGATGTCGAAGCGACGGCATTGTCGGCAGGATATGGACCGTCTTTGAAGCTGCAGCTTGGTTGTGGAGCGTCGAAGGGTTGATCGGCGCGTATCGGATGATCTGTCGAGCCTTGCCTTGTTGATGACTGCAAGAGCTGACCAGGTCCGTTCATGAGCTGATTCGAGGATCCCACGAAGATGTCGGTTGATGCCAGGGGTGGACTCGTCTCGGACGGGAATGCCCCTGGAACGACAGGCGTCTCTGCCCTTGACTTCATCTCCCTTTGCGACGCTGCACGTTTGAGCATGGCGATGGCATTCGTGCGAGCGACCGAGCCCTGTCTAGCGAGACCAGGCCCCGCAACGGTCATCTTCGAGGGACCACCGGTTGGCAAGCCCGACGATGTCGGAAGCTGCGTCATGATATGGTCCAAGAAGTGTATCGACCTCGAATGCTGGTTCGAGGGCGTCGAGTCGCCTTGCGATGGTCGGTACTGACGCTAGACGGTCTGGCTAGAGCATGGATAGCATGGTTGCGGGTGAATCCAAGAAGTGGTGAAGAAGACGAGACGGTCTTTGTCGAATGCTGAGGCTCAATGCGCAGTCGCTTTTGTGAGTTGCTCCGATGCTGCTGAATAAGGTGCTGCTGACTCGAATACGATGATATCCTGCGAGACGTCGGAAATGGACCGAGCGCCAACAGCAGATGAAGTCGTGGGGATGATGATTGGCAAGCCCGTAGAAGTCGTCGGCCGATATGAAAGATAAGAATGCCTTCTAAAGTGTCGCTTTGTGCGCTTGGTCAGGAAGAGCGCCGGGTACGGCTTTCTATATGCGCTGTCGTGGATGGTTGTTGTCGAGACGATCAAAGGCGCAGAGCTCGTCGCTGCTCAGTGAGCCTCGTGATTGAATTGAAGGATCAGTGATATCCTCAACGGCGGGTCGGCGCCGACCAAAAAAGTGTGCTTTTGTCTGTGCACTCAGGCTTCGGCTGTGCCTGCGTGCGTGTGTGCATTTGGCTGTGTGTGTCTCGGCGCTGAGCCTGAAACCTGACCCTTTTCTTCCTCTCCAAAATCACAGCTTGGCATGCGACTTGACGCGCCTTGGCTAGCTGCACCGCGGAATACCAACACCAACACCAGCGGCAAAGCCGAATGCCGTTCGGCACCTGATTCCGGTTTGGCTGTAGCAGCCCATCACCAACCAATTCCTTTGCAATTATCGCTTCCTTCGAGCCATAGCATGCCCAGCAGCTGAGACAGCCACAGCTCGAAGATTGTCGGAACGTCTGAAAGCAAGCACCTCAAACAGGTTGGCAGCTTCTCCAAGATGAACGACGCTCGGAGGGTTTTTGCGTCCTTGATTTTTGTACCCCTTTTTTCGCCTGCCTTTTCGAGGACCGGAGTTCCTCCTAGTCGCGCTGATCAACGTATGCTCCATCTCGGTCTCGCTTTGTGTCATGGCCTCAGAAGCGTTCTACGGCTTCTTCCTTTTCCCTTCAACACTGCGACTTCTTTTCTACTTGCCTATCCGTCTTGTCTGTCATGTGTACTTCTTCTCAGTCTCTGTCCTGGTTTGTTTGGGTGGGCATTTGTGCGACTCGGCTTCTGTAGGTAGTCGGAGTGGCGTTGTCTCGTGCCCTCGCAGCCCTTGTTTGGGTGCGGTGTCGCAGTCCCACATTGTTTGGTCTCTTTTGTGGTGCTGTTCTCTGTTGCCCGAGTGAATGGTCCTCGCCCGCTTGTTTGCGCCTCGCGCCTCGCGCCCCGCACCTTTCCTTGATCTCAGTCACTCTTAGCTTGCTTCGCCCACACGCCGTTCTCTTTCACATCATTGGCCGAGGCCGTGGCCCAGGGTTTCTGAATCATCACCACACAGCACAGGCAGAAGCTCAAGCTGACACTCAATCTTCAGCCTTATACACGAACACAGGCTCGAACACAACAAAGGCACCAACACAGCACAGGCACGAGCGGGAACGAAAGAGAGAGAGAGAGAGAGACATCTGGCATTAAGATGGTGGGACCACGTATTATGAAGAGAGAAGGTGCTTGACGAGGCGCAAGCACTCTCAAAAGGACAGCCTTTGGCCTCGTGACTAGAGGATCAAAGCATTGCTACCTCTCCAAAGGCTTGCAACCACGTCGTGCTCCTTCCTCTTCGGCGTTAGAGATTGACATCCATTAGCAAGTGTAGAGAGATGACCATAGTGCGCGACCGCGCACGGCCGCCAGCCTCCTCCTGTCCAATTGCCACTCGCCGCCTTCACCTCCCTACCACAAGTGGTGAAGAGCGAGCAACAGGAATAGGAGATGGAACAACGACAAAGCGCGGCTCGCATGGTGCGATGGAGGGAAAGGGAAAGATTGCGGAACCGCGGGTATATACGAACGCAGACATCGGTATCGAGTTTTCAAGACTCGATCCTTGAGCGAAGTTTGCCAAGGCGAGTCGCTTTTCACCATGTTGGGTTGGAATATTTAGCCGATGCGGCCCTGCTCGTAGGCAGGGTTGACAGGCTGAGCTGGCTCGGCGATGTGGGCAGCGCCGTTGATGGCGGGCGCCGCCTTGGTCGTCAACGACTCGTCATGAGCAGCAGCCGTGGTGCCCGGCGTGTTCAACGCAGTAGCACCAGTGCCGGCAACGATGGCACCAGGAGCGTGGGTACCGTTCTGAGTCGAGTAGGCCGAAGCAGTTCCACCGGGCTGGCCGACACCCTTAGCAGCAGCGTCCGAGACGCTTCCGGCACCCGCAGCGGCAGCGCCCGCACCAGCAAGGCCAAGTCCGCCAGCAGCGGCAGCGCCAGCAGCAGCAGCAGTACCGGCGTGGCCACCGGCGTTGTTAGGCGAGGGGCCGAGGTTCTGGGTCTTGGACGACGCGGTGTTGCGCGGATCCTTCTGACCGGGCTGCACGATGGTGAAGGCTGGCGAGTACCATGCCTTGCCGGCGTGGCCGGGCGAAGCCTTGGCGGCAGCCTCGCGCTCGTCGATCTTGGCAACCCATCCGTCGGGGTGGCCGAGGTTGGGGAGGATCGAGTTGCGCTTCGAGGTGGCAAGCTTAAAGGTGCCGTCGCTCTGCTTGGAGCTCTCGTCCTTGTTCTTCTGGAACGTGTCCTTGAAGGCGTCGCCGACACCCTTGCCCTCGATCTGCTTGTTGCGCTCGATGCGGTCGCGCAGCTCAATGAGCTGGCGGTCGAGGTCCTCGAGACCGTTGCGGATGCCCTGCTCGGCGGCCTTGGAGATGGCCTTCTTGATGATGCCCGTGGCGAGGGGGCGCAGCACCTTGATGAGCGTGTCGTGCTTGCTGTCGCGGATGGCAAACTTGAGCTTGTCCACCTTGGCGACGACCTGCTTGACAGTGAAGATGTGGCGCGCCTTCTTGCCGCGAGGGGCGTTCTCGGCCTCGAGGTGGACGGTGACGGTGAGGCCCTTGCCGCCCAGGAAGACATCCGCGGTACCGCGCTCGTTGAGCTTGGGGAAGCCCATCTTCTTCTTGAAGAAGAAGTGAACGTCGCGCATGTCGGTCTGGATCTGGTGGAGGGTCAGCTTGAACGAGTGCTGGTGCCTGTCACCGAGCTTGTCAAACTGCGAGAGCTGGAAGTGGTTGCGGATGTCCATCTCGGTCTGCGAGGGCAGAATGTTGAGCAAGTCGATGGCGAGGTTCTCGATGACGAGGTCGACCTGCTTGTCGGTGTACTCGATGCGCGGCAGAGGAACAAGGCCGACGTGGCTGAGCAGCTCGGGGAGGATGGGGTCGCGGATGTCGCTCCAGAGGTGGGGCTTGAAGGTAAGACCACCCTCCGAGTTGAGGAAGAGGTCCTTGGTGATCTGCTGGACGTTGTCGCCGAGCTTGCGGTTGAGCGGATCGGCATTCATGGCCTTGGCAAAATGGGTCAGCTCGCGGAAGACGGCGTCCTTGTGAGCGACGTACTTGCCCTGCGAGCGGCCGTCGGCAGCAACGAAGAATTTCTTGCCCGACTCGGTGAGCTGGCGCGCCTGCGTGTTGGCCTCATCCTTCATGATGAAACCAGGCTCCTGGAGACACTTTCGGATGTAGGTGTTGAGGCGGCTGAACCATTCCTTGAGCTCGGGGTCGTTGGCAACATCGGTGTAGATCTGGTCGACGGCATCGATGATGGGCTGGGTGGGGGCGCCGTCGGCGAAACGCTCGATCAGACGACGGAAGGTGGTCTCGGCGGTGGCCACGTTGCCCTCGGAGCGGACGTTCTGGGCGGCCTTGGCCGACTGGTCGGCAATGTGGGCGGCGTGGCCCTTGTACTGCTCAAAGAAGTTGAGGAAGTAGTCCATGGCATCTTGGTAGTCCTTGTGGCGCTGGCACTCGACGACGACCTTCTTGAGACGGTAGTAGAACTGGTTGCGGCGCTCCTCGGGGAACTTCTCCTTGATGTAGTTCTGGGCCTTTTCGGACTGCTCCTTGGCGAGGTCCTTGTGCTTCTGGGGGATCTTGTCAGCGAGCAGCTGAGCCTTCTCCTTGGCCACGTTGGCGAGAGCAGCCTGGTTCTGTTCCTTGCTGGCGTTGGGTTCCACAGCGTTCTGGACGTCCTGGGCGTGGGCGGCACCCTCCGACTTGGCCTGCTCGGCCTTGTCCTGGGCATCAGCCTTGGCCTCCTCCTTCTTCTTGAGCAGGTCGGGGATGTCGTCGTGGAACTCATTGTCCGGAGCGGGCTGGTCGACGCTGTTGAGCTTCTCCTCGTCAGGACGAGCGATCTCAGCAGCCTTGGCGGCACCGTCGGCGAACATGTCGCGACCGATGTAGCCAATGTCCTGGAGGATCTTGCGAAGCTCGCCGTTGCGGAGGAAGAGGGTGACAAGGGTGCGGAAAGCCTCGCCGGCGGTCTCGCCGTCCTTCTTGGCGTCGGCGCCGGTGATGGGAGCCTTGACGTTGACGTTGTTAGCAACATCCGCCTTGCGGGTGGCGTAGAGGAAGTTCTGGAATTCCTCCTCGCCGTTCTTGTTGACGACGACCTGGCGGGCGGTCTCGATGAGCTCGCGGACGTCCTGGATCAGCTTTTTTCCATCGGGGGAAAGCTTGTTGGTGTCGACAGGGCTGTTGGCGAGCGTGTACTTGAGCGTGTCGTCAATCTGTTGGTTGTCGGGGTATCGACCCTCGCGGAAGGCCTGGATGACGCCAAAGAAGCGCATCTTGCGGTCGACATCGGCGGCCTTCTGGTGCGAACCAACGGCCGAGGTGACGGCGTTGGAAGCGGGGTTGTTGGAAACCTGGCTGACGGCTTGAGGAACAGTCGACATGGTGGCAGTGATAAACTAGTCGATCAGAAGAGATGGATTGGTGCGAAAGACGAGCAGAATCGGGTCGACAGACTATCGAGCGAGACTATGCAATGAGGGTTGCGCGAGTGAAAGGGTAATCGCAGTGAACCAAGACAGGTGTGCGATGTCGAGAGAGAGGTGTTGGTGGTGGAATGAACAGATCGTGGTAGGGGATCTGAGCCAAACTGGTATCAACGGTATCTGGTAATGGTATGTATGTGGTGGTTGTGTATGAAAGATGGATTGCGCTAAGATCTATATACGCTCAGAGAGGGGAGCTTCAGTCAGCCAAGGCTTCGCTCCTCTCATCCGCTAGAAGCGACGGGCTTGGGCACACTGGCCGAGGGAGGCATGGAGGAGCGGAATTTGGCTGGCAAGAGCGAGCGATGACGAGCAAAGCGAGCTGCAGCTCGAAATGGCATCAACCTGCATTAGCAGCGGCAAACCAGCCAGCCAGCCAGCCAGCCAGTGCGAGAAGCAAAAAGGCAGTCGGACAAGCCGCCGCAAACTGGGGTGCGTTGACAGTCACACAGTCACACAGACGGGCTGGCCGATCGGATTTGACTGATCAGCCGACAGAGAGGGTCAATTGAAGTGGGCAAAGGCATTTTCTTGGGCACTGGAGCGGTGTCAGTTGGAAAGGGTGCGAATGCGTCATTGGCCTTCACAAGGGTTTGGCGTGTTGGACCATCTACATCACTAGGCTGCACAGCCCTGTCACACTCACAGGTGGCGTAGCCACGACGGTGGCATGGCTTGGAGGTCCAAGAGGGGCACGGGCACGGGCACGGACAATCGACCGGCTCGTGGATCAGTTGAGCATCACACCCGAGGCTTCGAACCAATGCAAGAATGAAGTTCTGGAAGGTCCATGCTGAGAAAGTAAAGTTGTGCTGTTTTCCAGGTCTTAGCGTCATGATTTGGCTCCAAGGCCTGCCTTGCCGAAAGCAGACGTCGAGCTGGAACCAGCCTGAAGAAGGGCAAGAAATGTGGAGGTTGAGCGAGCGAGCGGACTTGCTTTCAAAATGTGAGCCTGCCTTTTTGGCGGCTGCAAGGATGCACGTCGGTGTTGAAAACGTCGATCCTCGACTCAAAAATAGAAAACGTCTTTCTCGCTCTTGACGGCTTATCCGCTGCAGAGACACCCGTGCTTTCGTACAGGTTTCAATAGATCGACTCCATCCTATTCTCAGGAGGCCGGAGTTGTGCCGCAGCAGCGGGTCGCCCGACAGCTTTCACCGAGTTGGATTGGCAAGCCGACAGCTTTGTGAATCGCCTTGTCATTAAGGACGCGTGTTGAGAAGCACCTTGATCGCATCACATTGCATTCAGGGAACATCACATGGCAATCCATCTCGCGTGTTCGCATGCTGTGCCGCCACAGACGACAAGGTTGTTATGCGATCACTTGGCAATGCTACGCCTCGTTGGTCACGCCCAACACAAGGCTGAGTGGGCAAGCCGAACTGAAGCTCACGATGGCCGGTGTCCTCGTCATGCTCATCGCTGCCGACAATCGACTTGTGTCTGCAGACTCTTTATGGAAAATTAAATTTTTAATCGAGAAGCCTCTGCGATTTTGCCGCTCGATCTAACGATTCGCCGCTGCATGACGTATCTGCGCAATGACGATGGCTGCAGCGGCTGACAGCTGACCACCACGGACATGCCGTCCTGTCTGCTACCGCAGCGTCGTTCCACGTCGACGTTGATCTTGTCTCAGCGGGTGGGCCCTGTCCTCCCCATCGAACACACCCTTGATCCTCTTTCGTCACAGCGCATCCATTTTTCCCTCGGGGACCCACTATCAGAAGCTCGCTAGTCTGCTAGTCAACACTGCGCATGAATGGATCCGTACACAATCAAGCTCTGGACTCATGGAAGCGGCCAATGGTGCAACCGAGATGATCGTCGGTTTTTCCAAAATGCTCGTCTCTTCGGTCACTCCGACCTGTTTTTCTATGGCTAGCGGCAAAGAGGTGATCGGCCATCGCAATCCTAGCGGTCAGCAGCGTGTCGGTCTAAAGTCTTATTACCGTAGGTCTCGGTGACAGCACCCTCATACTCTCGGCACCACGTTGATCTGAACCTTCCCCAACAGCCACCGCTTTGAACTGACCCCAAGGGTTTTGCAGTTACTGCTAAGCGCCACGGCAAACCTTTCGCTATCGCCTGATGTAGTTATTTTTAGCAGTGCCCTCATGTGAGTTTCTCGACGCGGTGTTGCTCTCGCCATCTTGGACAATCCGAACCCCAGCAGACATATGGCACCTAAAATAGACACATCGTTCACTCAAACAACCCGGCAAAGGTGATCTGCAGAAACGAGATCTCGACGCGAAACGTCTGTCACGGTTCGAGCCGCCTTGAAGCCCGTGAAAGACGCATATCGCCACACCTTGATTTGGCCATCGCGGCGGCGGGTTGACTCAACGTAGCAACCGTGAAAGAGAACCCTGCGTTGCAGGACGAAGGTCGACACTCGAACATGGACACCCTGAAGAATGTTCTGATTGCTATTCATACACGCTGCTTATCGACACCGCCATCGTCAGATTCAGTGAGACCGATGCGAGATCAACGATCCAACTCTTCCTCCTCGAAATCCGGCAACATGGCCGCATCCTCATCCGTCGACAGATGCCTGTACCCGCCATAAGCGCCCCTCGACCTGCCCACCCTGTTGCCCAAGAACGGCACCTTGTCCGCCGCTACCTCCCTCACCCTCGCCAACGCCGCACTCGCTACGCCCAGCACGAATCTCGGCACCGACGCCAGGTTCTGCGCCAACTCCGAATCTGCTCCATACAGCCTGTTGGTGTTGTCCGGAAGACGTATGCGACCTGATCCGTATCCACGGTTCGACTGCTTGGCCCACCAGTATCCCACCAGCCCAGCAAGGCCGAAGGGACACAGGATGACCGTCGCCCACCAGAAGAAGCCGTGTCCTCTGAGATTATTGCTGCACACGTGCTGGGCGCCTCGATCCGGTCGTGAACCGCCGGAGCACGTCGAGTACGGGATCTTGCGTACGTTGGTTCGCTCGTACCAGTATCCGTCGTTGTCCGAGGCCCAGCACTGGCTCGCCTCGTCCGTCGACAGCGGCGACACGCCCGGGTAGAGAACGCACTTGCCGCTGGCATCGCGGTAGTGGTTAAACTCGCACTCGAAATCCGCCTCTGTGCAGGAACAGTTGCGGCTCACCGAGTGCGGTTGGACGATCTTCTCGCCCACGTAGCAGTCGGCTCGTCGCTTACGTCGGTAGTACGACGTCTGTCGTCCGAAGAGACACCGCTCGGCCCGCTCCTCGCTCGGCGACCACAGCTCAAAGTCGTCCACCTCGGGCTTCGCCACGTTGAGCACGCATTTGCGCGACTGCAGCCCCGAAAAGTCGAGGTAGATCGCAACAGTCTTGGTAGCCGACCCGATAGGAGTGCCGAGCAAGATGAACCGACGATGCGTGTCTTCCGGGACCGTGAGGATCTGCGAGATGCGCATCTTGTCGCCAAACACGTACGACTCCCAGGTGAGGCCTTCGTTGAGCGAATAGAGCACCGTGTCCGTCGCCTGCTCGTCGTTGACCAGCACAATGATGGAGCCCTGGTCGCCGAATTCCCATTTGTGCGCATCCTTATGCACCTCTTCCCAGGTGAAACCGCCATCGCGCGTTAGGAAGGTGTCCGAGTCGCGGTACGGTGCGAGCTTGCGACCGACGTTGCCAACACCCATCATCAGACCGACAGCCGACGGGCTGCTGTACGTGTCTCTCGGGTCGTCGCGCTCCGTGAAGCCGTGCAGGTGCAGATCGCACCCGACCTGGTTGCATTCGTACGGCTGTCCATAGACGTCCCGGCTCGGTGGCACAATCGCCTTCCATCGACCGCCGTCGTTGTGCGTGATGCGGGTCACAAGGTTCTTGTGCCTTGAGACGGATGCATCGTCGGGGTTGTTGACGATGTTGACCAGCGCTACGCCATCCAGCCCGAGCATCTTTTCAAAGTCGACAAAGCCCTTTTCGTTGCGGTTGACAAAGTCGAGCGACTGAGCATAGAACGTGCCGTTCGAGTTGCTCTTGAGCAACGTGCCCCACTCTGAGCCCGCATCACCGTGCGTGGTAAAGTGCAAAAAGATGGCGTCCGTGACCGAGTCCAACACCGTGTACGCCTTGGTGCCGAGGTCCATGCCAGGAGGAAAGTGGATCTCGGAAAAGTCGCGACCATTCAGCGAGACTTGCAGCTTGAGGCTCGGACTCGACGTGGTTGCCACGTACTCGGCGACAATGAGGTACTGCTCAAAGACGGCAAATCCAACAATGGCGTCGAAGATGCGGGTGCGTTTGTGGTAGAAGTCATCGCCACGGATCAGCTGGAGCCGGTTGGCGGCGGTAAAGTCGCGCTGATTGCCCCGCTTGTCCTGATAGCTCTCGCAGAAGATGGTGCGCGGGTCCATCATGAGCTTCTTGTCGCGCCCCCACGAGCACGTGCGCACGTACGAATCAATCTTCTCCCACTTGGCGCCGTTGGTGTCCGAGTACCATGCTTCGGCGTGGCAGTCTTTGCCGGTCGAGAAGGTGCAATCGCGGCTGCCCGTCCAGATGAGCCAATCCGATTTGTCCGGATGGAAGTCGAGGATGCCAATGCCCAGCCCGTTGGCGGGGAGTGGCGCAGAGAACCAGTTCCAATTGGCACCTTGGTCGGTGGTGTAGTAGACACGCTGGCCCGCGGTAACCAGGTAGCCGCGTTTCTTGTCGTAGGCATGCAGCGCCATGGTGAGGAAACGGTCCTCGGCACTTGTCGGCTCACCGTCGGCGACGAGCTGCTTCCACGAGTACCCATCGTTGAGCGATTGGAACACCGTCCCGTCGGCAAGCTGCACGAGGACGCTTGACGACTCTGGGAAGTACATCTTGTCAACGACCATCGAAGGGAACGTGAAGGACTTGTGCAGCACTTGCCCCTCTTGGGGGGCGTTCTTGCCGCTGCACGACTTTCGCGTCTTCTCGTCCTTGCGAATGCCCTTTGCCGGATCGCACGTGTTGCCCGGCACCTTGCGATAGCCCGACGATCCCAGATAGGTGTCTTCGGGCTTGGCACAAGCGCCTGCAGGGATGTGCTCGTTGCCCGTCGCCACGCAGTTGCCCTGTGTATCGCGTGTAAACCCGAAGTCGCACTCGTAGTCGGCGTCGGTGCAGGGGCAAGCATCCTCCTTGCCCTCTGGATCGTGGAACTTGTCCTGGATGAAGCAGTCGGCATCCGCCTTCCTCCGCTTGTACCACTGCTTGTGACCCATCAAACAACTGTTGTCCTCCTTTGCCTGGACGTACCACCTCTCCGTGTCCCCTTCTGAACATTTGGGCTTGCCCATGTCGGCGAAGTCCAAGAACACCGCCACATTGCGGTCCTTGCCATTTGCATCCGCCCTCGTCTGGCTACCGATCAGCAAGAACTTCAACGAGGTGCTGTCCGGGATCGTTGTCAGCACCTTGGCCCTCATCTTGACGCCAAGACTCAGCTGGCTCCAGCTCTTGCCAAAGTTGGTCGAGTACGACACGTGGTCGGTGACATCTTCGTCGTCGACCATCACAAGGACGTCGCCCTGGTCACCGAACTCGTACTTGTGCGCATCCTTCGAGACCATCCTCCACGTTCGGCCGGCGTCGGTGCTGAGAAAGGTGTCGCACTCGTCGTAGTCCTTGAGTCCTTTGCCGACGGTACCTACGCCCATGACGAAGCCGGGTGCGATGGACGAGAAGAGCTTGCCGACGTTGGTCTTGCCCGAGACGGACCAGAGGTGGAGCGCGCAGTTTTGGGTATCGGCGGGGTCGCAGATGCGTTTCCCCTTATCGTCCTCCGCAGGCGGGGTGAGGGTGTGCCAGGTGCTTCCGTCGTCGAAGGTGATCGCTGATCGAACATTGCCCTCGCCTTCTGCGACGACGTTGGCGATTCCTACACCATCGATCTGCACCAGATGCTCGAAGTCGACCAGGCCCTGTGGTGTTCGGCGCGTCCCTCGCAGCGACTCGACGAACTGCGTACCTGTGCTGTCGCTCGTGAACAGCACTCCCGTGTTGTCGTAGATCGAGTCGACCACGTCCACCATGATCGAATGCGAGGTGCTGTCGACCACCGTATATGCGTTCTCCCTCAATTCGCTCCCATGCGGGAACTTGGCCTTGTCCCACATCACTCCATCTCGGGTCACGAACAACGCCATCTCGGTGCCCTGCTTCGACGAGCTGCCGTGCGTGTCCCGTAACGCCGTAACCAAGAACCGTTTCGAGGGCCCCAGTCCAGCAAACTGCTTGGCGTTCCTGCCCATATCCAACTCGACCATCTTGCGAGTCTTAAAAAAGTCGTCCGATTGGAACAGTCTTGTTGCGCCACCATTGCCGCCAGCTGCTCTCTTCTGCTCCTGTCCGTCCTCCCACGCAATGCAAAAGATACGCTTCGTTGCTTCCGGGCTGGTCTCCATCTCCTTGGTCGCCTTGGCCCAGTTGCAATGCATCACAAATTCGAGCAGCTTGGCCGGGTTGGTGGCAAAGGCGTTGGTCGTGTAGTACGCTTCGTCGTGGCAGATCCTCCCGCCCCATGGTGTCCACATGGAACACTTTTTGCCCGTGAAGATGATGTGATCCCAATGCTTTTCGTCGGCGTGGAACTCCATTGGCGGGCCGGCGCGAGTTGCGGGCGGTTCGGGGGTGAGGAATTCCTGCCACGTCTTTCCGCGGTCTATCGAGCGCCAGTGGGTGGTCTCGCGGGAGAGGATGAAGGCTTGCTTCTTGTCGTATGGATGAGGCACGAGCATGCTTGCTTTGCCTGAGGAGGAGCCGGTGACCGGAGACCACGACTTGCCTTCATCTTCGGATCGGTAAACGATGCCCGCGGTGGCATCGTGGTAGAGGGCGACGGTGCTGTCGTCGAAGTAGGTGATTTTGGACGGAAGATGAGCGAAGCGTGTTACTGTAACGCCAGGATCTGATGCTGATGTGAAGCTTGAAAAGAGGAGGAGTGCGGCGAGGCATGTGGCCAGCAAGGTGAGGATCGGCCGCCTCTTGCTGCGATGAAAGGCCGTCATGGTGCCTACACCGTGTTAGATAGTGGTTGCGACCAAGAGCAGGTGTTGGTGGTGAAAAGGCAAGTCATTGATCGGGTGACAAGGCACGAAAGTCGGCGCGTGCACGGCCTTGTCATCTGAGGCTTCAACTCGATTTTTCGCCCGGCTTTGCGATGTTAGGTCCAGCTAGCATCGCCCGTTGGTCCTGCTCTCAGACGTTTCCACTGGGCGCAGCACACGCATCACGACCGACAAGACAAGCAAGTTTGCAGTTCTTGGTACAAGCTGAAGTTCCTAAGCAGTGTCTAGGCGGTCCAGGCCGGATGCAATACAGAGAGTAAATAGCGTGTGCAAGGAGCATATTTGTGAACGGCCGCCGCATAAGCGTGAATGGTGCGACAAAGCCGTTCGTCTAGGTGACGGGGTTGTCGGAGAAGGAATGCTAAACATGACGTAGAAATACAGTCGTGAGTGGAGGAGGGCGGAGGTCGAGTTGTTGAGACAGTGTCGTGTCGTTTCATGCCTTTGGCAAGATCACTGCCGACGATGCGCTGGCAGCTTGAGGTCGAACGGAACGGAGCCGAGCGTCTGCGTCGCATTGATAGGCACGGGCTGCACAAGCGTGCCTTGCGGCTGCGTTGCGGGATCCTGCTTGGAGCCCATGTTCTGACCTAGCTGGAGCCATGCCGCGTTTGGGTCTAGGAGGCCGCTATCCGCCTTGATTGAATCCGGAGCAACAGAAGCAGCCATGCCTGCGCCACCAGCCTGCCCTGGAGGGGTCTCTTCGTCGGTCGATATGGACGACCTCGACGCCGAAGCCGTCATCCCTACGCGGGGCGTAGCGCTCTTGCCATGCGAGATCAGTTCCGGTGTCGCCGAACTCTGAGAACGGCCGAGCGGTGTCGCCGAGCTTTTCAGGTCGGAGCCGACAAAGGGGCTGGCGCTGTAAGCATTGGGCTGCATCCCGGTCGCATTGCTGTGCAGGGGAGATACGGAAGGCACCGGTGATGCCGATGAACCATGGAAGTCCTGTGCGAACGACGGCGCCGGCGGCGCAAGATGACCTGACGTATGCGGCAGGTTGGAATTGGCAGCAGAGGTGAAAGGCTGATGCATGTTGGATGCCGAAGTCAGCGTGTTGCCCGGCGCCATCGAAGCTCCCATGGTAGGCGCATATGTGGCTTCGCTATAGGTGGGCGCCGTAGAACGTACGACGTCTGCTGAGGCCGGTCTCGACACATGTGACGCATCGTTTCGGAACGGTGCCGACGATGAAGCGTCGTGGGAGGGTTGAGATGACATGCTGTGTGAGAGGGAGCCAAAGTTGGGTGGAGGTGTTGAAGAGAGACCGAAAGCATCGTTCTGGAAGAAGCTGGGTGCCATCATAGTATTGGACGTAACCGGCCGCTGCGTCGTCAAACTGGCCGAGCCACGCGTGAGAAAGTCAGAAAAGCTGAAGCGTCTACCACCAGGGGTTGTGACGGTGCCGTTGGGCGTCATACCAAAGCCAGGGGTAGCTGGCGAAAGGAAGATGGGGACGCGGTCTTGGTCAGGCATCGGTATCGACATGTTGGCGATGGCTTCCGCTCGCGTCGAGCCTGTCGTTGGGCCACCTGTTGTGGCTCGCGCTGGCAGAGTGCTGTTCGCGTCGGCGGTGGACGAAGAGGAGCCCATCATGGCCATATTCGACATTCCGGTGTCAAATGAGTTTGAGTGGATGCTTGTACCCGGCATGTAGGTCTGACTGAACGAAAGCGGATCGAAAGCGGCTTGACCTGGGTTCTGTGCAGGGGCGGCAAGGTTGCCTGTCGATGCTCGGGTTCGCGTCTTTTGACGAAGGGCTGCGTTGATCGTCTGCTTTGCGCTTGGCGAGATGCCGACTTGACCCACACCTGCCTCGAACCCGGCGCCGACGCTCGAGCCGCTGGCGAGGCTGTTTGTAATTGAGGTCGATGCGTGGTCTGCTTTGCGCTTGATGCCACTTATCTTGCCAGTGCTTCTGCCACTTGGTCCTCCGCCTGAAGCTGAGCCACCACCATGGCCGCTGCCAGACCCACTCAAGTCGTCGTCTAGGCCGTCGCCGCCTGCATTGTCGTCATTGTCGTCGTCATCGTCGTCCGAGTCCTTGGCCAGATTGAGGTAGTTTTGGGGCCCTTTCCTCTCTGCGACGCCATCGTATTCGGTATAGCGCAACAGCAAGAGATCGATATCGGTGGAGCAGAACTCTGCGAGCTTGCCGTTGTGACCAAAGACGATGACAGCCACCTGGGAATCGGTCAAGACGGCGAGCTCGTGCGCTTTCTTGAAGAGGCCGGCTTTGCGTTTGAGGTAGGTGACGGATCGATTGCGGTCCTCCTTGATGGGCTGGATTTTGATCTTTTTGCGACCCATCTTGGATTTGCGTGCGGTTCAGCCAAGAGAGGAGCTGTCGACGTAAATGATCCGCGTGGCTGGCGTCGAGAAAGTATCAGGATCGAGGTTAAGGGCTGGCAAGAGGTGTACTGGCCATGAAGGAAGCTGAAGCAGACGATGTGCGTGATTGGGCGCCAAGAAGTGGGTTGCAGTGGCGGCTGAAAGCCAAGTGTTGGAGAGACGGAAGACCCGTCAATCGATCGAGACTGGGCGTGCGAAAGCTGAGCAAAACCGACTTGGAGCTACACTAGCCCTCACTGTCCTTGCCTCGAAAGCGTGGCCGACGGAAGTGGAGGATCCGATGCGTAACGGCAAGCTTCCGAAGTACGTGATGTGATGGTTCGATGGACGAGAACGACGGATCGGAAGAGCCGCTGTAGATTGTTCGAAGGGCGTCAACGTGTATGTGAGCGTGATGAGAATGGAGAGAGGGAGAGAGCGTGGATGGTGAGGGAATGTGTGGCAGTTGAACACAGAGGCGGAGTAAGAAAGCTCACCACGGCGGAAATGCGCTCTGGAGTTTGGCTCCTCTGTGTGTTCTGCAGCCGCCAATAACGATGTTTGTTAAATTTTTGAATTTCAGCGACCATCCATTCGGTTCACCTAGGCCGCTGTTGTGCAGGCAACACGCTGCTTTGGAAAGCCGATGGTGGTTGTGGAATCCGATCCTGGCTTGCTTCCCCTTTGTTCCGCTCTGAGCCTTTGTTGTGCAAAGAGGGTCACTATTGTACGTCGTCTCTGCAGGTCATTCGGTCCGATCGTAGGTCAACTTTGATTTTCGAATGCCGAAAGCTGCGATCTCATGTGCAAAATCTAGACCATGCGCGGTGAAGCCGCCTCCTTGTCCAACACTTTGCCAGATTGTGACAGTCTCCAGGATCAATGGAGGAGCAAGGTCGCAGACAAAGTGAGGCGTCGTCACTGCCGAGACAAGAGTGGGTTGCCTCTCTCATCGAGATCATCGCGAAACAAGATGGCCGTGGCAGAGAGGAGAAAGAAGCACTCGTGCAGCAGCGTGCAGCCAAAGACGGGAGCTCTGGTGCACAAATGTATCTATTTTTGGGTGGTTTTTGGCAACCTTTCGGTCGAGTTCTGGATTGAGACGCGCGCTTTGTCTGGGCCGCCCGTCCACTTCGGATTCCGACTCTCGGCTGTGAAGCAGAGCCGACATCGGTGGTGTGGCTTTCGCCTCTCGTTGCCCTTCTTCTGTTCAAACCCTGATGCTTTTGTCGGTTGCGGAGCCGCACATCGCAACCTAGGTGCGGGAAAGGCCGAACTGGTGCCAGAAGGCCTCAGCAACCACGTCTGTGACATGATCGGGAACAACACCGCCAGATTCAGCCTCAAGTCTAGCAGTGGGGGTCTTGGCGGCGCTGAAAAAGTTGAGAGCCGAGTTGAAGTTTGCAATCGCCTCCCAGGAGCATCCGACATGCGTCTCGATGACCTCGAAGGCGGAAGTGCCGGTAAAGACCAGTTGGAGGAGATTCTTGCGGTCGCGAGTGACAGCCTTGAGGTGCATGAAGGCCGAAGTGCGATCGTTCACGCCGACATCGCTGTACAGCGATGAACCTTCCTCAATGCGGAGCGGAATCGAGACGCCTTGCAGAAGGTGGAAGGTGGCCTCCTTGACGTTTCCAGCAACTTGGCGAATGGGTCCGTCCAGGCGACCGACGAGAGAGATGAGCTGTCCAGCAGCAGTCGATGGGTGTCGGATTGCCCAGAGATTGGGAGCGATGATGCCTTCGTTCGTGATGCGGGTTCCCAGCAGACGGACCTTGCCTTCGGAGAAGAGAGTCGTCGATGTCTGCGTGTGTCGAACCAATCGTTGAAAGAGCTGGCCGGCGATCTGGTAGTTGACCTCGTTGGTCATCGCATTAACAAAGTCCTCGCAAGAGATGCCGAAAGTCTTGCACCAGCGCTTGAACTGCTGGACAAAGTCTGGCTCCCAGGCTGCTGCCTCGATTGTTGGCGAGGATTGCCGGTGCTTGGTGCGGAGAGGGGCAGGAGATCGATCTGCGGAGGCGGGTGCGGAGGCGGAGGTGGTTGCGACTGTGACCGTGGCAAAGTGCGGAAGAGGAAACAGATATGCAAAGAACGGTCGAAAGTCAGTGATGGTCTCGTTGAAGTGCATTGCGGACCCAGCAGAGATGAGGCTTACCATTGCGAGCAGCAGGTGTGATCAGAGAAAGCCGGACGAGGACGGGGGAGATGCACCACCAAGTGACGGTGAAAGCGAGGGAGAACAATGCGGCAAAGACGACAACCATGACAGCCGCAACCGCAAAGAGAGCGAATGCTGGCACACACCAAGAGACGAGCTTGCCGAGCAGAGTGTAAGGTGGGGTGGTGGCCGTGCTGGTGACGGCCAGAGCGAGGTTGGCGGTGTAGGTGGCGAGCTGCATGGTGAGGTTGCAGAAGTCGACAGAGATACAGGGCGAGGGAGATGTTGGTGGAAGCGGAGAACGTTGTTGAATTGCAGGGGCGAGCCTATATACACGACAAGGCTGGAGAGGATGAGGGAGCGGGAAGTTTCTTGTGTTCCGCACTTGCTGATCGTCGAGAAGAGTCAAACGGGCCAAAAAAGATAACCGGACCGGACATTGTGAGCTTTGTCGACATCGCTGCATATACAATTCGCCTCCGTTCGTAGACGGAGCGCTATTACAAGTGTTGACTTACAATTTGTCTACCACTTCGCATCAAATCAAATGGACCGCACTGTCTTGCGCTGTGTATAGGCTGGCTTGGCTACCTCCCTTCGTAGAAGTGGCTTCTGATCAACCCAAATATGAGCACGACGGTGAGCAGGGAAGAGACTCGACATGAGCTTGTGGAACGAGATGTGCTTCTCATCTTCGCTGAGCATGATCTCGGTGCAGATTTGGCCGACATATGCGATGTCGTCCTTGCTGAGAGGCTTGCTATCGAGCTCCCGAATCGAAGTGCGGCTCCAGGTGGCCCCGGTAGCGACAACATGGTTGCGCACCATCTGTTAGGCCAGCAAGTTCGGTCAACATGATGCTTCGTGATGGATTATGCGAGGCGATACTTACCTTCTTTGCTAGCTTCGGATCAGCATGCTGAGCACTCTCGAAGCTTCCTTCACCCAAATACGCTGGAACCGTGTCGGAAAAAGATGCAATGCACTCCCTTCTCCTGGTCAGACAGCAGGTGCATTCCCTTGACTGGAAGTTGACGGCACCGAAAGGATTGGGCAACGTCACATCAAAGCATCTGATAGAGACACATGTGAGGTTCGTGGTTAGCAAGCGAGCACAAGGTCCAGGCTCGGCGTCTTTTGATACTTACTTGAGATCATTATCAGAGCAAAATTGGCATCTCTGCTCACGCAGAACGGGTTCTTGCCATTCACAGAGGCGGCCCCAGATGATGCGTTTGAGGCGAGTCTCGGCATTGTCAAAGAGCTTGCCCTCCTCTACAAAGAAGCTCGCAGGGAGATCGTCCAGCATGAATAGCTTGAGGGCAACGACGACAACGTGCTGCCCATTTGCCCAGCCGTGCACCTCGTTGAGGTTCACCTTTGGCTTCCTGATCTTCTTCTTTGTGTCGGGCTGGTTCATAAGGATATAACCGCGCATCAGCGTTGCGTACTGATGTGGCTTACACTATGACGGCTGTGCGCTTACCTTTTCCTCGTCTTCAGCACTCGAACCGTGCTCTTTGTCTTGTGCTGGAGCCGTTTTTGGCCCCTCTTTGATGTCGGCGGAGGTAGAAGCTGGCGTTGAGCTTCTCTTCGAAGGCCCTGCTGCTGCCATGCTGGATCGTCGATTGTTGTCGGTTCTTGGTGAGAAAGCTGAAGGGTGGTAGATGATGCTCTGAGACAAAGGTCTGGAGCGGTAGCAATGGGAAGAGTGATACGAACGATGACAAGCAGAAGCGCAGATGACCATCAAAGCACTCACATTGGCACACAAAGGAAGAGACATGGGCGCCCACAAAGCATGCATTGGTTGGGACCTGCGCCAACTCTGAGTCTCCGGGCGTGCGCAGGTTCTTTGCGGATGAAGTGCAAGGAAGACACATTGTCGCATTCTCTTGCGCCGAGATGAAACATTTGAGGCTTCAAGTGGGCACAAAGACGACGTTGCAGGCGGCGAAATGAGGTCGCGCTTGCATGTGTCGTCAAAAATATAGCCTTCGGTGATCATGCCCGCGTACCATAAATTGAGAAGCGGACAAACGTTGTGGGATTGTGATGCGCCGGCGGCGTACCATGGAATTTTGTGGTACGACGACGCGTGGCTGCAGTGCCACAATCGTGCGTCAGAGGACGCGGCGTGTTACACCGTCGTTGCTATGAATTTGCCGTCTTTTCGGACAAGGATAAAAAATCGACGTTTCCCGTGGTTCAAGTTCCAGCCGGTGGCGTGCCATAAATCGTTTATGGCACGCATCGGGCGTGATCCAAGCACATGTTGGAGCTGTCCCGCAAGATTTCCGCTCGAGACCACAAAAAGGGTCCGCTGCACGCAAGCGCTCATTTTTTCTTTTATTTTTTGAAAAATCTGACTGGGACAGCTGCCTGGCCGCCCAACTCCGTTCAGACCAGGACGCCGCCTCGAAACCGGCCAACGTCACCGAATCTGCACTCTGGAATGGCAGCGACAAGTAGCGACTGAGGCTTGGCACACTTTGATGGCAACACAGACCTCGAACCTCCCCTGCCTTTGCCTGTGATCCTTCGCTGCACACTGAGCCTTGCTGACTGTGCACCCCCGACTGCGATTGTGACTGTTTCTGTGACGAGAAGAAAGCTCACACCATTGCAACGTCAGCACAGTTGCATCAGGTGACCAGGCTCTTATCGCTCGCAACTGGCCGAACCCTGGGCAAGAAGCAGACCACCAGTGTCGGAACAGTCGGAAAGGATGTCGAGCGTGAATGAGTCTTGACTGGGCAGTTGACTGAGATCTGGAAGCACCTTCCTCGGCTAACCTCCTGGACAAGCCGGGAGACCAGTCGCTCATGCACTGCGACGGGCTCGGTGTGGACTTTCGCACCGTATCAGCTCCCTTCGGAACAGCCGAAGATCTTCCGCCAGCCAAGAGCCAGTGCAGACTTCTTCGAGCTTCTTTTTGTGGCTTGCAGAAGCGAATAAGCGAGACCAACACCTCTCGTCGAGCTCTATGCACTCGGGTCTGGCTCAGCTTGACCTGAGCGTGGTCTGGCCTCACCTCGCGGTGAGTGAGCGCCGACTCATCGTGAGAACGTGACCTGTGAGTAAGCGTCAGATGATCATTTCGAGGTGGCAGTGCATCGATTCCTGTTGGCCACCATTGGCTGAGCGGCTCAGTCGGCGCATGCTTTTCACGGCTGTGTTCCTTACAAAGTTGTGTGCGGTGTTGCTTCCGGCGCTATCAAGCCAAGAAATGTGATTGTGACGGTAGCCAAAGCTGACTGATCAGCACAGCCAACGCCGTAGCCCGCGAGACGATGTTTGGCCTGTCTTTGCCTCGATTCACACGCCACAGAGCAAGGGAAGATGTTTGGCGGCTAGCATCCGATGAGAAGACAGTTGTGGCTGGGGAGCTGACGGGCCTCGGAACTCAGCTTTTCGATGGTGTGATGTTACCGTAGATGCGGCGGAAAGCGCCAACACAACGGTGCTTCCTCGATCATCTGCTTGCACGGCCAGTCTTTCAGCGGAAATCGTGTGACAATGGCCATAGCAGTGAGAGCCGTCAGCACAGCGACGCATAGGGCTTCGCTGGATAGACACACAGAGCGACGGAAAGGGATATAAGGACCAGCCCCCTTCTTTAATCGGCTGTCCGGTCCCCAGTTCTTCCCAACCGCAGGCTCACACTTCCCTCTTCCTCGTCCTACCTCTCGACCTCCTTCAGCATCAGCACCATGACTTCAATCACCCTCACCAACATCCCTCGTAGCGAGCTTCTTCCGGACAACAACAGCCGGGGCGCCTACGTCTATCCTTTCTACGACCAGTCGCTCGCTCATCTTTATCATCAGCTGACACCCCCCCGCCGCCGACTTCCAGATCCCATTCATTCAGAACGGATTCGGTCATCCAGCGCTCACAGGTACTTGGTTTGACGTACGATTCAACCACTACGAGATCGGTCCAGTCCAACGCTGGCCCTTCGAGACGACTCGTATCCTTGATCATTGCGACGACGAGGCTCCCACCGATCGCGGCCTGCTCGACCCTGGTGACCTCGGTGATGAGGTCGAGTCTCTCATTCCCTCGGCTCCCTCCAACAACCGAACCGCCAACGCAGCGTCCACCACCAGTCCGGCCGTCTCCACTGTCAACAAGCCACCCCTCGGCGACATTCGCTCGCGCAAGTTCCTTCTCGATGTGCCGGCTGACCTTCGCGCTGTCTTTCGCGATTGGAATGCGGCTTACATAAAGACTTTCAACGAGGCGGCTCGCATGGCCAACCTAGCAACGGACTTCGATAACGACAACCTCAGCGAGTATGAGCTCTATAGGCTCTTGGTCAACAAGAGCAGCCCTCTCGTCGTCCTCAACCGCGAGCTAGATCTTTGCCCATCTGTGATACGCCGCGGAGCTGTCGATGATGCTGTGCGCGCTCGCAAGGCGCTGCTGAGTCGATTTGGAGCAAGGGCACCTTCGGTCTCGCTCAAGCCCATCGATCCGTCTCGCCCTTTTTGTTTCAACAACGCTTCAGATGCAGGCTTCATCCGTCCTCAGTGGAGGGATCCACTTGATCCCAGCCAAGGACAGTACGGTCCGAAACTGCAATTCTACCCTAAGATTCTCAAGCAGCGTGGAGTTTCTAGCGTGGTGGACATCCGACTTCGAGGGCAGAAGGCTCGCAGGTGGCTCGTAGACCGATGCGAGAGGAAGGAGGTCAGAGAGCGGGTATCTGGAACGAAGCAGTGGGTGCCGGTGGAGCGATTCTGTTTTCCGAGGGAGTGGCAGTTGCAGCTGGACAGGTATGGCGACTTCTATGCCATTCTGCAGTATCGGATCCCCGAAAGCAAGTACGTCAAGGAACACACCCTCCACGGCCCTCTTCTGGTGCGCACTCTCGACCCCAACGTCCGAACTGCGTTCGCTGTATGGTCGTCGGACGGTACAACCATCGATATCGGCAACGAGCATGATCGAGACCGACTCAAGGTCTTGAGGCTGGCCATGGATCGACTTCAAAGCGAAGAGAATCGCAGACAACACACCGACAGCAACACCGACTGCAACAGCAACAGCGACAGCAACACCGACAGCAACACCGACAGCAACACCGACAACGTGCTCCCCTTCTACTGGCCCAGCAAGATTCGTCGCCGGTTCAGACTTCGTCGTCGGCGTCTCGCAAAGCAGCACCGCCAGCTCGTCGACAATCTCCACCAAAGGCTCGCCAACTATCTCGCTACCACCTCGGACGTCATTGTCATGCCTCGCATGGAGGTGCGAAGCATGATACGAAGGCGAGGACGCTCTCTTCACCGGTCCACCAAGCGCCAGCTGATGGCCTGGGCTCACTGCGCCTTTCTCAACCGCCTGATCATCAAATGCCACGACGTCGCTCACGATCACCGCTACCCTCACAAAGCTGGTCGCCCCACAGTCATCCTCGTCCAACCAGAGCCTTACACGTCCAAGACGTGCCCCGCCTGCGGCAACCTCAATCAGCGACTAGGCTCTAACAAGAACTTCAGGTGCCCGTCTTGCGCCTACCATGCTGATCGCGACCACAATGGCGCTTTCAACATGATCCTTCGTGCTATCCGATCTCCTGATTATGTAGTCTAGTTTCTCTACTCTGTCCGATGTGCCGAGGCAGAGGGCGTTGTTCTAACAGCGCCAAAAGCACAGTCTCGCTTGAGATCCATCGAGGCCTTCAACACTCACCTGATCCCGTGCTTCGCCTTTGTTGATTCCCGCTCCCACCAGCTCATCGCAGTGGTAAGGTCACAGCTCCGACGCCAACAGCCGCGCGTTCACACTCGGCCAGCTCGGCCCAGCCCCGCCAACCTCTGCCAAGCATCTATGCGCTGCCCGATCGGTTCACTGTCCTAGATATCGGGATCGAGTTCGAGAATGCTACTGCTTTTGCAGAGAGACACACCTCCATGGCGTGTCTAGCCACGAAACTGATGCCAGCAGGAAGTTTACCCAAGCATGTCGTACCTCTGAATGGACGAGTCGAGCCAGTGATGGACAGCGAACAGCGACGCGTACTGGTGCGTGCTGAAGAACGCCAGCCAACTCCCTTGCTCGGGCGACGAGTGCGAGCTCTCCCCTGGCGTGTCGGCTCTCCTCCGATGCAAAGAAGGGAGTTGGAACCTGGTGGAGAGTCTCGATGATGACGCTCGAGGTCCTTGCCGATGGCCACTTGCAAAGGCCGCGTTTGGCCGGCTTTTGGACAACCTCGACGTCAGCGCGCGTCGGTCCCGATGGTGATCATTATTTAGGCCAGATCGGGCTGTTAGACCATCATTTCTCCTGAAGGCTGGATTTTTCGACTGCGATTTGCAGCTTTCTGTCGGTGAATTTTCAATGGAGCGTGGCTTGAACCGCCAAGCGCTTGCTGCTGCTCCAAGGACACCAAAAGACGCCGATGCCAGCACAGCCAGCTGCAGATCAACCACTGCGCCTTTGATGCAGCTTCCATATGGTCACAGTGCGGATCAGCATCGTCAATGTGTCGGCGGAGGCATGGGAAGCAAAGGAAGGGGGACTGTGCCTGGTTGCCACTCCATCTCATCATCAAGAAGACTCGATCGAGCATGGTCTCTCTACTGCCAATGAAGATACCGGCGCACCCACGAAGATCAAAACCTCTTCAGCCTGCGGTTTGTTGCTCGGAACCCCGCTCTGGAATCACAAGAAGAAATAGGGTCGTGAGAATTGCTCGGCCCTCTCTCCGTGTCGAATGAGGCGGTGACGCGCGGTTCAATCCTGAATAGTTTTTGGTGTGCTTCCTCGTCACAGCCGTCACAGCCAGCCGTCCAGCTGGGATAGGGTGGTGTTGCATCGGCTCGGTCACGCCCAACCTAAAAAAGTGTGATCCGCCAGAAAATCCAAAACTTGGCTGCAGCTCGCTTGACAGACATCACACACATCACACACACTCGCCCGTCACATCCTCTCTTTGGTGCTCGGATCGAGGACGACACTCTTGCCTCTTGTCCCTCCATCATCGTTTCGACAGCCCCTGCTCGCTCCAGCTGGTCTCGAGCAAGCAAAAGCAGTGTTCCATCACCATGACTTCGCTTCCTTACAAGGTGGCGGACCACTCGGACATCGGTGACATCCCGTTGGCCAACTTTCATCGTCATCAACCATCCAATGATGACGACTCTCTCAGCAGTGCGCCGCCAGCACATTTCCTTCATCATCCGCGCGCTGATGATCTAAGCGGCCAGGCCAGCTACGAGTATCTCAAGAATGGACACCACCCCGTACACCATGACAATGCTAGCGCCAGCGGCAGCGGCAGTAACGGCGACTCGTCCAGCGCCACCAGAAACGGTTGGAACAACCACGACACCCTCGTCGAGCGCACGCAACGTCCCACCAAAATCGGTCTTCCCGTCCATCACGATCCGTTTGAACCTCCTCAGGCGCCTTTTGCAAGTGCCGATGCTCTCAACGGACGCAACAGTCGAGCTGGCTCGATCGCCAGCTCCGCCGACGAATCCGACGACTTTGACTGGGATACCTCGAGCGGCCAGGACGACGACGACGATGAGATGCGTACACGCAAGGGAGCCAAGGTCACCCGGGCTAGACGCGGTCGAAAGGTGTACCTTGCCTGCATCCGCCTTGCCCGTCCCGTTCGCATCCTTCTTGCCGGCCTGATCGGCACCGCCATCTGCCTCGTGCCCTTCATCGTCGTCACTGCCACCGACGATCAGTCTCCTGCCCGTGCTCAGGTGGTCGTCTGGAGCATCTGGATCTCCATCATCTGGGCTGCCAGCTGCGGGACATTCCTCATTGTCGACTGGATCCCGCCTCTTGCGCTTCGACTCGTCATCGCCGTCTACGGAAAAGCACCCGAGATTGTCAAGACGTACATCGAAGCTTTCATGGCCACCACCCTCTACTTTAAACTCGTCCTCTGCATCACCTGGGCGTGGATCAGTCTCGGCGGCGTTCTCGCCATTCGCTACTCGTCCTCCTCTAGGCCCACCTACTGGCGTACCATCTTCAAAGTCATCCGTGCTCTCTTTGCCACCAGCTTTATCCTGCTTGTGGAAAAGATTGCGCTCCAGTCCATCGCCATCAACTTTCACAAGACCGCCGTCAAAGACCGTCTCGAACAAAACCAAAAGGCGCTTAGGGCACTCGATAAGCTTCATGAGTCCAAGTATCTCATGCAGAAGCGTCGCTTCAAACCCGCGCGCAGTCGTCCCGCTTCGCCCGGCTACAAGCAGGCCTATGGGCTGCACTCGGCCAAGCAGTCCCGAGACGGACTCGGCGGCTACTTTCCTCCTTCGCAGCAGGACCGTCCCGAAGATCAGGCCGAGAACAGCGAGAAGCAGGCTGTTGCTCAGCACGAGCATCATCATCATCACCACCCGCACCTGCCTGGGCATCGCCACGACGGCACTCGCACGCCCAACGAGCACGACGTTCAGAAGCAGCAACGCAAGACCAACATCGCCTCCCAGATCAGCGAGGCGATCGCCATGGCTACCATGAAGGACAGCAAGCTCTACAAGGGAAGCTCCCTCGGCTCGCAGCGCTCAGCACGCAGGCTCGCCAAGCTGCTCTTCACCAACCTCGCCGATCACAAGTCGACGCTCGTAGCCGAAGACTTCGTGCCCTACTTTAGGAACGAGCAAGATGCCCGCGAAGCTTTCAATCTGTTCGACGCAGATCGTAACGGCGACATCAGCAAGGAAGAGATGCGCGAGGCGGTCCAGCGTATCTACCGCGAGAGGCGTGCTCTCTCGACATCCCTCAAAGACATGTCGTCCGCCATCAACAAGCTTGACGGTGTCCTCTTGTTCGTTGGCGTCATCATCGTCGTCTTTATCTGGCTTCTCATCTTCAACAGCGACTCAACCGTCTCCAACATCGTACCCCTCTCCACCTTCGTCGTCGGCTTCTCCTTCATCTTTGGCAACTCAGCCAAGAACATCTTTGAGAGCATGATCTTCATCTTCGCAACGCACCCCTACGATGTTGGTGACTTGGTCTGCATCGACGAGGAGTGGATGTTCGTCAAGGAGTTTGGTCTGCTTTCCACGACCTTCCGCACCACGACAAACTCGGAGATCGTGGCGCCGAATGCGATGTTAGCGACGCAAAAGTACATCTACAACTCGCGACGCAGTGGCGCACAGTGGGAAGTGACACTCATCCAAGTTGGATTCGAAACATCGCTCGAGACGCTCGACCAGCTTCGCTCAAAGCTGCGAGCGTGGACCAAGGAGAACGACCGCGACTTTGGCGGTCCACTCGATCTCAACTTCAACTCGATTTCGCAGCAGAATGCCATCGAACTCGTGGTAGCCTTCGAGGCCAAGAGCAATTTCCAGGAGTGGGGCTTGCGATGGGAACGCAGGACGAAGCTGATGAAGCGCATCAAGACGGCGTGCGAGGAGCTCAACATTGCCTACTCGATGCCCCCCCAGCCGATCACGTTCCAGCCCAAATCGGGTCCGGCGCCTTTCAAATTTGGCAAAGCCACGAGCCCTCGACAGACGCAGCAGCGTCAGCCGCAGCAGCCATAGCAGTATCAAGTCCGCAGCGTCATTCGTCCCTTCTTGCATTGCATCTCACCTTCCAGTATCATTTCTCGATCCAGAGCATTTCACATCATTACAATCGCATCCTCGTTTCAGCTTATCGACGGATGATCGCATTCTCACAGTGTTGACACAGAAACGCTGAAGAACATTCAACCGGCGGAGGAGATTGCCTAGATACAGAGACTATCGAGATGCCTTTTTGGCTGCGCGCCACCGTCTCCTTCGAATTGACCATCGCGTGAAGAGTCATACAACGCAGACCAAACTCCTTGACGAACATCCACTCCCCGTCGATGCAGACCAGATCACCGCTGCCCGACCGAGAAGCTCTGTTTCGCGAGTTAGATGCTTATGCGGCGGACAAGCCGGGCAAGTGAGGTGCCGACGGCGTGAGCGTTGACGAGGCTTTGACGTGGGACTCCAGGGACGATTTTTTAAAAGCTGTTATGCCGTCAGACTTTCCGCCTTCGAAAATCTTGCCAGCCTTGACGCGTTCGGGTTGAGATCAACACCTAACCTACCGGGCGAATGAAGACGCGCAGGGAGCCAGCGTATCCGTAATTCGAGCCGACACGCGTGTCTGTGTTGATCTACAAGGTGCGTATCGGAATCGGGCCACTGCGCTTTAGCACTCATCTGCGCACACCGAGAAAAGGCGGAGAGATTCTCAACCTTTGCGCTTGGATCAACACCATCACCATCCGTCTACACTTCGCGCACCACTCACACCATGCGCGAGCTCATCACATTCGCCGTCGGTCAGGCGGGTAACCAGATCTCGTCCGCCTTCTGGCAAAGCATTCTCAACGAACACGGTCTCGACGGCACCGGTCGATACATCGGTGACAATGAAGCCGAACAGCTCGCTAGGGTAGGCGTCTTCTTCGAGCCTTCCGGACAGGAGGGCAAGTTTGTGCCTCGATCGATTCAGGTCGACTTGGAGCCAGGAACCATGGACACCATCCGATCCGGTCCTCTCGGTAAGCTCTTCCGCCCCGACAACTACATCAACGGCGAATCCGGCGCAGGAAACAACTTCTCCAAAGGCTACTACACCGAAGGCGCCGAATTGCTCGACCAGGTGCTCGACGTAGCACGCAAAGAAGCTGAAAAGGCCGACATGCTCCAAGGTTTCCAGCTTGTTCACTCGCTCGGTGGTGGTACTGGTTCCGGTCTGGGCACTAACCTGCTCACCAAGCTGCGTGAAGAGTTCCCCGATCGAATGCTAGCAACCTGGTCCGTTCTGCCTTCCCCCAAAGTATCTGACACCGTCGTCGAGCCATACAACGCCACGCTGTCGTTCCACCAACTCGTTGAAAACTCCGACATGACCTTCTGTCTCGACAACGAAGCGCTGTACGACATTTGCCAGCGCACACTCCGCACCAAGAACCCCACCTACTCCGACCTCAACTCGATCATCTCGTATGCCATGTCGGGCTGCTCGACGACGCTGCGATTCCCTGGCCAACTCAACTCGGACTTGCGCAAGATGGGTGTCAACCTCGTCCCCTTCCCCCGACTCCACTTCTTCACCACCGGCTTCGCCCCCTTGGTCGCACCGGGCTCCAAAGCCTACCAGTCGCTCAAAACGTCGGAACTCATCGCCCAAGGCTACGACCCCAAGAACATCATGGCTGCCATCGACCCACGACACGGCAAGTACCTCACCGTGGCCGCCATCTTCCGTGGCAAGGTCAACGCGCGAGACGTCGAAAACGAGATGTACAACCTGCGCGAGAAGAACCCCGCCGGTTTCGTCGAATGGATCCCCAACAACGTGCTCACCAGTCTGTGCGACATTGCTCCACCGCAGCTCAAGATGTCCGCCACGTTCATTGCCAACACCACCTCGATCCAGGAGTTGTTCAAGAGGACCCACGACCAGTTCAGTCTGATGTTCAGGAGGAAGGCGTTCTTGCACTGGTACACCGGAGAAGGGATGGACGAGATGGAGTTCACCGAGGCCGAGAGCAACCTGATGGATCTCATTGCCGAGTATCAGCAGTACGAGACCGCCGGCGTGGACGACGAGGGCGACGAGGTGTACGAGGGGGAGTATCAGGAGGAGGGCGTAGAGGGCGACGGGCAGGTGTATGCCGATGATTCGGTGCAGTATGCCGATCAATGATAACGGTCTCTTGTAGTTTGTCTCCCACTCCTTTGTACCATCGATCCGCCTCTCAAAATGACACTTTATCGAGTCACCTTATCGTTGGTGTCAGTCACGCTTCGAGATGGAGCGCAAGCTCTCCAAACTGGCGAACCAAGCTATCTCGATCCCAGACAGCCTCGCTGTTGACCCTTCGATCGACGTTCCACAACTGGCTCGGCGAGAGACCCACCGGATAGTGTGCCTCTCCCAGCAAGTTCCCCTGCGTACCGTGCTTCAGACTCAGCAGCAACACGGCGTGTTTCCACTCGCGCGTCCTCGGATGCTGATACATCATCTTCGAGAACGCCAGGTACGACAACCGATCAGCCGGGTCTCGGAGTAGCGTAAAGCGTGTACCCGGCGCGGCGATGTGAGCGCGGGCGCGGTCAAGCGACTCGTCAGACCAGGGCAGGACGGGTGTGAACCAGCCAGCGGGCAGACGCGAGTGGCGTTCGACGTCGTGCACGTACTCCTGCGTGAGATCGGCGTCGTCGAGATGGTCTTGGATGTCCGGATTGAGGTCCAAGTCGAGACCGGCGTCTGTGTGTGCGGCACGACAGACGGAATGAAGCAGACTGAACACGACAAGGAGGAGACGCAGGACGGATATGGCGGATCTCATGGCGGTGGTCGACGTAGGTGGCTTCCCCTTCCTGGCGGACGCTTCAAGTAGTGCTCTTTATAACGGTTTGGCAATGAGGATGAGACGCCTAGCCAGCCTCAAGCGTCTGCCCAGTTGTGATGGCGTGGGACACCTCGGGTATTTCCGACTCAGCATTCAGCCTGGAACCGACAACACAGGGACGGCAACATCGTGGGAGAGAGGCATTGATTTAAACTTGGCCAGAAACGACACGCAACTGAGGGACGGAAATGATCTGCTGCGACAACTTTCTCGACGCCAGTACTCCTCCGATATCGCTTCAGATCGCTTCCTCCTGCGAGAGTGCGCTGTTGCTGTCTATGGATCAACCACACGCAAGTGGCCGAACTCGCTCTGCAGGCTTCTCCAATTCTCGCTTGCCTCGCTCCAAACATGATCCATAAAGTTCCTATCGTATCCCGGTGCGATCCCCTCTCTGACCCTCGTATGACCGATCGGTATCACCCTTCCGTCCCTTGGATACAATCTGAAGAGCAACAGCGAGCGATAGCTCTCTCGGGTCTCGGCGTTCATTCCCACGCCGGTCGACATGTACAGCCGGGAGCCATCGTCGGCTCGATCGGAAACGGGAAGCATGCGCATGGTGCGGTGCTGCAGCTGGATCGTGAACGTGGCGAGCTGGCTGGGATCGTAGAGGTTGGCAGGACCGAGTGTGCCAGTGGGGAGCTGGAAACGTCGTTCGACCTCGAGCATCGACTCTCGTAGACGTGCGATGGCGAGCTGATGAGCTTGGGCAGCTTGGGCAGCTTGCGCGGCGGCAACGGCGGCTCGAATTTGCCGGATGCGCTCAACATCGTTTCGATAGATCGTCAGGGCAGGCTCGGGCAACGGCTGCCGAGCCCATACTTGCAGCGTTACCAGGAGGAGAGTGAAGAGGAGAAGAGGAAGGCCGAAGCGTGAGGTGAGCATGGCTGCAAGAGCTTTCTCAAGGGAGCGTGGGAAGTTGTGAAGTTGTGAAGATGGCTGCTGCGACGAGGTGCTCCTTTTATGCTCTGGTCAATGGCGCTTCGCCCTCTCGCAGCCGCAAATGTTTGCTACCAAGTCAAGCTTTCGTTCTCATCTGGCGCTGTCAGCCCACACGAGGCGCTCGACCCCCGTTGTGACCGGTTCTAACGAGGCCAACCTCCCACACACCCCATCGCTTTTAATCATCTTCTGTTGCAAAGTCTCTTGCAGAGGTTGTAGACGTCATTGTTCAACCATGCAGGGATGCTCCCCTACGTCGATCTGACAATCCCGGTCAGCCCACGCAACCGCTCGAGCTCGTCCAAAACGACCACCTCTGGCAACTTCCTGATCTTGGCCGCTGCATTATGGTTCTTGAGTCTGAGCCAACCCACCATCGTCGGGGGCTCGTTCGACTTTAGATGCATCAACACCAGTCCGCTGCGCGAATCCCATCCTTTCGCCCTCATCCCCATGCGCCCTGAGAGAATGGCGGCAGCGTCGCGATTCGGCTTGACAAGCGAGACGGCAAGATGAGCTTCCGACTCATCCGTACCGAGATGAAGCACGCTCGGATTGGCGACCCTGCCATTCGCGAACAAAAGACCTAGCAGCGTCTGTCGTTGCTTGGGATGGTACTTGACATCGATCCAGTACTTGTATTGACGGGTGCCAAGGTGGCCCCGATGTGCAAGGCGGTGGATGAACTCCAGGACTCGCTCGCTGACCTCGCCGTTGCTGATCGAGTCTTCGAAACCCATCTGGCGGTTGATCTTGGGTCGATTGGGATCAGGTGCCAGAACGGCGTACTGGAATGCAACAAGAAGCACGATACAGAGGAGAGTTGATAGCGTTCGCATATTCTCTCGGTCTAGCGGTAGGACGAGGCAGACGACCGTGCTGACAATACTGTGTCCCCTTGGTTCACTTATACGAAAGCTGTGTCCCACGAACAAGCTAAACGAAGCAACAACTTAGCAACCAAGCTTCATAAGCTCTCAATCGTGATCCGCACAGGTGCTCCCACGGTGCATGACAACCAAGCAAACCTCAGAGTTCACATTCATCATCATTTGGGTCAACTCCGAGACAAATCAGCTCCGAAGCAGCAAGGACCTACGGATTGTTCGAGCTAAGGAACGAAGAATTCAGGGCCGGAAAAATGCGATCCACGTCTCGCCGAAGTTCGCGCTCTTCGACGTGAGGATGACATGCTGACGTCGACGCCGGGCGCTCGCAGACAACCGGTGCAGTCGGAACAAGACTCGAAAGTGCTCAGAGCTTGCTCATCCTTCGAGGTGGACATCCGATCCTGAACCCGTGACCCGACTAGCATCGTCGATTGGGCTGGGCGCATCCAGCCATACCGACACGTCCCACTGTCGCCTGAGCTTGACGGTGTGCAAGTTTTCTCACGCTTGGATTGCGAAGCAGCATCATCAGAAGCTAGTGCTCAAGGTGAAGCTTGATGGTTCGACGTCCCTTCAACAACTCGAAGACCAAAACGAGATGGGCGCCTCGACTAGACATGGCCAATACTCCTTCCGAGCCGCCCCGCAATACTCTCCAGCGTGTCCGGGCTACTCCATTCACGAACCACTCTTCGCGCCTCGTCCTCGTCCCTTACCATCTCGATGCCGGCGATCCTGAACGGATGTCTTCTCGCCTCGTCCAACGGTGCCTCGTAAAACGCCACAAGTAATCCGTGCCTCGAAGCGGACGTCCTGTGTACGCCAAGTGCCCTTTCGAGCTCCTCAGTCATGATGGGAGCCGCGACATAGAGCTTCTTCTTGATGCGAAGGTCGAAATCGGGCTCGTCAACGACGGTATCAAGCCACGTCACGCCGGGCATGGTGAGGTGCTGACCTGACATCCACCGGATCGCCGCTCTCTCCGCCGGCGTCAGGATGCGTTGCAGGGGTACGTTGGACTTGAGGTTGAACTTGGTCGAAAGCATGGAATGGACGACGTCCGATCGAGCGACGGGCATATGTAACAGGATCGGATCCAGCTCGCGAATTGCTGATGTACTGGAAGACGGATGCTGAAAGCTGCTCTCGAGGACGATAGGTCTCGCCAACGAAGAGCCTGGAACGACGCTGCTTCGTAGCGCGGGGTGCTGCAGTGTCAAGTCGAGGTCGATGATCGGGGCCTGGCGTGCATCCGTGGCTGACGAGGGACCCCCTTGCGTGGAGGAGACGGGACGCGCCACGACACTGGCTGAGAGTGTGGTGAGGAGCAGCTGCAGATGACAGGTGATGCGCATGACAGGCGTGGGACTGCTTTTCGAATGGAGGAGGTTGAAGCCATGCCCGTCGTGAGCCGTATATGTATTCTCACGCCTGCTGCCTTGTGCGTTCCTCGCTTCCCCAGCGAAACTCTCTCTCGCCGCACGCCGGGGCCTCCTTGTGAACGTCCAAGCAGGAGCCGTCGCTCGGAAGCCTAAGTCTAACGGAAACAACGTCGACAAGGCAATACCGGGCATGATCTGCGGCCCGGCCGGCCTGGTGGCCGGTATCCTTTGTGGCCGAGTGGCTTAGTAGTACAGCAGGCGCAGCCGACATCCGTCTTTCGGCCCACGCCAAGAAGCTGATTTGACGCATAGGCTGGCAGTCAAGCCCACTCAAGCGCATCAAGCCCAAGACACCATTCAGTGGGAACGGCTCGGTGTCTTTCCGATCGCATCGGCGAATTCAAATACCACCAAAATGAGGTGTGGTTGCTTCGTGTGAAGTGAAGAGCGACTTCGGTGCTCACTCGGTCCTACTTCCCTGTCACAGCCCACAACGAACGTCTCAGAAGCCACATGCAGGGGCTAGGAGGAGTGGATGTCACAACCCCCAACTGTGCACGGCTCAGAGTGGACGTCGTGAACTGTGTGTGCCCGACAGGTATGAAATCAAGGCCAAGGTCACATGTTGAGCGGCGAGTGTTGCAATCCAATTACGTCGACTAAGCATGGGACGCCAGTCCCATGCATTCCTGCAGCAGCTTTCGGACGGTTTCTACGTATGTCGGCATTTCAGTTGCCGCCTTCAACGGTCGTAACCCCTTGCTGGACTCGAGCTGCCTCGCAAGAGCTTCAGAGCGTGAGAATGAAAAGATATAAGCTCAGCTCAGATGGACGACTTTGCCACTGCACGCGGTCGCTCAAACGTTCCTCAAGATGAGATTCCTGCGCTCTATTGTCCTTCTGACCGCTGTACTCTTCGTCACTGTCGGATTCAGCTATGGTCTTCCTGGGCTCCCTGCAGATGCATCGCAGGTGAAAGCGATTGCAGACGTAATCAAAGAGGCGCCATCAAGCATTCTGCCACCGGCTCACGTTGCCAAGAGGTTCGCCATCTTCGCACACCTGGAAGGCGATCCTCGCAGACCCTACGCTATCTATCATCAGCTCCAAAGCCAAGCCTTCTATCGCATGATGATCGAGCAGTACTTTCACGAGAAGATGCGAGAGATGTACCACAATGCGCAAAGGTCTGGCTCTTCAACCAAGGCGATCAGCATCAACGTACCGGCGAGCACTATCAAGATGGTGAAGACGGCAGACGGCGGCACAGGGATCTACCTCAACTACGCCGAGGACGGACACAAGACGTACGATCAGCTGATCGATGAATTCTGGCGAAACAATGCCGACATCTTCGCCAAGAACTATCTAGCGAGGATCAACGACGGACGAGAGCTCAAGTACGACGGCCATCTTTTCGCCAGCTTGTACTACGAGCTACCAGCTGACAAAAGGGCATACTTCTCCAGCCTGAAGCCGGACGACGCAGCGCAAAAGTACCATAAGCACTTGCTGAAGGTCTATGAGCTGGGCGTGGACAAACATGTCATGCCGGCTTTGACCAAGAATGGACCTGACGACCTTCGTCGGATGTCAAGCGGCGAGTCATCTAGTTCGGGAAGGGGCTTGTGGATCGAACGTCGTTGAAGATCTTTAGGTACATCCCTTTGTAGTAGCGCTACTTCAATGACCCGCATCTGATTGCTTCGATTCTGCCTAGTCTGTCCGAAGCGCTATATACACCCACAGTTATCAAGCAGTAGGCCTGAGATAGTCGCTCAAAGCCGTCACCCGTTTCCCGTCCTCGAGCATGTCCTCCACATCCTCCCTATCCAGCACGTCGTGCAGAGCATATGCGTACCAGCTCGCCGCCGGCCTTTCACCACTTTTGATCGCCACAAACGCCCAAGCCACCTTATCACTCGGCGCCCGCTCGAGCACCACCGTCTTGAAGCGATCGTTCAGAATGGGCATCGCAAAGATGCGTGCCTTGTGATCCACGGTCGGGGCAACAAAGATGACCCTCTTGAGGTCGATCTGCGTCTGCAGCGTGTTTCGAAGCAAGCTGAGATGGATCGGCTGTATCTCAGGCATGGGCTGAGCCATTCTCAGCGTCGACGGATTGATGCGCAGCCGGTCTAGCTTGTATCTCATGGTACGCCAGAGGTGATACAGCTCCTGTTCTGGAACAACGGCGGTATCGAGAGGTGGCACAAGAGCCATCTGCGGCTCGAATCCAGGAGGATGGCTCGCTGGGGCTGGCTGTCTTTGAAGAGGCTGAGACGAGGAAGGATCACGGACTGGATCGATCTGCATTGGTGCAGCAGTGGCGCCTCTCAGCGGATAAGCGTCTGGAGCGACCAAACGGTGGGACGGCACATAGAGGAGGGGCGAAGATTCATCGTGGCCGGTACCGTGCTGGGATGTCGAGGCTACGTCCTCATCTCGTCCGGACGCGAGTGCAAGGCTGACCAACAGACATGCAGGTACGAGGAGACGAACGAAAAGTGGTCTCATGAGTCGCATGCTGCGCTTGTGGTGAATGGAAAGGCTTACAAGCAGAGATGGGTGCAGCGTGCCGCTCTTTTCATTCTCGAAGATGACTTTATAGCTTCCTCGCTCGCCAAGTAACGCTGAACGCTATGCTCTGTTCTCGCCGCGCGAACCAAAGTCCATCAAGTTATGGCTTTTCGATACTTTCATGATGGCGGCACAAGCCACAGCGCCACCTTCACAAGCATTTGTCAAAGTCACACGCCTGTGGGACCTCGGAGATCAACATGTTGTTAGGGCCTTCCTCGGACTGTCAAATGCTCTCACGGACTCCACTGACGAGTCCATAGCTTCTTCATTGACTGTGACCAACGCATTCAGAGGCTGCAACTCTTTGTGGCGCAACAAGTGAATCGATGTAGGCTGCGACTACGAACTTTGACGTCTTCGCGTCCACCTCTGATCATAATGGATGCGTGAGAAAGTGATGAAGACTCTTCACATCACTGCTCGACACCATTTTCTGCGCAAGCTCCATCTCGTCTGGCTCCAGATGCGATACATACGCGTACCATTCGATCCGACTCGGATTGCTGTTACGCGCGGGATGCACCTGCAGCAGCACCCAACTCTTCCTTCCTAGTTCCCGATCGGAGTTCCTCGAGTACGGAACGGCCAGAATGCGTCCTTGACGATCGGGAGAAGCGTCGAGAAAGATGGCGTCCTGGTTGTCTTTGGTGAGCTGTAGCCACGCTCTCAGAAGTCGGAGGTGAGGGATGGCAGTGGTGCTGGGTGGGGGACTGACGCGTAGGGTTCTGGGATCGCGACCGTGCTCGACGAGGCGATGGCTTAGTCGGGTGAATGCGTTGAAGCGTTGCTGAGCTGTTGCGGCTGTTGCCTGGACTTCAGGTACACGAAGATCGTCAGCGTTGGCGAAGATTCGCTCCTCTGGCGTGCTCTGTGGTGAGCTGTGCTGGGTGGACCATCCTGAAGAGGAGGTAGACGCTTCCAATTCGTTGTTGGAAGTTTCGTCCTCGTTGGCTGCCGTCACAAAGACGCAGTAGAGAGCAAGGCAGACGAGAAGCCATATCATAATTGGCTTTACAGCCAGGGTCAGAAGCTTCATGGTGCGTTTGTGTAACGAATACGGTCGAGGAGAGGTCGGACCCTGGCAATCCTTTTATCCACTCTCAAGACGTTCGATCCATGCTCCAGCTCCGTTCTCGGCACATCGAACGCGTGACCCTCCAGCCATGGTTGCTTCAGTATTGAACGCATCCTTGCTACGTGTGATGAAAGCGATGTCGCATGCTTGGCGGTCGCCTCTTTAGCCAGTGAGCGCTACGGTGATGGTGAACACGGTGGTCGAAAGTACTGTTGGAGCAAATAAGAAAGGTCACTGACAACCACAGGATCGACTCGACGTTCACACGGTCCCGACCAACTCCGATGTCGACAACAGATGAAAAAGACAGTCCTAAGCTCACATGATGCACACAGACGAGCTCAGCAGTCATTGTCGTCCTGCTGGAGGCACTGATTGTCAGCCACTCGTTTCATTGACAATTGCATGCCTGCATACAACGAGTTGCCAAGCCAGGACTCGCTCGCTGCCTCATAGACCGGGAAAGTTGCCGCGGAGCAAACCCTCGAGCCGTTGCGAAACGAGACCGCTCAGTCCAGAGTTCACGCCCGCTCCATCAATAGCCCTTCGCAAAGCCTCCATACTGCCTATGTGGTTTACCTTGAGAAAGCCGTTCAGACCGATCTCCAAATCCGGAGAGCGTCTCACCGTAATGATGCCCATGTGAGCCTCTGGTGAGCTTCCCTGCGTTCCGAGCAAGCCACGCGCATGACCATGCGGGAGAACAAAGGCGTACCTTCGACTATACGGAGTCGTTTCGATGAGAAGCAGATTGCGCGCTCCGTCGTCGTTCCTGAGCATATCGTGCACACGGTTCGCGGTCCACTTGTGCAGAGGCGCCGCTACCAGGAGTGGCTCAACGATTGGCTGAAGGTCGAGGTATCGCAGTCGGTTGCGGACGGATTGGGCTGGGTATTGAAGCTGTTGGGGTGGCCAGAACTCGGGTTCGACCGCAGGGATGATGGAGGCCGGCGGAGCGATGACGGTGCATGGCCAGGAAACGGTGAGGTAAAGGCAGATGATTGGGATGGGAGACAGCTTGAGGACGTTGAAAAGCTGCATGTTTGCGAAAGGGTTGGTTGAGCTGGAAAAGGAAGGCCCGAGACGTCGAGAGCTGGTGGAGGGTCTATTTAAACCAAAGATCACCACGCATTGTCAGCGCTATTGGGACCCGAGCGGAAGATTGCCGCACGCAAGCCAAGAACAGTACAACGTCCGTATCGTCTCACGAACCAAAACTGGTCATTTGTACGTCGCGTTGCGTAGTGTCAGCAACTCCCTGTCGTGCAACTGCTTTGCTGTGGTGCAACGAAGTCGCACCAAAATGATGATGCAGAGCAAGCGACAACCACGATCCATGACTCGCTCGACAAGAGGACAACGCACAAATGGCGAATTGTGACGTTGTACAGACTCGGTGCCTGATACGAAACAGCAAGTGATACACCAAAGTGATGTTGCTCGTCTCGAAACTACAACGATGCATGATTCGCTCGGCGAGAGGACCATTTTTGAGATGTGATCAGCGTGACGTTGCTCAAAATCCGTGCCTGATACCATCCAGCAAGTGATACAGATCATGCGAGAACGGCATCCCCGTATTCGGCATCCCTTTCGCCCTCGCAATAGCCCACTGCAGCGCATTCCGATCGCCCACCCCTCCACCCTCACAAACCCGTTCAAATCGATCCTACTCCCACTCCTCTTCACCGTAATCAACGCAAACCTAGCCGCATTTCCCTCACCCCTTCATCCGAAGAACCTCCCCGCCTGTTCGGGCGGGATGATCACCGCGTTCATCGGACCGTCCGCGGTCGAGGTGAGGTAGAGAAGATTCTTGTGATGCTGATTGGCGTGGAGAAGGCCACGAATGTTGTCAGCTGCGAAGCCGTTGAAGGCTTGCGGGAGTTCCTCGACAAAGATGCGGGGCTCGAAGCCGAGGTGGATGAGCCCGAGACCGAAGGTGTTGGGGTGCGGGTAGAGGGCGGAGAGCGGGAGGGGGGCTGGCGTGACGGGCGGGACGATGCTGTTGCCGGGGAGAACGACTGGGAAGTAAGGCGGCGTGGCTACTGAGGGCCAGCCGAGAATCGGGCTCAGGCGGACGATGGCAGCGAGAGCAAAGGGAACGGAGCGGTAGTTAAACATGGTGCTGGATGGTGTCGTTGCGATCGGTGACGGAGAAGCTTTGACTGACGACTCATAGCTTGGAGAAGTGCTGAGCGAGATCAATGCCGAACCAACGGGATCGAGTGTCACACTGGTCTCCTCATCGACAGCGGATTGCTCCGTTTGGTCAGGCTGAAAGTCATTGTCTTCATTCACGTTGACAAAGAGTGGCTTGACAGCGGAAGCCATGAACGTAAGTACTGAGATCGTGCCAATCACAAGCTGTCGTTGACAATACAACGGGAGAAGAAATTGAGTGGGAGCAATTGAGTGACATCGCAAAATGCGACCGGGAAGTGTGAAGATCCAACCTTGTCGTCGTTCGCCAATCGTCGCCTACGGCACCTGCTTCACCACGCCCCGCAACTCATTCACATGAGGTGAGGCAGGGTCTCGAACAGCTCATGCGTGCTAACCACCGTACCCCTGCCCACACCGTACGCCGGCTGTGGGTGCTGGCTCAACCGCTGTTCCACCTCGGGAGCGTTCTCCACCGCGGCAAAGCCGTTGATGTGCACGTTGGGAGCTCTGTGGCCTGGAGTCACCGAGACGAACGCGAAGACGCGGTAGTGATCTCGGTCGTATGCGGTCCTCACGGGGAATGCGGCGGTGAAACCCTGACTACCCTGTTGTCGAAAGTGTGGGCCGCCGAGAACCACCAGTCGTCGAGTGTGGGCATCTTCACGGAGAGCCTGGATGACTTGGTCGTCGCTGAGGATGGGGTTGGCGAGTGGGGTGACTCGAGCGGAGGAGTATTGGGTGTTGCCGATCCAGCCCTGGTGGAGAAGGTCGGCGAGGGTGGAAGGGAATTAAGTACGACCCATGTCTCGGCCGTGGGAAGGGATCGGCTGGAGAGGGTAGTTGTACGTGGCCGCAGCGACAAGGGCGGGGAGCACGAGGCCGAGGAGGGCGACCATTCGGAAGAACGACAGCGAGTTGACGAGCATCTTGGGAGGGCGGCAGTGCAAAAGCTGGGAAGACGAGACGGGTAAGAGTGAGATGAGGGAGATGGATGTAGAAGAGAGCAGACTGGAGCTGGACCAGACGCTCCTTTTATGTCTTTGATGTTTTGCTGAGGCCTGTTTCGAAGCGAGGACGAAGCTTCTTGCTCGTCCAGAGCTTCTCCCCGTTGGTCGAAGGAACACATCTTTTGGTGACTGGTATCGTCTGTAGCTGAGCTGCCACCGCTACCCATTTGATCCATTTCTGATCTCCCACTCAACGCGTGGTGACAATCATTCTGGTGTTGAGTGCCAAGGCAACGTCGGAGGGACTCATCGCACGCGGTGGGCCACGTTAACCAATCCACCCGTTCATCGTGCTGCGACTGAAGAGGAGCATTGATTCAATCTCGCCCTTCATCTCCCGGCGTCTGTTCCAGCACCAGCCCAATGAAAAGTTCATCGCCTGCACGGACAGCGAGATTGACTTGGTGTGGCGAGAATGAGGAGAGTGGTGGGGACGCCCACCATCCGTTCGCCCGGCCAGTGGGACCTTTTCGAGTAGCCACCACTCAACCGATCCGTCTCTTTCTCTCCCACGTCAACGCGTGCTCGTAGTGGTGAGGTAGCCTATACGCCAGCAACGCCTGACAATGTACGTCGTGCGAATCAATTTGCCTGGCCACATTTGCGGTGGGACGCTCGTGGGCATGAGCGGTGGGCATTTCACCCCACTGCGCCACCTGCGAACGCGATGAGGTGGTGGCCGGTGAGCTGACGAGCTGCTTGTGCGCCGGTCTCGCTCCCGCTGTACCTGCATAACCAACTCTCATCGCGAGCTTGCATCGCTTTAGCATGACATGAGCGACAATCACACGATGAGCGTGTCTGATCGCCCTCCCCCGAGCAAAGATGTCAAATTGCGCAGCTTACCAACCAAGAAGAAAAAAATCTCGTTGCAAATTCAGACCCCAAAAAAAAAAATCCTTCTCCACCGCGATAAGCATGTAGCAACCGCCGACGAAGAACCCACACCTGATCTCCCTCACGCCCACTCCTCATCCTTCCTCTTGCTCCTCATCCTTGGCGGAAGGGGGAGCGAAAAGCGAAAGAAATCGAGAGGCGCGGGGGCGTATGTTTCCCGAATGAGAAGTTTTCCGGTGGTGCTTTTGCTTTTCGATCTTGCCCGCAGCCGGGGGAGGCGAAGGAATTGGCGCTTCTGCTTCCCTTTGGATGGTGCTTAGGCGTTGTGTTGGGTCCACATTCGCACGTCTCGCACAGCCTCGGGGCACGTTTCTAGGTATTGTCAGCACTTTCCAGAGCAGATCGACTGTCCATCTCTCTCTCTCTTACTTGCCCTTGGGCGCGGTGGGCAGGGCGAACGCCCTCTTCCTCCTCTTCCCCGCTTGTTCGAATCCTTTGACTCCGGGCAGATCTCGACCCAGTGCATCAGGCTTCTTGACCTGGTAGATGCGCACGATCCAGTTCTCGCTCGTAAACGCCTCATCGAGATACTCCAGCTCGGGGCTCTTACTCGGTCCTGGACTCTGCCTGACCCTGTCCATCCCCGGCCTTCCACCGAACAAATCGTTGAAGCGGTAGTAGCTCATCTTGTACAACAGACTCTCGCGCATCGTCTTTGTCGCGCCGTCATCCACCTTGTACTCCCCCCTCGGCGTAAAGTAGTCCACCTCGCGCACCTCGTCAGGCCACACGCCCTGCGCGATACGAATCATCCAGAGATACTTGTTAATGTCATCCCCGCTGAAACCTAGAAGCCCGCCAAAGATGATCAGAACGTAGTCCACATCGTGCTTTCGCAAGATGGGGTAGGATTTCTCCTCGTTCGAACACATCGCTTTCCCCACGGTGGCGATATGCGTGTTGTTCCACGTATTGTTATCGACGAGCGTAGGTCGGTCAGCCATACCCGAGATTTGATAGCCGTAGTCCCACCACGACATGACCTTGGCGTCCGAGGCGGTGTTCTGACGAAGCCAGTAGTAGGCCTCTCGGAAATCGTCGATGATGTGCTGCGAGCCGTCGGCGTTGCGTGACGCGAGCACGACCGAGGGCGAGGAGTAGGCGGTGGACGTGACGAACGTGCAGTGCAAGACGAAGACGAGGAGGAGCAGGAGGGAGTAGATCGTGACAAAGAAGCGAGAATCGAGGCCGAAGATGCCGAATTTGGCGCTGGTGAACGTAGAGGCGCCAAAGACCGGTGAGGCGGGTCGAGGGGTCTCCACCTCAGACGAGATGTCTGTGGTCGATGCTTCTGTGGCTGCCGCCTTGCGAGACCGTGTCGACCGAGCTACAGCATCCTTGTCGCTGTCGCCAGCGTCACCTTGCACAGGAGTAGGCTCCTTCGGATCGAGATACGTCTGCAACAGCGTGCTCATCGCAATCGCTGCACTGACGCAAACCACGGGCGTCAGCGTCAGCATCAGCCTCACCATCACTCCCGCAAAGTAGCTCGCCATCACCGCGTAGATGATCACAAACACGTGCTCGTCCCTCAGCTCCTTGAACAGCAAAAACACGCCGACGGGGAAGAGGAAGATGAGCATCTCCAGATCGAAGAAGAACGCCGGCCAGGCGGGGGGCTGGTGTTCCGAGACCGAGGCGATGATGGGGACGTGCTTCTTGGCGTAGGCGGTGTCCCAGAGCGAATAGAAGCGTCCGGTGAAGGGTGCGACGTAGCCGGCGTACGTGAGGGCTATCAGTGCGCCAAACGCGAGGGCAGCAACGACGATGACGAATCCGACGAGGAGCAGCTTGAACTGCTTGCTGGGCACGTGCGATCGGACAAGCTCGACGAAGGCGACGAGTTGAAGGAGACCAAAGACGCCGAGCGCGGCCATGTGCTCGCTGGTGCGCACGGGCTGGAAGCCGACAAAGGGCACCTGCATCGACGCGAGGGTGCCGAGCGCGTAGAAGCTCGAGTACGATACATAGAGCCGCGAGCTGAACCTTCCCATCAGCAGCAGCACGAGGGCGTGAAGCGGGATCATGTTGGTGATAAAGACGTAACCACCCCACGCTGCGACCATGTAGAAGTAGAAGAGGGCCGTCGCGACGCCCCACAGTGCCGATCCGTCTTTGAGCGCCTTGATCCATAGGTAGAAGGTCATCATGAGCAGGAAGATGGCGATCGCTTCGTTGTCGTACGATCCGGCGACCGATCTCGAGATGTAGCCGGGAGCGATGCCGATGAAGGCAGCTGCAAGCAAGCCGGCAGCGTCGTCCTTCATCGCCGCAGTGAACATGTATGTGGCCCACGCCGTCAAGCCGGAAAAGGCGGGAGCGAGGAGGACGCAAATGTTTCGAATGTCGACGGGGATGTTGAGCGAGTGGAACAGATTGTAGATGGCTCCCGAGGTGACCATCAAGCCTGGATACGCGGTTCCTCCTGCAGCGCGTCCAAGCGGATACCATGCGGTAGCATCGAACCAGTTCCAGAAGCGGTAGAATCCATCGGTCGTCAGCACCTTGGTGGCTCGGAAGTTGAACCAAGGATCGAACTCGTGAATGATACTTTCGTGTCGAACCACGGCGAAGAGTCGTGATGAGATGGCTGCACCTGCGATGAGGAGGATGATGATGAGTCGCAGCAGAGAGAGGACATTCTTGTTGGCCTCGGGCGAGAGCGTAGGTAGACGATATGCGCTTCGTGTGCTGGCGGCACTTGCGCCTCTCGACGCGGTGCCTGCCGACATGGCTGTGAGGTGATGATGCTACAGCGACGATGCAGCAAACGTCGTGCGTGCAGACTTGATGTGTCGACGAGATGGAGAAAGTGGTGGTGAGAAGGACGAGGTGAAAGCCTTCCTTGCTGGCTGGCTGCTCTGAGGAAGCTGTCCGTGCGCGCGCTCTGATTCTTCTCGCCTTTCTTCCACGTCCGAACGGCGACTTTGCCTTTGCCTTTGCCTCTGCCGAAATGCCGTCCGAGAAATTTTGGCGCTACTACCCTAGCTTTGCAGACGCGACGTAACAATCTCGAATTTTTGCGTCCCGCTTTCTTGTATCTTCGCCATCTCTCGTTCATCTCTCAATCAGCTCAAATAGGTCAATCTTCACGATCGAACAGGCCAGATGAAAGGCATGTTGGTCGAGTGACTGCAATGAAATGCTAGAGCGCCCATGCCTCCGCAGCCTCCCTATCCAAGATGAACGGCCTACCAATAGCGTTAGCAGTTCCATCGCACATCGGGCAGCTTCCCGCAATAAGCGCATCCAACTGATCACGCAGCTGCTGAATCCTCTCCTGGTCCTCGACACTCCTCGACGTTCCAGCACCGTACCTGTTTGCCTCTACGCCATTCGCATCCGCTTCCGTCGCGATGAGAGCCGCCGCTCGTCGCTGGGCTGCTGTCCTCGAGCCGGCGACCAAATCCGAGGTTGGGTTGGAAAACGGATCTAACGGTGCTAGCACTCTTCGCCCACCCGCAACGCTGACGCTGACACCGGCGGAGATGGCGCTGATCACGGCGTCGGGTACTACGAGTTCGCGGAGCTTGTCCAGTCCTACGGCTGCTGTGACATTGCCGAGGCCCCGGGCGCTGGCTTGGAGTCCACTGATTCCAGCCTGTCGTGCACCTTGGGCGGCGTTGACCACCGCTTTCGACCCGTCCTTCAGGAAACCCATATTGGCGAGCGCTGAGCTCGGCAGGGCGGGAACGAGTCCGCTCGTCAACGCCGAGATCTGCTGCTGCAGCTCCAACAGCTTCCTCAGACCACGCGTAGACATCGTCTTGGTCACCTCGCCAATCAGGCAGTCGGCATGGAACCCGTGTCTGCACGGGAAGATGTAGAACTGCCGCTGCACCAGCACCTGCATGCAGTGATGACACTTCTGATCCGGCTCGATCGTCACAAACCGTTCGCTGAGCCTGGCAATGTCCTGCTGGATCGCCGCAGCCGAACGCGACGCTTCGTCCATCTCGTCCTTCAGCTCCTCGATGTGCGCAGCGTACCCTTCGAGCGCCTCGCAGATGTCCTCTTTGCAGTCGTCGATGACGGCAAAGTCAGGGAAGAAGGGCAAGACGTCTTCGATCGAGATGAGGTCGGTACGACGAAGGAAGGACATGGCGGACTTCATGTCGGGCGAGGTGCGGACGACTTCTTTGGCGACCCGCAGCCAGAGCTTTTTGCGCAGGTCGCGGTCGAGAGACTCGGCCATGTCGGCACAGCTGCAGGCCAGCTCGATTTCGCCCTCGCGAATGGCAAGGTCGACGGCGGACTCGTAGAGGCCCATCTTGGCGTAGATGCGGACGCATGCTTCCATCTGTCGCTGAGAGAGGCAGGTGCGGAGTGCGTAGTCGAGGTCAAAGTAAGGTTGCCCTGTGAGGGGGTTCGGCTTGGCTTCGTCGATGAAGCGAAGCAGCTCTTCCTTCAGCTCTTCTCGTTTCGGGTAGCGCGACGAACGGCGGGCTAGCAACGTCAGGAGCAGGTTGTGGATCGCTGTGTCCTTGCTACCGTTCTTGCCTGCGATGATGCCGGTGAGATACTTGACAGCCTGATCCGTCTCGCCCAAGTCGAGATCGGGCTTGTGTTGCAGCAGGGCAGGGACGAGCTTGCGTGGATCGAGGTTGCGCTGGCGTGTCCAGCAGTCGACGGTCTGGGCGGGCGCATGTCGCATGAGGACCGAAGCGAAGCGGTAGTAGAGCTCGAGTGAATCTTGCTTGTTGATGGCGTCGATAGCTTTGGTCCACTGCTTGGCTTGAGCGTGATGGCGCACGATTCGATCATGGTCGCCAATGACAGAGGCGAAGTGGAGATAGACATCGGATCGACCGTGCTTCTTGATGAGGTCGAAGGTGGTCTGTGGGTCGAGCAGCGAGCGATAGGTTGCAAGGAACTGGTGCAGCTCTTCTGTGATCAGAGTGATCTCGAGGCGGTAGTTGTCAACGTCTTGGCTCGCAGCTTCGGCAGCAGCAACATCCTCGAGCGAGTTGATCTTGCTGAGGTAGATCTCGACGAGCCACGTCGCCAACATGATGCGCTGAGCCACGTCGGTCGTCTTGTCTAGGCGCTCGAGACGCATGACGAGATAGTAGCGCAACGCATCGCGCTGATCGACGTCGGTGAAGCGCAAGACAATCTCTTCGAAAGCACGCATGAAGGTCTGCGCGTAGCACTGTGCCGCCTGGATGAACTTGCCCTCGGCAAAGAATCGATCGCCTTGGAACGAGAGGACAGTGCCACGTTGGACACCTGGTTTTGCATACTTGAGAGCCGCATCGAACGAGCCACGGTCTAGGTGGACACGCCAAACATGACGGTCTTCATCGCGAAGGACGAGTTCAAAGATGCTCGAGTCGGTGTAAATCCAGTAAGTTCTCTTGGCCACATCGACGGCCGTGCCAATGACGCGTTCGTTCGCCTTGAGCGGAAGGGCCTCCTCGAAGATCACCTGGTCGTCGAGGGAGCTGATGGCCATGACGCGGTCTTGATAGAGCAGGATGAAGTGAAATTCTGTCAATGCTATGCTAAGCGGGATCTCGGTGACGGGTGCGGACCCATAGCCGAAACCGCCGTCCTTGCCGCTGGAAGCAGTGCTGACGCGACTGCGGCGCTTGTTCGGGTTGGGGCTGTTCTCGTCCTCTATGGCCTCGGCAGGATAGGGTAAGAGGTTGGCAGACTCGATGACACTGTCGCCTGCCGTTGCATCAGCTGGGTAGGATAGAAGACCGTGATAGACGCCTGGACCTGTGAGCCAGGCAAGGGCCGAGATGTGCTTTGATGATGTCGGTGTCCACGCGTGCAGCTCCGAATATGGCAAGTCACCCGGCAATTCGGACTTGAGATTGGGGGAGGAGTCGCCACGGTATGGTAAGAAGAGCTTGTCGTAGAGGGAACTCGAGTCGTTCTCGTCCTTGCTGGATTTGGAGAGGATGCCGACATACTCGTAGATGCGTGTGCTCGTAGTGGCGATGACAGCTGCTCTGCGTAGATCGCTCGCCGCTGATGTTGATGGAGCGTTGGATGTCGAGGGCGGGCTGGGACGGGGAAAGACCTCGGCCACAAGGCCCGTCACGGGCTGACGTTCGGGCAGCGAGGTCATGTGTCGCACAACACGGTCGACATCGCCCCTCTCGGCGCCGTTTCCTGCGGTTCGGCGCGCGATCTTGTCAAAGATATCTCCGTCATCTGGGTCGCTGCCGACAGGGGCGGTGATGATCGCTTCGTAGATGTCTCCGGATCTTGTTCCCAACAGGATCTCTCGAGTGCTGGAGAGGGCAGGGTTGGCATTGGCTGCACGTTTGCGGGCTCCAGAAGCACTTGCACCCGCATTGGAGCCTTGACTCGCCCTGTTCCAAGCAACACTTTCGATGATGTGACCCTTGAGTTTGGGAAGCAGTCGCGCTTTCCTCCATCCGCTCGCCCAGTAGTAGTTGTCGCCATTGCGCATGGCGAGCAGAAGATGGAGTCCAGAGGGATCGGCAAACATCTTGTGTGGACCGACTGTGCTCGGATCTGGTGGCGGCGCATTGCGTGCTGAGCGTGGTGTTGGGGGAATGGGCACATCTGCTTCTTCAGTGCGTTCCGGGTCGTCCAGATTGATCCGCACAAGTTTTGGCGGAGAGCTTGGGTTGGCGGCTTGAGATGGGTTCGGATATGAATAGAGACACATGCTCAATATGTTGGAGGAGACGGTCATGAGCGCGAGCGGCGCTGAGAATGCATACTGAACTCTGCCGAGCTGAAAGATGGGATCGGAATGCGAAGAAGGGCCCGCATCGGAAGAGATGAAGCCAGTCTCGAGCGCGGCTATTGGATCGAGCATGGACGAGACGAAGCCATCGTGCCCACCCCCGTCGCCTTGCATACCAAGGACGCCATGGTCCTCGTCCTCGAATCCATCGTTGATCGAGTCGTACTGAGCGTTGAAGCGCGGTCCGTTGGAGTATTGGCCGTTAGCATGAGGGCTGCCCGGATGGTTGTTACTGATACGCCTGTGGTTTTGAGAAGTGTGCTGTGAGGATGAGCTCTGCACAAAGTCGTCAAACATGTCGTCGCGATTGCCCTGGCTTCATGAGGAGAAGCTGCTCTGTCGTTTCCGAATAAGGTGAACAGCAGGTTTGTTAGGGGTGATGGGTCGTGCTTTCCAAGTTGAGAGGATGTGACCTGTTTGCAGCAGCTGCGCAAGAATGCAGAGCGGGTTCCCAGGCTGTGCTGTATGCGGCGATGTGATGATTGAGAAGAAGAGGCGATGTCGGATGCGTGATTCGTAATTGGCCCATCCGCACCGGCACGAGCAGCAGAGAGGTGCGACCCTTGATTTTAGCAGATTACCGATTCGAGAGCGCCTCTGCAGCTGAGAAGCTCGTGTGTGGAGGAAAATCTGCACAAAGCCAACAAGAGAAGCGCGATGACGCTCGAGCCCAGCCAAGCAAAAAAGGCCTTCCCGGCGAAGGATATCCGGATCGTCGGTTTTCAACCCACATCGTCTTCTTCTTAGACACCACCACCTTCTCGGCCCTTTGACTCCTCGATAGGTTGCACGCACCATGCTGGACGTCACGACCATCGAACCACAGCGCTACATACCCTTGTTTGGCCTCAGCGGTCTTGGCTTCCAGCTGCAAGGTGTGCTGCATCAGAGCCACTTCAAGGCTTCTTCGTCTCTTCTCTCGACCGGCAGCAACACTCCCTCATCAAGTCCCTCGTCTGGTCTTGCCACTCCCACGCTCTCCTCCTCATCCGCATCCGACTTCACCTCGGAGATCCTCGACCTCGACAATGGAGCGCCTCGATATGCAGCCTACCTCGCACGCCTCAAAACCGTCATCATCGCCTCCTCGCGTTACGTCGCCTACACCTCCGACATCGGGGAAGCCTTCCGACCACTCACCAAGCCAGCTGTCGTGACTGGCGCCTATGCCATCTCGTGGACCTACATCCTCGGTGACGTCTTCTACGCCGGCTACAAAGCTGCGAAACAGTACGAAGCGCTTGCCTCTACCACCTTCACCTCCGCCTCCGGTCCGTTGCAGGAGTTCGAAACCGAAGCGGCGAGGTATGCGGATAAGGCTCTTTCAAGCCTCAAGCAGGATCTGCCGTTGGAGAAGCTGCTCGACCACAAGACCATTTCGGCGCTCAGCCCGACGGAAAAGGTCGAGCTGAGGAAGCGACACACTCAACGGTTGGCTGAGCAGGGGAAGCACGCCGGTGTGGACCCGAACAAGATCTCGGAAACGACCCATGTGGGGCTCACTATGGCGAGACAGGCTGTGTTCCAGAGCATCGCATCGATGGCATTGCCCGCGTTTACGATTCACAGCATCGTCCGCTACTCGGCCCCCCTGTTCGCAAAGGCAAAGAGTCAGAGACTTCGTGCAGCAGGACCGACAGTGGCGGGTCTGATGTTCGTGCCTGCATTGCCGTTCCTCTTCGACGAGCCGGTGGAACATGTGATCGATTTCGCGTTCGATTGGATCCAGGAGAGGTTGGTCGGGGGGCCCAAGGCTTCGCACAAGGTGGTCGAGGCGGCTAAGGAGAAGATGCTTTGATGCGTGTCCAGCTAGACTGTCTAGAATACCGAGCAAATGTGTTAATCGATAGAGCTTCAGACACCAGTCTCAAATGACAGCAGCGAGGATCCGTCTGAGGTTGTGCGAGCTTCATATGCCAATTCACCAGTTGTAGGTGGCTCGAGAACAGCCAGCGGGATTTCCGCATGGCGTTTTGGCGTCTTCCCCGCGTCCGTTGAATTTTGGGTTTCACGAAATTGGAAGCTTGGACCGACACGAATCTAAAGACAAGCCTTTGCGCAGCCTTCTTCCTAGCTCTTCAACACCATCATCTCTCCGTTGCTCAGCGCAGGTACAGCTGGCCAGCAGACGGCCATGAGTGCCGGCCTCCTTGCACCAACCGCGTCTCGGCGGCATGGCGATCGCTGCAGCATGCTGTTGACCGCGCTGCTCTGCCTCTTCGCTGCCCTCGCATCATTAGCCGTGGTGGCAGCCTCTACAACAGCGGCAGTATACGAGACGGACGAATACATCCGCATCCAACCAGAGCTCAGCGGCATCACCGAAAAGCGGTCAGGTCGGACCGTATTGGCCTACATCACACCATGGAACCCGAAAGGCGCCGAAATGGTCGACGAGTATGCCGACAAGATCGACATGGTCTCGCCCGTGTGGTACACCATCCTCGTCTCACGCGACTCGATAGCCAAGTCCTCTCAGCACGTCAGCGGTGCCGATGCAACCTACGTACTCAGCGGTGGACCGCCCTCGAAGGCCGAGGAAGCCTGGCTGGAGCGCAAGCAGCAGCAAAATCCACGGCTCAAGTTCGTACCTCGCTTCTACCTCGACGGGTGGGAGCAGAAGGATTACGCCGACCTCCTCTCCAACGCCGCCAACTGGCAACGCCTCGCCGACGTCATCACCGCCGAGGTTGAAAAGCGGCACTACGACGGCGTGGTCTTCGAATCAGCTGCAACCCACCTGCTCTTTGAGCCTATGCAGACGCTCGCTTCGTCTCTGCGCGCAGTGTCGAGCGAAAAGACCCTAACCGTCGTCCTACCACCCTTGCGAACAACATACTCGCTGGGGGGCGGCAAGGTCGATCGAACACAGGAGAGTCAGAATCGCATGATCGTCCAGTCAATACCGCAGCTCGCTCAGGTGGTCGACTTCTTTTCCGTGATGACATATGACATGTCCTCGGCGGCCGGTCGTGTCAGCAGCGTCTCCGGCAAAGATTTTCCCACGGACAGCCCGCTGAGGGGAGCGAAGAAGGGCAGTCTGCGGCAGCCTGGACCGAACACCAGTCCAAAGTGGATCGAGGAGAACATCAAAATGATCGAAGAGGCTACGAGGGCTGCCGCGAGGGCGAAGCTGGTCAAGGCACGGAATGCGGCGCAACAGAAGGCGGAAGCAGCGATGAAGGAGGAGGCGGACGACGACGTGGAGAGGCTTAAGGACCCAAGCAACCCGTTCCTGTACGACGACTTTTCCGCGCAGGAGGAGCTCAACGAGGCAGCGGAGCAGGAGCAGGAGAAAACAGCACAACGGCCATTCGTCGAAACGGTGCAGGAGGAGCAGGACGAGCTAGGGATGATCCGTCAGAAGCTGCTCATAGGCATGCCGATGTACGGCTATCGCTACCCCATCTTCTGGATCGACAAATCCACCGGTCAAGGCGTCCCCGTCCCACCCCCCTCCAACGCCTTCGAAGGGAAACAGCTCCACAGCCGCAGCGACCCGTCCTCGGACTCCGCACTGCTTCCGTTCCTGCGTGGACCCGGTGAGGCGCTTACGATGGACACGATCATTTCGATCCTCAGCGATCACGACGGGGTCATCCTCGACAGCAAGGACGATCACGGCGAAGGCTGGTTCGACTACACCGAGACGGTCACGAGAGAGTCGGCCAAGGGTAGGGAGGCGCACGGAGTCAAGGCAGGAGATGAGATCTACTGGCGCATGTTTATCCCGTTACCCTCGACCACGCAGGCGAGGTTGGATGCGTTGGAGGAGAACGACGAGGTGAGGCCGGGCGTATCGTTGTGGGAGCTTGGTCAGGCGAGCTCGTTGCTTTTGCATCCTCTGTAGACGAATTTGACATCGACAGGCATTGTGTCGCGAGTAAGATGTCTGTGCTCTCCTAGGTCAGTCGAGTGTGTGAGTTTGGATGTGGGAAGCGATCTGAGAATGGCAGCGAGAAACAGTGTACAGCAGGGTGAGGCCAGTCCGATGCTCGATGGACTGGTATGAGACGGAGCACAGCAGTACTAATGGCAAGGTGAGTGAAGAGATGCGAGGATTCTGAAAGTGTGAGCCAAGATGAGCTCATGCGAGAAGCTGTCGGAAGTAAGGGTGGACGAGACTGCGCTTCGCTGATGTCCTTCCTGCTGGGTCGTAGACGAGCATTCCCTCAAGCAGATCAAGCCCTGCCTCGTCAAGACCGGGAACGGCGTCGCGAAGCGGCCTTCCTGACCACTTGGGAAAGCTGTCCTTGTAGTCTGGCAGTTGCTGAACACCGGGCCAGACATCGTCGGTCGGGGTGCCAAGCGTGCGGAAGATCTTGAAGATCTCGTCGATCTCTGAATCGCCAGGGAAGAGGGGATGTCGCATGGCCATCTCGGCAAAGATGCATCCGACAGACCACATGTCGATGGCGGTGCTGTAGTGTCGCGAACCGAGCAGCACTTCCGGTGCCCGGTACCAGAGCGTAACGACTTCGTGTGTGTAGGTGCGGAGAGGGATACCAAAGGCACGAGCGAGACCGAAATCGGCGAGTTTGAGGTTGCCCTCCTTGTCGATGAGGAGGTTCTGAGGCTTCAAGTCGCGGTGGAGGATGCGGTGGGCGTGGCAGTAGTAGAGACCGCGGATGAGCTGATAGGTGAACTTGCGGACGATCTCGGGACCCATGCCGTCGCCGCCGCGGTTCCGCGATACATTGTCCATGTATTTGCGCAGATCCATATCGAGGAATTCGAAGACGAGGTAGAGCTTGCTTTCCTGGTGGACGATATCGAAGAGTCGGACGATGTTGTCGTCGCGGAGCTCCTTGAGTAACGAGATCTCGCGAATGGCTGTGGAGGGAACGCCTTCGTCTTCGGCCTCGAGGCGGATCTTTTTGAGTGCGACGATGCGACCGTTGGCGCCTGGCGTCAGATCCTTGGCCTTGTATACGACACCGTATGTGCCTTCGCCGATCTTTTCGATCCTCTGATAGTTGTCCATGGTGTGTGGAAGCTGGCGTTGATGGCTCGTATAAGTGCTTAAACGGAAGAGCGATTCGAGCTCAGGCGACGGGGTTCAAGTCTGCTCGATTGTGATTCGCGCAGGAGGGCCAGACGGATGTTCGGGCTTCTGCGCAGAGCTTGATGAGCTGTTCCGATCGGCTTGGATCCGTTCTTGTGGCGTGTGAAGATGTGTGAGCCGATGAACGGCAATGCCGATGAAGCAGTGATGCAGGTGACGTCTTGAAGTGAACTCTTGTCGTGATGGTGGAGAGAGGACGGGCGAGCTTGTGACTTTGAATGTGTGTATTGGTTTGCAGAGTTTGTGTCAATCTCGGTGAGCTGTGAGAAAATGTCCCGCAGATGCGCCCGTCTGTTTGTCTGTCTGGCCTTTCGCCGTGATCAGCTTTGGCGCGTCTCATCTAGACTTGAGCGAGAGCTGACTCTAAAAAAAAGTGTTGTTCTCTGGGCTCGGCGAACAGCAAGCAGCTCTCTTTTGCGCCAGCAAGCGAAACGCAGCTGACGCGCCGGTTCTCTCTCGCGCCAACACCAGCGCACACCACCGCGAGCAGCGCGAAATTTGCAAACTCGAAACCAACACTCGTGGCTCTCACAGTGAATGGGCGCGCAAGGCTCGGTCTCTTGCTTGTCCTGTGCAAGGTGATGTCCTGTGAAGATCAGCGATGGATCCTCTGAGCTTGTATGACGAAAGAGAATTTGCGCTCTACGTTCGCTTCTTGATGACCAGAGTGAATGCAGTCTGATCATCCCACCTTGGAGTCAGAGGGGCCAACAGCTGCCAGGGTCTCTCGTTCGCCTCTGCGCCTCGGCCACACACACACTTTGAGTCGCGCCACGCCGAAGTCATTTTCGGAAGCGTCCCGATCGCGTGAGAACCTGGCCAGTAATCGGGAACGGTCCGCATTGTGATTTGAGCTCGACCGCTCTCTCTCAGCTCTCAGAGGATCACAGCTCAGTTTGACAGAGGCCTGCGTTCAAGCAACAAAGGCTCGCAAGACGTCGACGCGAGACTGTCGCGAGGAGCTCCTCGAGACTGCCTGGCTTTGGACCAGCTGCTCCTACCGCTGCAGGCTGAGCAAACGGATATGAAATATGGATTGCCGGCGGCTGCGCAGACAAAATGAATTGCTTTCTTGGCTCAGCCTTGCACCCGAAAGGGTCCCTCCTTCTCTTCGCGCTTGGACCTTCGCGGATCACACTCGTCCGTCTAACCTCTCCGCACTGACCCTCGTTCTCACGCATCTATCAACAGCCTCGTCAACCTTCCTTCCTTCCTCCCACCATCGCATTCCCGCACATGTTGAGCGGATCCACATTTCGACGGTTCGCTCCACACCGGCTCCTAGCTCCCTCTGGAATCTCGCTGCAGTCCTCATCCACCTCCCTTGCGTACACTCGTCGTTGCTTTGCATACACAGCTCCGTCCAAGATGGCCACTCAATCGGCTCCCGGCTGGTCCACACAGCCCAATCCATACCCACAAGCTCGCCGTGATGACAAGGCTTCTTTGACTTACAAGTCGGCCGCCAAGGGCTCCGTCACTGTCCCCGAACCCTACATCTGGCTCGAACAGCCCCCTTCTCAGTCGCAAGAGACCAAAGACTGGGTGCTCGCTCAGGCAGAGCTCACCAAGAAGTACATCGACGGCTGTCAACCCGACCTCGATATCCTCAAGTCTCGCATCGAAAAGAACTTTGACTTTGCACGCTTCTCCTGTCCATCTCTCAAGGATGACGGCAAGTACTATTACAGCTTCAACTCGGGTCTGTCACCGCAGTCGCTCATCTACACCGCAAGCAAGCAGCAGGTCGACTCGAATGCAGGCAAGAACCAGCGTGATCCCATCGGCAGCATCTTCTTTGACTCCAACCTGCTCAGCGCCGACGGCACCGTCGCCCTCAGCTTCACCACTTTCTCCCACTCGGGCAAATACATGGCTTACGGAATCAGCAAGAGCGGAAGTGACTGGACCGAGATCTTTGTGCGCGAGACGGCCAAGCCTTTCAAGCTGGACGACTCGCACTACAATGCGAACGGCACCATCAAGCTGCCCAAGGACGAGCTCGCCAAGTACGTCGATGCTACAGGTGGCAAGGACCGCCTGGACGACAAGCTCGAGAATGTCAAGTTCTCAGGCGCAGCTTTCACCCACGACGACAAGGGACTCTTCTATCAGACCTACCCTTCCGCTTCCGTCAGCGACAAGGGCACCGAGACGGATGCCAACAAGGACGCCCAGCTCTGGTACCACCGCATTGGCACTTCCCAGTCTGAAGACGTGCTCGTAGTGAGCAAGGACCTCAAAGTGCCCGAGTCGATGTGGTCCACCAATGTCACGCACGACGGCAACTTCTTGATGCTCTACAACAGCAAAGACACCGACACCAAGGAGCGCGTCTATGTGCTGCCCCTGCAGGATCAAGGTCTCGCTGCATCGGGCCAGCTGAAATGGATTCCACTCGCCCTCTCGTTCAAGTACGTTCTCAATTACGTCACCAACAAGGGCAACCGATTCTACTTTATGACCAACAAGGATGCCCCCAACTACCGCCTCGTCTCGGTCGACATCGATCCCGCCAAGCAAGCTCAGCAGACCAACAACGTCTGGGAGCTCACTGGCGACGACGTTGAACTGCGAGATGTCATTGCCGAAGACAAGGACGCGCTGCTCTCGTCGGCGCAGGTGGTGGATCACAACAAGCTGCTGGTGGTCTACTCGCGTGACGTCAAGAGCGAGTTGTATCAGTACGAGCTCGAGTCTGGCAAGCAAGTCGAGAGGTTGCTGCCCGATCTGGTGGGCACTATCGAGCAGATTGCCGCACGCCACAGCGATGACCATGCCTTTGTCAAGTTTGGCTCGTTCGTCAACCCTGGCCAGGTGGTGCGCTTGGACTGGGACGCCAACTCTGCCCCGAGCGCAACCAAGTCCAAGCAGGTCGCCTACTACGATACGCAGGTGGAAGGCATCAAGGCGGAAGACTTTGTTTCCGAGCAAGTGTTCATCGAGTCCAAGGACGGGACTCGCGTGCCCATGTTCGTGACGCACCCCAAGACAGCCAAGAAGGACGGAACTTCGCCTGCGATCCTGTACTTCTACGGCGGCTTCAACATCCCCATCACACCGGTATTCTCGCCTTCGATGATGTCGTGGATCTCGTCGTACAACGGTGTGCTGGCATTCGTCAACTGCCGTGGAGGCGGCGAATACGGCGACAAGTGGCACGAGGCAGGTACCCTGCTCAACAAGCAGAACGTCTTTGACGACGCCCTCTCTGCCGCCAAATACCTCCACGAGAGCGGCTACGCTGCCAAAGGCAAGATCATCCTCTCCGGCGGATCCAACGGTGGCCTCGGTGTCGCCGCCTGCATCAACCAACAGCTTCCCGAACATGGCATCGGAGCGGGCATCGCCGACGTGGGAGTGATGGACATGCTCAAGTTCCACACCTGGACCATTGGCAAAGCGTGGTGCGCCGACTACGGCAACCCTTCGGAGGACCCAGAGATCTTTGACTACGTCTACAAGTACTCGCCTCTGCACAATGTGGATGCCAACAAGGTCTACCCGACGACGGTGCTGGCGTGCGCCGATCACGACGACAGGGTGGTACCGGCGCACTCGTTCAAGTTGATGGCCGAGATGCAGCACAAGCTGGCGAGTAACCCCAATCCGCTGCTGTTGAGGGTCGAGATTGATGCTGGACACGGTGCGGGTAAGAGCACGCAGAAGAGGATTCAGGAGGCGGCCGAAAAGTACGCGATCGTGGGGAGGGCGTTGGGTCTAAAGATTCGCGAGGATACGAGCGGAAGCAGGCTGTAGATTCGCCATCGCACCTACATCACTCGGCAATCGAAGCGTTGTCGCAATATCATCGAAGCACGCTGACCGAGTCACAACGAGCTTGAGCATGCACAGCTAAGAATGGAGCAACCACGAGAGGAGGGTCCACGAGACACGTGAGACGCGTCTGCTTGGACGTGTCGCGTAAATTGCGTTCTTGTTTCGCTTCTTGACGCTGCGCCTGCTGTTGCGGGGAAGAGGCTGACTTTTTGTTTTTTTTGTTTTTTGTTTTTTTCTTTTTTGTCTCGGGAAGAACCCTTGAAAATGCACGAGCCACAAACTGCGGGATGCAAGAAGGGGTACAAAGCTTCGTATCGCCCGCCTATCCGCCCATCCATCCGTCCCGCCTTCATTCCTTGCGCCAGCATATCCTTCCTCTCGCTCACCACCGCTGCATCTACGTTATCGTACCTTCTGGCGCCATTCCTTCTGGTACTTTGCATACACGCTCTCGCAGCAGATTCGACTATACAAGCGATCCCCGTTGCACGTCGTTGCCCTCCACCACCGCCTAGACCGAAGATGGTACGCAAGGACGTCGCAGAAGAGGTCGACGACTATGAAGCGCAGAGGCAAGCCAACATCAAGGCGAACCTCGAGCTCATGATGTCGTTGGGCCTGTATCAAGGTTCGACGCTGCTCAAGCCCAAGCAGGCGCCATCCACGCCCAAGCCTAAGCCTCAGCCAAAGTCCAAGACCGCCTCACCCGGTGCCGGAAGTGAAGTTGGCGATAGCAAGGTCGAGAGGCCACGACGAATCACTCGATCGGTATCACGCGTACTCGACAGCCCTGAACGCAAAGGACGAGGTATGAAGCGCGCCCTTAGCGACGACTTTGTGTACCCCAGTCTCAAGCATTCCCGCGCCGACGCCGACGAGTACGATTCCGACTCGTTCGACCTCTCCAGCGACGATGACACCTCCTACTCCGCCCGCCGTGTCACCTCCTCCGGCCCTCTCAATCCCTCTCGTCACCACCGCCCATCCCACACTTTGCAGCGTCAAGCCGACCGCCTAGGCGTCCGCATCCACAACCCGAAAACCTTCGGCCATATCCCGGGCATCCCCATCGGCACCCTCTGGTCGAAACGCATGGACTGCTCCACCGACGCCGTCCACGCGCCCACCGTTGCCGGCATCTCTGGCAACGACGTTGACGGCTGTTGGAGTATCTGCCTCTCCGGCGGCTACGAGGACGACGTCGACCTCGGCGACACGTTCACCTACACTGGTAGCGGTGGTCGCGATTTGAAGGGCACGCTGAACAATCCGAAGAATCTGAGGACGGCGCCGCAGAGTTCAGATCAGAGGTGGGAAGGGAAGAATGCCAGTTTGAAGAAGAGCGTGGAGACGGGCAGGCCGGTGAGGGTGGTTAGGGGGTACAAGGGGGAGAATGAGTATTCGCCAAGGGAGGGGTATGTATACAGTGGGTTGTACAGGGTGGAGCGGGCGTGGATGGAGAGGGGGGCGAGTGGGTTTATGGTTTGTAGGTTTGAGTTTAGGAGGTTGGATGGTCAGGCGCCGCTGCCGACATTCGACGACGAGGATGAGGAGGGCGAGGATGCAGAGGCAGAAGGGAGGGACAATGAGGACGAGGAAGCAGAAGCGAAGGAGGAGGACGAGGTACAGGAGATCTCAGCGAGAGCCGTCCGAGCTATGAAACGCTTCTCCACCAAACCGTCCTCTCTCAACCCCTCGTCCTCCCCCTCGCCGGCGCCATCGACATCCTCCATCCGCTCCAGCACCTCCTCCCGCTCCCCACATCCCATCCTTAAATCGCCGAACGCCGACTTCGACCGCGCTAGCTACATCATCATCGACGACAGCGACGACGAGCCCGTGCCCGAGGAGACCGAGGTGGAGGAGGTGCTGCTGCAGCTCGAACTGCCCTCATTGCCGGGCGAGATGGTGGAGAGAGCGGTAAGGCAGAGTCCGAGGAGGGCACCTCGAGTACGATACACACGCTGACACACACGGTTGTTGGATGTAAAGGGCTTTCAAACATCTCACGAATGTCAAGGGTTTCAAAGATCATGCTTGAACAGGGTCAACGGAGAGGTCTACCGACGAGCCCCCTCCAAGCCGACTCATGCGTCCTAGGCAGAGCGTTACGCGCCAGCGCTTCGAGCGGGTGAAAGTTAAACTCGTCCTTCAAGCCCTCGTGCACGCCCGCACCGTCGAGGTTGGCAAAGGTGTGCAGCTGAACCCGCTGCGCCATCGACGTCCAGCGTTTGGGCGTCGATACGATGGCGACGTTGGGCGATGCGGGAGGCGGAAGGAGGAGAGCGTGTACCTTGCGGCCGTCCGGCGTGATGTCGAGGAAGAGGAGGTTCTTGGACGTGCTGTGCGTGTTGAGGATGGTTGAGGTAGGCGGGACGAGGTCTTGAACGCGGCGAGGTTCGAGTAAGTGAGGGTCGGCGCGGTGGGGGAGGTTTGCGTCCTGCAGGCGTTGGTTGAGGATCGAGGTGTAGCGTGAGGTTTGGATGGGGCCCATAGGGCTGCTCTCGAGCTGATAAGTAGGGCCGTAGGAGGAGGAGGAGGAAGAGGCAAAGTCCTCGAGGCCGGTTCCTACGGCTTGGCATGAGAGGCCGAGGCAGGAGAGAGCCACGAGGGCTAGGACGAGGGTTTTGAAGGCTGCCATGGCAAACGATGTTCGAGCGCCGGATGATACAGTGTCAGCTTGAAGGTGAGGGGCTAAGCAGTATCGGCTTGAAGGATAGAGGCTTGCGAGGCAACCTGGCTATCGAGCTCGCACCGCACCTTTTATGCTTTTCCCCATGCCCTCTCGACAAACATACGACTGCTGAGTGCCGCTCTACTCTCTGCGACGACCAAGGTAAGCTTTTCATGTCCAGTGCGTGGCTCTCTTTGCCTGTCACGTTATCGTCATGATCCCACGCCGTTACCATTGCCGCAACTGTTGACTGTCCAACAGTGTCACAGCCGCTTCACATCATCGTTCGCACAATTTTGTTCGTTGTGGTCCCACACTAGCGGATGGTATCATTGAGAGATGAAAGTGAATAAGTTGCTTGCAGCTCGATATGGCTACCGCATTCACGGTTTCTGTGCTACAGGCGTTGCTTGACGATGTTTCATCCGACCATTACCTAGAGCGGTGCCAGGAGCAAGCCTATTCAACACCAGCCGGCTCCACGTTGTACAAAGCAGGTCTCGCGCTCAATGGCATGCTGCGACAGGTCCAGAGGCTCTTGTCAATGCTGAATTCATTGGCGAGCAACACCCGACGAGTCTTCACATAAGTACGAGCACTGTGACGAGCTTTCATCCCTTCGACATTTGCCGTTCCTTATGATGCACGTTCTCGTTTCGTTTATGCACGCCGCTTGCTTCAACAGCCCATTGTCGTTCTTGCCGTGCTTGCTCCTCCTGACAGCCCTCGTACCTTCACTCGTCGGCGCCGTTCCTGCAAACAGCATCGTCCCAAACGTCTACCCATCCTTCTTCCCAGCCGAACGCCTCACCACCGATGCCTCCACCATCCGATCCCACCTGCGACATTTCAACCTCGATCCCACCGTCACCCCGTTCCCAATCCCCCCGTCCTTCCAGCCCGGATCCGCGGAGCGCGTCCGCCACATCCTCTACGAGCATCGTTACTCTCAGCACCTGCTTCACCTCGAATCAGTCGCAGGCAGCCACAGGTACGCGTTCGTCCTCCCGTCTGCGGAAGAAAGCGTTGTTGCGGGAGGGGATGGGGGTCTGGCAAACTCGGCGAAGATGGCGCTGATCACGGTGCATAGAGGGGGCGGGAACGGGGTGGAGTTGAATGGGTTCGTGAGGGTGGAAGGGGTTAGGACGAGGAACTGGCTGCAGCACTGGATTGCGGCTGCGGATGCGCGGCCTGGAGAGGGGAGGCCTTTCTCGCATGCGCTGGAGCATCTACTCCTTGATCACATTAGCGGCTTTTGAACATCGCAAAGATGACAACGGGCATCTCGATTCCGCCTCGCTGTGTTGGCAGAACGGATCGATCTCTGTCTGAGCCCTTTGTTGATGTGAGGTCGTTCTCCAGCGACGCTTTGTCTTCAGACGTTCGACGCTCAGAGGACGCTCGCTCGTCGGCCGGTGGTAGCTTCGTGATCCGCCCACATGCTCATCGAAGAAGTCACACTGAAATTGATGTTCTCTACCAGTCACACCCACCTTAATCTTGACAAAGCCGCCTCTCGACTCGCGTGCTGCTCAATGGCGGCTCCGCAGCTGCTCTCCATTGCGCACCTGACTTCATCGTACAACGTCCATGAGGACCACGTGTGTCTTGCCGATACTCTTGTTGCGCCCATGCTTGAGACCCACGGTACAGAAACAAGTCCCTCGCCTCGGCCCAAGCCGAGGCACTGCTTTCTCGAGCAGGACCGTATCGATGATCATGTGCAACGAAGATGCGAGCTCCTATTATGCGCCTCCAAGTGGGCAGGAAGCATGTCGAAGCAGCCACACACCCACCTTGTGCGCTACAACGAACTGCGATCGGCTCCTGTCCGAGCGTTTTCGGTGATGCATTGCATCTCCTGCAGATGCCAAGGCTCAACTCACGTCTGCAGGGAGAGAAGAACTTCTCGAGATGCTCAGCAGAGTATATGCGGCTTATATAAAGAGCACTTCGACTGCTCTTCGCTCTAGTCAAGTCCATCACTTCAGCTTGTCGCGCTATTCCTCCCTGCGGTATCGACAACACGCAATGATGTTCGTCACGAAAAGCTTCCTAATGGCCTGGCTCGTAGCCCAAGCAACCTTGCTCTTCGCCTTTGCTGCACCCATCTTCACGTTCATGCCCCCAGGAGCCATGCCCTTCGCCAATGCTGCTCCCGTCAACAGTCGAGTCGTTCCCGTGCTCGACCCTCCTCTCCTCCAGCTTCCTCAACCAACGCCTTCCCCGCCCTACCTCGATCGACCCTTCACCTTGGTCACCCACCCGGACCCACACATCCAGAACGTCTTCCATCAGCAGCTTCGAGAGACCTTCCGCTTCCCCGCCGCCCATGTCGCACCGGCTCATCGAGACCCGATCACCATGCCGCAACTCGTGGAGGAGATCCGCAACAGTGGCGATAAGAACCGCTTCATCCAGCTCGGCTACGGTCCTAATCGTCAGGGTATGCGTCTGGCGTTTGCGCTGCCCAACGTCGGTCAGGGCGTGGGTCAGAAGTACTTCGCGCTGCTGCACATGAATCAGGGTGTGAGAGACCCGGAGCCGACGCTGAGCTTCAATGGGTTTGTAAAGGCGTCGGGCGTGTATGGGATGGAGGAGGTGGTGCCGCATCCGGTCGGGTTGGAGGGGGCGAACTCGATTAGGAATTTGGGCAGACCGATGAATGCTCATGAGGCGTTCAGGGCGCTCAGGTACTTTATGTGAAGGAGGGCGGCGCTAGGAGCGCTGGTGCGTTGGGGATCGATGGGTCAGTGGTGCGGTTGGCGGTGTGTAGAGGTGCACGAATGTCAGAACACGTGATCGTCGGTCAAACAGCGCGTGACGAAGGTTGAGCTTCTGCTGACACCGACAATCCGAGATGATTGCTTCAATTGTGACGCGAGCGTCGTTGTTTCAGACTCTCTATCAACGGTGCCAGAGTCAATCATGGAGTAAGAGCACTGCCACAGTTGGGTGAGAGACCGTTAAGGCCTTGATCTCAGCGACAAGCGATTGAGGCGGAGCAGAGATGGATACGGTGGGACCTTGCCTTGTCGACCAACCCACAGCTCAATGGCCACCGGAGACCGAGCTTTCGACGACGCCCACCGAGCCCACTCGCAAGTTTGTTGAATTGAAGCTCACCAGTCGATGAAGGCTGATGACCCCACCAAGCCCACTCGGCGATCTCTCGAGCTGGTGTTCAGCGCTTTATGACAACTGGTGGAGCCTACTGAGCGGAACCGTGAGTCAGAAGCCATCGAGTGGGACGGTTACCGAAAAGGTATAAGAAGCCCAGCCTTTGCATTTTCCTGACCTACTCGCGTATCATCCTCTGCAGTCAAATCCTCCTCATCATGAAGCACTTCAGCCTCCTCCTTCTCATCGCCACCTTCCTAGTCGGCGTCTTTGCTGCAGGCGGTGGTGCATCTGGCGCAAACGTCCAGCCCTTCGGTGGCGCCTACACCCTTCAGACTCCTTCGCTCGGTGGTCGAGAGCGATACGCGCGAGACCTGCGCACACACCTCCGCGAGCAATGGCAACTCCCTTACACCGACGTTGCGAACCTCCAACCTCATCCTCTTACCTCAGAGCAGCTCAGGGCCGAACTCAGCCACGATGCCTCCAGTCGTCGATTCCTCTACCTCGGACACACGCAGCCCAACGCTGCCGACGTGGTACTCGCCACGCCCGTTCGTTCCCTGTCCGACTCGGGCGGACGACACACGTGGGCGCTGCTGACGGCACACAAGGGAAACCCTCCGAAGGTGAACTCGCACGGCTACGTGACGGTATCGAACAGTGATCAGGTGCTGCAGACGCTCGGTCAGCAGCGAGGACCTGGAGCCGAGGGGATTTTGGAGCGTGGACATGTGCTGACGCTGCCAGAGGTGTTCCACGAGTTGAGCATGCTTCAGCCGCCTAGCTGGGTCGGTCGTCCACCTCGCTTTGGCGTGTGATGGACACTGGCGAATGGTCACCCCGTATAGCCAAGACGGCCTTGGATTCTGCGAGTTCAAGCACGTCATCCTCTGCTCTAAAGTGACACAGTTCGTCGCGTCTTTCATCAATCATCTATAGTCTCTGTCATCGACGTACATGCAGTCTCAAGCGCTTTGACACAATGTTTCGCAAAGAAGGAGTGTGTTATGACCCCACCCCTTTCATCGTGGCCGATCTGCATCCGCCGGTGCAGAGGGCCGAGATCGCTCATTCGCAGTCTTCCGGAGACGCTGCATTTGTAGAGGCGGGTCACACGCACACAATCAGAAGAGGCCACCGTCTATGAGCTTGATTTTAGCTTGCGTCCGAAGTCTGTGTGTTGGGTGCGGCGTCGGTGGGGGCGGGCGTGCCGTTAGACTGTGTCGACCCGGCCTCGTCCGCTTTCGGTTCGACTTTTGCAGAGGTGCATGACGATGTATCCTCGGCTTTGCTCGACGACTCGGCGGGCATGTCACCACCGACACGCTCAAACGAGGCTCCTGTATCGACGCTCGCCTCCGTGCCGCCGTCGACCGCTTCTCCATCCTGCGTCGCTTGTACGGCTTCCACACCCGCTCGAGCAGTCACGCCTTCAGCGACACTCGACGCAGCCGTGTTGGACGCGTACGACTCGGACCGCTCCAAGCTCGCCCCGTCCTCGTTCTGACCCTCCTTCCTCTCCCCCTCCACCCTCGGCAGAATCTGCACCCCCGTCTGCCGCCCCAACAGCTCGGCATACCTTACCCACTCCTCCACCACCTCCTCCTGCCTGCCTATCATATCCACCAACCACTCTCCCACCACCCGCTTGAAATCCAGCACCCTCTCCAGATCCAACCGTTCCATCTCGTCCTTACACCTCTCCCCTACCGTGTTGAATAGCCTGTCCGCGTCGAGTGCCTTCGTCTCTGCCTCTGTCACCTCCGCGAGCAGGCTTTGAAACTGAGGACCGGCAGAGGAGGGGTTGGCGGAATTGTACTTGTCGAACCGCGCTCGTGTGCGGCGAAGTTCGTCGTTCGCACGTGCTCGTCGAGCCCAGATCTCGGTACGTACGGCGAACGCTTTACGGACGGACCCAACAACGCGTTCGTACTCGTACATAGTCGTCCCGAGCTGCCGCACGTCCGCTTCGGCTTGAAGGTCTTCGAGCTGCATAGCGCGACGTTTTACCTCAGAGAGGCCGGCAAAGCACGTACTCAACGACCGCGAGAGTGACGAGCCCGACAACGTCGTCAGCACCTGCGACAGATCATGGGTAGCCTGCACCAGATGCTTGCGCTGCGTGCTGAGGGCGGATACGGACTTGACCATGGACTTGAGCGCGGATTCGAGCGAGTCGAGGTAGATCCGCTGTTCGTCGAACCACGGGTCTGTCTCGGTGAAGCTCGCCGCCGAAAGCGCGCCGGAAGAGAGCGAGGAGGTGGACGGGACTACGGCGCCAAGGAGAGCGCTGCCCCAGCTCTTGTATGTCTTTTGTTCGGGTGTGACGATCGGTCCCTTGACAGCATCCCGCTGCTTAACATCCGCAGCAAAATTCTCCGACTCTAGAAACAGCCTAAAGTCATCATCCTGCTGCAACAGCGGATGATTCGCGATCTTGTTGATACACGTCTCCAATCCGATCCTCCTCGCCTCCACCAACTCCGCTGCAAACCTCCCAATCGAAACCTTCTCGGGGACCGGCGGGACGATGATACCCGGATTGTTCTGGACAAGCGCAGCGTGCAACCAGCGGAAATCCCGATATCGCCTCAGGGAGGAGAACTGGGAAGAGCGGAAGGAAGGGTTGTCGGTGGTGGTGCGCACGGTGTAGACGATGTGTGCGGTCATGGGGTCTCCGATGCGTTGAGGGTCGCCAACTTTGATGGTGAAATTGAAGGCGCGACGGTGGAGCCGGTCGTACGCTTCGCGATCGCGAGCGTCTTGGAGGAGGTCGAAGGAGGGACGGTGGTAGAGTCGGGGTTCGGTGCTGGGTGCTGCGGCGACGACGGAGCCGTTCGCGGCGTGTTCGACGTCAGCGGAGGGTCGAGAAGGTGTGGAGGAGCCGAGTGATGCGACGGAGCCGGTGAGAGGCGCGTTGGGATCGCCGTGACCGCGTGAAGCTTGTGTGGGTGAGCCGAGATCTTCGTTTTGTGGGAACGCGACTTGAGTGTTGCGAGGCGAGGGTTGGCCATAGCCATCGTCTTCGGAGTCGTCGTTGGCGTGGCGTGAAGCAGCTGCGCTGGCCGTCTCGAGGTACGACTGGGATGAAAGACTCGACTTGCGGACGGTGCCGCCAAACATGGTGCTTTCGTCCGTCAACGAGGTCAAGCGAGCTGCGCTGCTGGCACTCAGCGATCGCTGTGGGAGAGTCGAGCCAAGACGTTCCCTCTCGCGCGCAGCAGCGAGGTTGAGCGGGCTTTCGTCCACGACAGAGCCGGTTGGGGTGGCATCGGTCGCCAGGATCTCGACCATTGAAGAGGATGCAGGGCCGTCTTTGCTGCTCGGTCGCGGAGGCGTGTCTGGACGATGTCCGCTCTTGATCGAGGATGGAGGATGGGAGCTTGTCGGGGAAGGTAGTCCAGACGTGGCGGGCGGTGTCGGTCTGGCTTGAAGGGAGTTGAACGACGGATGTGGTGAACCTGATCGGGCATCTGTGTCGTTGGTCGCTTCTCCTGCTTCACTGATGGTTGCGCCTGCTGTCGTTGCCGCTGGATCAGCTGAGGCTGCCGCGTCGTCAGCATCTGTGGGCTTGTTCTTCTCGGCTTCCTCGGCCCCTTTCCGTTGCCGTTCCTGCTCTTCCGCCTCGCGTTGTGCTTTCGCCTGCGCCTCCGCTTCGGCTTGCTCGGCTGCGATGCGTCGCTCTTCTTCGAGCTGTCGTTGTCGTTCGGCTTCTTCTTCGGCCTCGCGCTTCTTGCGTTCTTCTTCCTCCTTTTGACGTTGGGCTTCGGCTTCTGCGGCTATCCGCGCCTCTTCTTCGATCTTGGCCTTGTGCAACTGTAGAGCATGAAGAACATTCAGCAAAAGAGGACCCTCGTCAGTCAGTCAATCGTCAACAGCAGATTTGAGATTCCACGATGCAAAGGATATACATCTTGCAATCACTAGTTTGCAGCGCCAGGCGAGCTCGATTTGCTTCTGAACCACTCAAAGGGTGGCCCTCTGCGTACGTACCTCTGCTAAATAGGGTCGCCACCAGTCCTCGAAGGACACATACTCGATGGGCACCCCATAGCCTTCCAGTACCGAGGTGTCGAGCTTGCAATGTCTGGGACGGGCAGTAGCAGCCATGGGATCGACTTCGTACTCCGGGTCTAGCAGGTCGGTGCGAGTCTCAAATCCGACCGAGTTGGCGACTCGGCTAAGCACCATGCACATGTCGTACTTGGTCATGGCCTCCTTTGCACTGAAGTGCGTTGTCGGCGGGACGGCATTTCCAGTCTCGGCATGAACTTCGGCGAGCTTGAGGATGGCTTTGGCGACGTCGACGACGTTGGTGGGGTATCTGACCGCGTAGGCGTCGCACTTTTTGGGGGTCGATGAGCCGGCGGGTGGCTGGATGGCGTTGAGGAGCACGTTGACAGCGGACTCGTCGTTGGTGATGGTCTTACCGTACAGAACAGGTACACGAAGGTTGGTAAAGTGACCTGGCTCGGCGTGCTCTGCTACAGCGCGCTCACCCTGCAGCTTGCTGACACCGTAGGCATTGAGAGGGTTGGGGGCATCGTCGACCTTATAGGGCGGCTTCGATCCGTCAAAGACGTAGTCGGTCGATATGTTGACAAGGAGTGGGACCTTGTCGAGCTCGGATGCTATTGTGGCGATGCTGGCAGGCGCATCGACGTTGATGGCCTGGGATGCGGCGGGATCTTTCTCGACCACGTCCGGGCGACGTTCAGCTGCTGTGTGAACGATGACATCCGGCTGGAACTGGCGCAGACAAGTTTCGACGGCAGCTGCGTCGGTGAGGTCGAGTTTGACGAGCTGTTTGTGTGGGTCGGAGCGGGTGAAGGCGAGCGCCTTGATGTCGTATCCTTTGTCGATGCATTGCTGGTGGACTGCTCGACCCAGCAGGCCGGAGGCGCCGGTGATGAGCACCTTCATCGTGAGCGATGCAGACGCAATCGGCCTTGAGGCTGGCTCAGTGCTCTGATCAGCCCTGACGACGATGAGTGGATGGAGGATGTGATGGTCGATGGAGGAAGAGCGTGCATGTGACTGAGCAATTCAGGGTGCACTCCATCATCCGTGCACGCAAGCAAACCAGGAGAGAGCAACACGCCGCGCCAGACCATTTTTCTGGCTCTAGAGTGTCAGATTTGCGATGGCCGCTGAGTTGATTTGGCCGTTGAATTGCCCGACGAGGCTTGGGGCTCAGAAGAAACGTGCAGCTGACTCGTCCTCGGACCGTTTCCGAAAGCTTCTTCCTTGGCATCACGTAGACCATCGCGGATCATCCGATCGATAGAATCGATAGAGTTATCAAGGATGACAACGACCAAGAAAGAGCCGATCGCTCACATCAAAGCCGTCCTGTTCGATATGGACGGTCTGCTGATTGATTCGGAAGACATCTACACCAAGGTGGTCAACGACATTCTCAAGCCGTATGGGAAGGAGCAGACGTGGGAGATCAAGGCGAATCTGATGGGCAAGCCTGAGCGTGAAGCTACTCGTGAGCATCTCGCCGTTCAACAACACCATACCTCACGAGCAATCGATTACTGACAGCACTACTTGCCATCGTTACAGTCACGCTCCTCTCCTCCATCTGGCCACCAACCAAGGAAGGCGAGCCATACGGCCCTGACTGCCCCTTTGACATCGACAACTTCCTCAAGGATCGCAACGAAGTGCTGCTCAAAGCCTTCGAGCAAGTGCCTCAGATGCAAGGCGCAGCACGACTCGTTCAACACCTGCACCAACACAACGTCCCCATCTGCGTCGCTACCGGCAGCAAACGTAAGAACTACGATATCAAGACGGCAAGCCATCCCGACCTCTTTGGGCCTTTCGCGGGACGGGTTATCTGCGGAGATGACTCGAGGCTGACACGCGGCAAGCCTCATCCAGACATCTTCTTGCTGGCGGCAAGAGAGGGTTTGCTCAGCAGCCATCCCAATGATACGGCGACCAAGGAGAAGCTCGGCGCCGACTGGACGCAGAACTTGAGGGAGATGGGTGAGCACTTTGATGAGGTACACCATCTGAGAGGAGGCGAGTCGAGTATCTTGGTGTTCGAGGATGCCAAGCCAGGAGTGCAGGCTGCAAAGGCGGCGGGCATGCATGGTAAGTCTTTCCGACGGTCATTTCCGCTGGATCTCAAACAAGTGCTTGTGCTGACCTGCGTCATTGCGCTTTCTCTTCCGTATCGACAGTCGTCTGGGTGCCTGACCCGGAACTTCGCGCGCTATACCCTAGCGAGGAGCTGGGTGCTTCACAGACCATCAACTCGCTGCTCGATTTCGACCCTACCGACTGGGGCCTACCGCCCTTTGACGACCGATCAAACTGATAGAGCAAGTTTCGTCGTCCAACACGCGACATAGAAAAGAACGGAATCCATAATACTGATATGCTGTATTCAAAACTGTGGTGATGCTCCGAGTGCGAAGTGGCATATCTTGCGATGCCGTGCTGAGATGGGAGGTGGGTCGATGCTTTTCGGGTAGGCCGATTGACGTGGCTCACATGCCGAGCATACCGTTCATAGCGTTGCCAACGTACGCCATGGGCTTGATGTTGGGATGAGGTTGCGCCTCGAACACGGTCCAACCGATGCTGCCCTGGTCGTCGATGCGTGCAAACGCGCCCAGGTTGCCCGTCGAATCGCAGTAGTTGGGCGCCGAGAAGATGGTGCAGCATCGACCCTCGTGCTCTTCCTCATAGCCGCCCATTCGCACCTCGTGACTTCGCAGCACCGCAGTGACGCCGTTGAGCTGACACCATGCCTTGGTGATGTCAGGACCGAATCCAAGACCCACGCCACGCTTCGATGGACCACGTCCTGGTGCTGTCTGGGGATCACTCCACAGCAGCTCCATCATGAGACCGGCTTGACCGGGCTGGCCAATCTTGAATCGATCAATGGCACGAATGTCGTCGAGAGTGACGCCGTCTTTCGAGAAGAGACCGCCGTGAACGACAAAGAAGCGTTTGAAGCCGGTATCTTTGTCCACAATGGGCTCCCGTTGTGCGATGGAGAAGGAATCAGGCAGGTCGCTTCCAGTGAGAGGCGGCTTGCTGGCAGTGATGAGCGTCGCGAGGGGCAGAGCGATAAAGACCTGCGTAAAGAGCTTGAAGGTGAGGTCGCCTCCAAACTTGGCCTTGCACTCGCCTTCGAATCCGTAGACCTTGTTCATCTCGGACGTCTCGTGGTTGCCGCGGTTGATGAGCGTCGTCTTGGGGTAGAGCCACTTGTATGCAAAGATGGTGAGAGCAATTTCGACCGACCACGAACCTCGGTCGACGAAATCGCCGTTGAACAGGAGCGCATGCTTGTCGCTAGGACGGCCCGTCTTGTTGAGCAGGTGGATAAAGTCGAAGAACTGACCGTGGGTATCACCGATGACGTCGACCGTCGTGCCCTCCGGAACCTGGTAGTCGACGAGAGAAGGCTCTTGCTGCATTGCACGGAAAGCACCAAGGATGATCTGCCACGAGTATCGGTTATGCAGCTTTCCTCCGTTCTTGAAGTGCTCTACCATGTCGTCGATGAACTGCTGGTCGATCTTTCCCAGATGTGCTGTGTCGGCGTCGTCGCCATCAGCGATGCGGGGTCCGCTATACGAATCTGGAACAACGGTACCACCAGATCCTTCCTTGAGGTTGTTTTCGACCGTCTCAGCTGCCTTGACGCCCTCAGTGACCTTGATGGCCTTCTCGAACTCGAGTCGGCGGATGAGCTTGACGGTGGCTTCGAGCTGCGCTTTTACAGAAGCGTTCTTGGGTTCGAGTTGGGCGACGACGCGGAGATCTGGCAAAGCTGACTTGGGATCCAGGATACTGAGATGCGCGCTGGCTCTGCGGAAGTAGGCTTTGGAGAATTTCGAGTCGAGCTGAATGGCTTTGGTGGCGTCCTCTATCGCGAGACCATGCTGTTCTAGCCTAAGCTCGCATGCTGCACGGTTGCTGTAGAAGGCGGGAACGGAAGGATCGAGAGCAATGGCAAGACCATACTGGTGCTTGGCCGCATCGTATTGGCCGGCGAGGAAGAGCTTGTTGCCTTCGTCCTTGAGCGCTTTCGCTTTGGCCTGCTTCTCTTCCACGGGAAGTGCGATGTCCTCCTTAGTCGGCGAGGGCGGAACGTCGGCCGAAGTGGCTGAGGCTTGGTCGAGATGAGTCACTTCGGTGTCGAAGGACGAGACGGATGTAGCGATGGGAGAAGAGGGTCCGGTCGAGCCGCTGGACGACGAAGCTTCGCCTTGAGCTGTCGAGCCTGACATTTTGGTGATCGTCGTTTTTGATTTTGTCGGAAGGAGAGCGAGAAGTCTATAGGCTGACTCCGATGAAGTACAGTGCGGGGCGTAGCGTGGGAAAGGTGGGTATGAGTCGTGCAGGAGGCGTGGGAATGAGCCGGGTGAGAAACGATGTGACGATGCCGGTGTGACGGTGGAAAGGAGAAGAAGAGGCGATCGAGAAGCAAACAGCCGTGCAAACTATGTGATGGAGAGAGAGAGAGAGAGAGAGAGGGAGGGAGAGAGGGAGAGGACGAGGTTGGAGATGGGATGATCAAAAGTGTGGCTTCAGACAACGCAAATCGATGTTCGGCAAGCCCGACTGCCTTCTTTGTGATGTCGTTGAGGAGGAGGCTCGTCGGAAGAAGGTGGCGTCGCCGTGTGACTTTTTTCGAGAAGAAGCGAAGCGACCGACTCGTTGCGCAGCTTAGCACCAAAGAAGGTTTTCAGCTGCCGAGACAGAGAGTGAGAGGAGAGCTGCCAACCTAACATCTTCGAGATTTTCGCCTCCACCCTTCACTCAGAAGCGCAGCAGCTTCCCCAAAACCTGAGACCCTGAAATGAGCTTCTCCAGGCGTCTTGCACGGCTATCAAGATCCTCATCATCCTACCTAGCTCGCTTTCCAATAGCTCCACTGCCCGTGCTGCCAAGACGATACTAGCATCGGCCGCTCCAGAGCATCAAGGGCCCGTCTCACCGGTCAACGCCCTTCAAAGACACGTCCAAGGTGCCGGAAAAGCTCCCCACCATGCTGCAATCTTTCCTACACGGAGACGCGTGATTCACTGGCATCAAGGCGGCGCTGCTAAATATCGCATCAGCATGCCCCACCAGTCCTCCTCTCAGCCGACAAGCTCCAGAAGTCTGTCTCGACGAAGCTGCGGAGAGTCTTCCAGGGATGCAGGTCGCAGCAATGACCTCTTTCGCGGCATCTCCCCCTCAGATGATAGCCCGGCGACGGCCTCATCGCAGCCCGCGTCGTCTTCACAGCTAGAACGTGCTCTGGCGACCGAGCGCAGAGATGGGCAAGCCGCGAAGGACAAAGATGCAGCTCGCAAAACTGCTCATCAGAAACGCAGGCAGTATGAGCCATACCAGGTAAGAGGATGGGAAAGTTTGTATGGGGGCGGTGGAAGTGGGTCAAGAAATTCTCACCGCTCCTCGTCGTCTTCAAAGCAGCACAACGAGTCCTCTTCTGGCGGTGGATCATCCAGCAAGAATGATGCGTCTTCGTCCTCGCAGTCGCTCAGCAGGTCGAATCAGGCACCAGCCTCCGCCTCCTCAGGCCGATCTCAGTCGCCGAGCAAAAGGCCTGGCAGTAGCAGAACATCGATGGCTCAACTTCCATCATCCACAGCACCACCACTCTCTCGAGACCGTCGACTGGGGGCATCGACGACCGGATTGGCGAAGCGCAAGGCTCGCTCGCCCGCCTCTCAGCCGAGTCCCACCAAAAAAGCGCGAGCATTTAGTCCACCCGGTCGACAAGCCGCTGCAGTAGTCGCTTCAGATGACTCGGACAGCGACTTCGAGGTTGTCAGCATCAACGGAGTGCCTCCGCCGCCTCTGCCTCCCAAAGCTTCGCGTGCCACGAAGCTCAAAGCCTCGCCTTCTCCTGTTCGAGCGCTCAAGTCATCCCAACCCACGCAGCGTGGTGTGCTGCGCCGGTCCGAAAGCAAAGCAACATCTTCAGGTCGGCCATCACCAGCCATGTCCTCGTCGCCATCTCCTGCAGCTCAGGAGCAACCTCCCTCTGTTCCGCCTATCGCAAGTCAAGCTTCTTTGCAGTCCTGTGGCTCTCGCGCATCGAGTGAGGCCTCAAGCAGCGGCACCGCCATCGAGTCCAGAGAGAAGGAACTCGAGAGGCAAGCAATCATTCTAGCCGCTCTTCAGCAAGGGTCCTCATTTGCAGATCAAATCAGTGCTGTCACCCGTGACTTCATCGCTACACCCAGCAGCTCACAGACGGACCTCAAGCCCGTCGAGGAGTTCCAGCGCAAGGTCGACGATCTAGGCACGCGTCTCAAGTCTCGAGATGTCACTCTGGCAAAGAAGGACGTCCCCGTCGCCCTTCAAAGGCGGCTTGGTTCGGTCTTGGCTGCCTGGCACAAATACAGGAAGGAGTCTCAGAGCGATGGGCAGGATGACGTCGAGCGCAACAACAGCACGGCCTCGGCCCCGGCCTCTTCGATCTCCCAGAGCCCTGCCACGACTGTCCCAACAACGGTTGCCCCCTCAACGGGCGTAACTGAGCAAGCAGAAACGGTCCAGCGCCCTGCTGATAATGAAGAGGTGCAGACATCTGCTGACTCACTCCACGGCCCCGATCGGAACCACAACGCAGGAGCGAAATCGCCAAACGAAGTTTCGACGCATCAGCCCGATATAGCGCTAGTCGATACCATGGGTGAGGACACCGACATGGTTGCAGCTGGTTTTGACGTCACGGCGGACTCAGCAGGGTCACCAGAAGCGTACGGAACTCCACCCGAGCAGCCACTCGATGGCGTGGCTGACGCCGAGGCGGAGGCAGCGGTGGTTGTCTCAGACCATGAACCGGAGCAGCGTGAAAGGCACGCGCCCTCGGAAGACCAGCGCGAGCCGGTAGCGTCCTCGCAGATCGAAGAAGAGGAAGTACAAGGGGATGATAAGGTCGCAGAAGGACGTGCGGCCGATGATGAGCTAGCAGAGCCGCACCAGCCGCAGCCGAGGAGTTTCGAAGGGCAAGATGAGTCAGAAGAGGAAGACGAGCTGGTGGACGAGCTCATGGACGACGAGCCCATGGACGACGAGCCGACGGATGCTCCGAACAGCAGTGGAGCCGCCTCTGCTCCTGAGGGCATGCACAAAGATGTGCAGACCGTGACTGCCGACGACGATGGAACCAACGCCTCATCCTCGACCCAGACTCGACAGCACGCCGCTGAAGCCGACTCATCTTCAGGCTCAACGAACGTCGAACAATCCAGCGAGAAGCCGAAAGTTTCCAACAGCCAGGCTGGTCCTAGCACCTCAATGACCAGCAACTCTCCCGATATTTGTGGAGATACATTGACTGACGTTACGGCAGAAGCCGGTGCTGTCGCTGGCAATCATCAAACAGCTGATACCGCAGAGCCGGCTCGTTGCTCAGAACAGCCGGTGCAAGAGCAGGTCCAAGCGACAACAGAAGCAGGCGAGCAAGTCTCCGCGAGGAACCAAGAAGACGAACTGCAGAACGAGCCAACGAGCGAGAGAATCCCAGAACCACCCTTGACCCCTGCTGTCGAGCAGCAAGCTGAAAACCGGGACAGGGATCAAGGTGATCAAACGGACGAACAGCAGGAGCCAGACAACGCTCAAGTGCCGGACGACGAACATGTCGACAACATCGTCGACGACACGCCTGCTCTCGGTTCAGAGCTGGCGGCAGCAGGAGGCGTTCCTGAAAATGTCACTGGAGGCCTAAACACTCCTGTCGATCCCATGACAGCTCAGGTGGCTACTGCAGTCGAAGCTGTCGAGAACGCGCTTGCAGTAGAGGGCGAGCTCTTTCCGCGCCGTCCCGAGGATGCTTCTGGCAATGTGCAGGAGGTCCATGCGGAAGCAGATGACCCAGTGCAAGGTGCTAGCGTCGCGGAAGACACCATGGAACGCACGCCGGCAGGCGATGCTGATGCCGTCGCTGGTGCATCTGACGCTGTCACGGTGGCGACGCCATCCGCGCCTTTGACGCCATCAGTACCTTCGCCCGCTCGGACGGCAGACGCAGATACACCCGCACCTGCGGTGGAAGAATCCACTGCAATGCCGGACGCGGGTGGCGATGATATCGAGCCACCAGCAAGCTCTGCGGAGAGCCCGCTGCAGCAATCGTCAGCAACTTCCACAAGCGAAGCTCCAGCAGAGCCACAAGAAGCGCCTCTGACCGCTGCTGCTGCGGCAGTGTCCGCTCTCGACGACGCAGCCTCGAACGAGGAGATGTTCACGAATTTACTCGCCCAAGCCTCGGATGAGGCTTCCGTCGCCCAACAAGGCGAAACTGCAGTATCCAGTGTTGGTGCAACAGAGCCGACGACGGCCCCCACACCCGCGACTGCAGAAACGCATCTAGAGGCCACTGCAGATGAGGCGGCCCGCGACCATGCGAGGGAAAGCAGCCAGGCAGCGTCTGACTCACATGCAACCTCAAGACCCAAAAGCAAGGTGGACGATCGAATGCGATCCATGCTCAGGGACCTGGCCGACGTCACGGGACGACGATCCTCCTACAGGACGATCCAAACGCTCAAGCCACTTCGAGCTGGCTTCTCGACCCCCGAAACAGTCTCAGATCTAGTCAATAACTGGCAGGAACCGTCCAAGATGATCCCCTGGACATGCCTCCAGGAGCTCGGCCCCGCGATCTTCCACAGGAACGCGCACAGGCATTTGCATCTGTCGATGCACGAGCTCATGGACAGAGTGTCGAGCACTAGGTCGGTGACGCATCTAACGGAGAGGCTGCCGGAACGGGTCATCGCACGAGCGCTCATGGAGTTTCCTCGTATTCCGCACATGCTGCACTGCTGGAACGAGGAGAAGATCAAGTATTACATATCGCGCGAGTTGCCGCAGCCGACGGATACGCAGCCGGAGTTTCGGTTCGCAGATCAAGATGAGGGCAACGATGTCGGGCTGTCGAGATCGTCTGCGCCGCCGTCGAGTACCGCTAGCCCGATGCTGGAAGAGAGGCAGCCTCGGGCCGGGGGGACTGGGTCGCAGATGTCGCCTGCTTCCACGTCCGCCTCGGTGACGACGCAGTCGAACTTGGTGCAGACGCCGCACCCTTCAGCCGTGCTGAACGATCCTGCCCTCGGCCCCGCAGCACATCCACACCAAACGGTGCAAGCGCAGTCGCAGACGTTGATGCAGGTTGAACACCTCGCACGCAACCAGCATAGGGCGCCAGCGTCGACAGGCGTACAGCAGCTGCGTCAACACATTCTCGGCAACCAAGACCTCAGGCCCGACTATCGTGCTCAGATTGCAGCGGCCGCAGGAGGTGCTCCACTGGTTCTCCAGCAGCCGACCATTCGACAAGCGTTCCAGCAACAGACTGCTCAGACTGCCCAACTCGCATCCGTCGCGCCGAGCCGTGCAGAGACCGAGCTAACCCCAGCAGACATCGAGCAGTACCGAGAGCGGTATCGAGAGCGCCTCGTCCAGGCGCAGCGAGCGCAGCAGGTGCAGCAGCTGCTGGCGGCGCATCAACAAGCGGCGCAACAGCAGGCGCAACAGCAGGCGCAACAGCAGGCGCAACGACAAGCACAGCAGCAGCAACAGCAGCTCTCAGCCACCCGCCAAGCAGCGTTGGTCAAGCAGGCGACCGATAGCGTCTTCACCGAGCTCGCCGCGGACTGCCTTTCCTTCGCCGAGCACGTCATCGGCTCGCGCGGCACGGGCGAGGTGAACCTGCAACGTCACTTCAGCGAGGCGGATGTGCTGCACGTGGTGGATTTCGTCGTCGCTACGTACCGGCGCGAGGTCGACGGCCAGGATGCGGGCCGGGCGCAGGAGAGGTTGGGCAAGATCTCGGCGGTGCGAGCGGTGGCAGTGGAGGTGTTGAGGTTGACACAGACGCTGTGCCACGTCAAGATGTGTTTGAACGAGGTGGCGATGGAGTCGTTGATGAGCACCGGCCGGGCGGAGACCGGGGGCTGGTTGGAGAGGTTGAGGACGGGGGGGAGGTGGGAGGCGGTAAGGATGGTGTTGCTGCAGGACGAGGCGGCGAGAGTGGGAGTACTGAGTGCGGGGGAGGTGGAGTTGTTGTTGGGCAGGCAGGTCGAGGTGGTCAACCGTCGGCTGGAGGGGGCGTTGGAGCGGTTGATGGGGGTGGATGAGTTGGTAGGGGCAGTGTGCGAAGAGGCGGAGAGGGAGGCGTGGGAGGGGATGAGGAAGGAGTGTGAGCAGATCGGGTTGATCTGTTGCAAGCATGTCGTGGGTGTTCTCGTTGGCGAGCCGGAAGTAGCGCCTCGAGGATGATCACAATGTCACTGTTCCAAACCCACAAGACTGACGAGGTGAATGTTCTTCTATTGCAAGGGCGTGTCTACTGCCCGATACCGCAGATGCTCAACTCGCGCATCTCCTGCAGTACGGCCTCGACCTGACCGTCGAGCTGTCCCTCTGCATACTCGTCCCTCACGCCATCGGCAAAGAACCTCTGGACGCCCCCCAACTTTTCATACCCGTCCTCGGCGAACTTGGCCTGCATCCTGACCATCGCTTCGAAACTAGGATCGAGATAGGGGATTCTCAAATCGACCAGCTGAGGCAACTCGGTCTTGATCTGTTCGTCCAGAGTCTCGAAGATGAGCTTTGCCTCGTCCAACTCCTTTTCTGCGCGGGGGAGCTTGACGGGGTCATCCGAGGGTTTGTCGACGAGCTTGCGGTGTTTGGAGCGGGCAGCGTCGTAGTCGGTGAGTTTGCGATTGCGTTTGTCGATGGTCTTGTTGACTTCGGGGAAGTACGAGGCGAGTTTGCCGATGGGTTCGAGTACCGTCGCGCGGTAAGGAGCGTCGATCTCCTTTGCGGTTTTGGTGTCCAGTTCGTCCACCGCGCGTCGGTAGGCATTCGCCGACATCGCCGCGTCACTGCTATCGGTATAGAACCCATCGACAGCCTCGGCGATTCGGGACTGGGAAGAGGCGAGTGAGCGGATAGCATCGAGGTACGCCTTGGCTTCCTTTTGCAGGGAGGTCACTTCGCGTTCGAGTGTGCGGTATTGCTCTTCGGTAGAGTTGAATTCGGAGTCGACAGTACGCTCGACTTGACCGGTCTTTTGCATGAGAGACGTGCCCGCGCGGTTGATGGATTTCTTAAAGCCGCCCCACGACATGATGGATGGTCCTAGTGATGCAGGTTAGGTGGTTTGAGTGAGGTGTGCGAGCGCGAGTAAGGTCTGAAAGGAATAGGCTGAAGCTGAGCACGGAGGTGAGGTTTACGGTGCTCTTGATGGAAGATGTTTGCGCGTGGTGTTGGTGATCAGGTCTGATGATGGAGGAGCGTAAAGATGGTGGCAGTAGCCAAGTGACGACGAGTAAGCGGGAACGAAGGCACTTCTCCGCAACGGCAAAGCAGCCGAGCAAATGGAATTCCAAGCCTGAAATTCAACTGCAGCTTGGCAGAGCGCGGATTTTTGTATTCAAAATAGCTGCCTCCACTCCAGCCATCAAGCTTCACAGGCTGTGCACGGATGCATTTCCAGTCTGACTGCGCTGTGTAGGCGAAATGGACCCTGACGTGCCTCACGCTCACGCATCCACCATCTTCCATCTCATCAACCAGCATCGTCGCATCGTCGCATCGTCCAAGGATCGTACCCAGCACAAGCAGCGCTCTGCATCACACTTCGCATCTGCTCATCCAGCAAATACGGAGGTACTGCCACAATGAACCGACTCTTCGGCAGCAAAGCGGCCAAACCCAAACCCTCGCTCACCGATGCCATTGCCTCTACCGAGTCCCGCGCCGATTCGGTCGAGGTCAAGATCCGCAAGCTCGACTCTGAACTCACGCGCTACCGCGACCAGATGCGCAAGATGCGCGATGGACCCGGCAAGACCGCCATCCAACAACGCGCGCTCCGAGTCCTCAAACAAAAGCGTCTCTACGAGTCCCAACTCGCCCAACTCCAACAACAATCGTACAACATGGAACAGGCCACCATGACCACCGAGAACCTGCGTAACACCATGGCTACTTTTGATGCGATGCAGACGGCCAACAAGGAGATGAAGAAGACGTACGGCAAGATCGATCTGGACAAGATCGAATCGATGCAGGACGAGATGGAGGATCTGATCGAGGCGGCAAACGAGGTTCAGGAGACGTTGGGCAGGAGCTACGGCGTACCGGATGAGGTGGATGAGGAGGATCTGCAAGCGGAGTTGGATGCTCTCGAGGCAGAGGGTGGGTGGGAGGAGGAAGCGGGCGAAAGCGTGCCGAGCTACTTGCAGGGGAATACGGAGTTGCCGGACTTTGTGGATGAGTTGCCGAGTGAGGGGGTGGCGCAGACAGAGGGTCAGCAGGGTGAAGCGCTGAGAGCGGCGTAGAGACGATGAAGTTGTGGGAACGAGGGACGAGAGGGAGGGGGGGACGGTAGTGGATTCAATGTACTTTTATCCCGCACGCTTTCGAAGGGCCATCTCTCGCAGCAATTGCTCAGAAACCCATCTTCGAGAGCCAGATATGTCGCTGTGAGGCATGGCGAGGGTTACAAGAACGGCGATGAGAAGGATTGACGCTTAGCAAGCCGGATGACCAGGTCCATCATCTTCCTGGTGAGCTTAGGGAAATAACGATTCTGACGAAAAAAGTACCTGGGAATTGCGCTGAAAATGATGGCCACAAAAACAACCCCTTGCTCGCGATTCAAGGCTGCTTCATGAGGGTACCTTCGTCCACAGGCTTGTCGAGCAACACACTCCCTCACCATCACACCCTCACATCGAGGTCAACAACACGCTTTGAAGGAAGGTACCATTTCAACAACACCCCGGACAAACGTGCAGCTGCTCATGAACAAACGCATCGCACTCCAGGCAGAAATCCTTCCCACATCTCGGGCATCTATACCTCGAGCTCGCACTCAACCCTGCCTCCTCCAGAGCCTTATTCGCCGCCTCGCCCCTCTCCTCTGTTGGGAACGCCACATTGCACGAAGCACACGCCCTCTCCGCATCAACCGCGACGCTGGACCAGGGGACGGCTTTCCAGTTTGCCACGGGGAAGAGGTGGTGGTAGGACCGCGCGAGGTGCGTCGACATGACAATCGTGATGCCGCATACGGGGCAGTCGGTGGGAACGTCGCAGACCTTGACGTTGCAGCGTGGGCAGAGGTAGCCGGAGCCTCGGGAGCGGGAGTGGCATGCGCAGAGGGTGGGCGCGGCGTGTGCGGGGAGGCGGAGGGGAAAGGCCATTTGGAGCAGGTCGACGCCGGGTTGCACCTCCTCGTTGTCGTCGGCGGTGGCCCCCGCGGAACGCCGTTTGGTTCGTTTGGGACCTTCGACGGCGGGTGGCGGAACGAGGTCGAACAGCGAATCGTGGAAATGCCCCTCGTTGAGCGCCACGCTGAACGTGCCGCCCGTGCGGGTGCAGACGTCTTTGAACACCTTGACTTCCGCCGCAAGGTGCACGATCGAGACTCGAATGTTGTCCTTGACCAGTGTACTGATGGTATCGTGGATGTTGCCCGGATCGCACGTCGTCAAGCTGCCAAAGATGGCCAGGATCTCGCGCGAGTTGGATGCCGGAAGATGTACCAAACTGCTCCGTGCCATTTCGAGCGCGTTCTGCAACGAAGGCTCGCCTCGGGGTTCGAGCCGGCGCTTGTTGGAGAGGGAAGCAGTGTGATCGACCGTGTTGCCTCCCATCATCGCGAGTCGTTCCGCGATGCCTTCTCGTGTGCCGATGATGGACAGCTGTCCGATCGGATTCTGGTCAAAGTACTCGCCGACAAACTCGCGTGCGTACTGCAGCGCCACGTCGAATCGATTTGGCCGCATATCCTTTTCGAGCATGCTAGCCGACAGATCAATGAGAAGCACCAGATGACGGATGATCCCCCGCTGCACGGGCGCAACGTCTTTGAGCGTGCGTCGACGTTTGGACCCTTCGATCATCGACCGGACCGCGCTCTCGAGTGAGCCTGAATCATCTTCGGCTACCGCGTCCCATGACCGCTTGTAGGTGGCTTCCCATGAATAACCCTGGTCCTTCTGCTTGGCTTTCGCGTTGGCTTTCGCATTGGCTGCGGCTTTGACTCGGGCTGCTGTACTTGACGAGGAAGATGATGCGCCAGCCGCAGAGGGACCAGCTCGGCCGTTCGAGGCAGCCGCAGAGGAGCGAGAGGCAGTGAGGGAGCCGCGTAGTGTGCCTAGCTTGGGCAGTGATGGGGCGGAGCGATACTCGTCACCGCTATCGTCGTCGTCGAGAAAGACTTCGGCATCGTAGGCGTCGGCTCCGTCGTCGACGTATTCGTCGTCCGCTATCCTTGGTGGCATTATGAGGGGAAAGAGGCAGCGCAGTTATCGGCAGGTGCGACTGCTAGCCAGCGAGAAGCTCGGTGAAAGAGCGACGCTCGAGGTAAGTGATGGTGTTTGTCCAAGAAAGAAAGCTGAGTTGATCGAGTGAGTGTTCAAGGTGAATGTGTCACTTTGCTGCTTCGAAGGGCTCAGCTGTCCAAATGTGGAGTCGAGAAAATGCGTTCGGGCAAACTTACTAGGTCTAACAAACTGCAAAAAATCAACCGTCGAGGATCAGCGCCATCCTTCGAATGTCAAAATCGCGTCGAGCACAATGAATGGTCTTGGATCACCACCATCATCTCCACCCCCCCCCCCCCCCCCCCCCCCCCCCCCCCCCCCCCCCCCCCCCCCCCCCCCCCCCCCCCCCCCCCCCCCC